>JASAOG010000012.1:1615000-2045000 GCA_030265305.1 Biomphalaria pfeifferi
CAGTTGTCAATGATAACGGTCCCATATCTGAAGACAATGATAAAATCAATCAAGCAGCCGGTCGAGATAAGCCTTTGCGTCCCTCAAACACAGATGTCAATGATAACGGTCCCACATCTGAAGACAATGATAATGTTAATCAAGCAGCCGGTCGAGATAAGCCTTTGCGCCCCTCAAACACAGATGACAATGATAACGGTCCCATATCTGAAGACAATGATAATGTTAATAAAGCAGCCGGTCGAGATAAGCCTTTGCGTCCCTCAAACACATATGTCAATGATAACGGTCCCATATCTGAAGACAATGATAGTATTAATCAAGCAACCGGTCGAGATAAGCCTTTGCGTCCCTCAAACACAGATGTCAATGATAACGGTCCCATATCTGAAGACAATGATAATGTTAATCAAGCAGCCGGTCGAGATAAGACTTTGCGCCCCTCAAACACAGATGACAATGATAACGGTCCCATATACTTGGATAATGATAAAATCAATCAAGCAGCCGGTCGAGATAAGCCTTTGCGTCCCTCAAACACAGATGTCAATGATAACGGTCCCACATCTGAAGACAATGATAATGTTAATCAAGCAGCCGGTCGAGATAAGCCTTTGCGTCCCTCAAACACAGATGACAATGATAACGGTCCCATATCTGAAGACAATGATAAAATCAATCAAGCAGCCGGTCGAGATAAGCCTTTGCGTCCCTCAAACACAGATGACAATGATAACGGTCCCATATCTGAAGACAATGATAAAATCAATCAAGCAGCCGGTCGAAATAAGCCTTTGCGTCCCTCAAACACAGATGTCAATGATAACGGTCCCATATCTGAAGACAATGATAATGTTAATCAAGCAGCCGGTCGAGATAAGACTTTGCGTCCCTCAAACACAGATGACAATGATAACGGTCCCATATCTGAAGACAATGATAAAATTAATCAAGCAGCCGGTCGAGATAAGCCTTTGCGTCCCTCAAACACAGATGTCAATGATAACGGTCCCACATCTGAAGACAATGATAATGTTAATAAAGCAGCCGGTCGAGATAAGCCTTTGCGTCCCTCAAACACATATGTCAATGATAACGGTCCCATATCTGAAGACAATGATAGTATTAATCAAGCAACCGGTCGAGATAAGCCTTTGCGTCCCTCAAACACAGATGTCAATGATAACGGTCCCATATCTGAAGACAATGATAATGTTAATCAAGCAGCCGGTCGAGATAAGACTTTGCGCCCCTCAAACACAGATGACAATGATAACGGTCCCATATACTTGGATAATGATAAAATCAATCAAGCAGCCGGTCGAGATAAGCCTTTGCGTCCCTCAAACACAGATGTCAATGATAACGGTCCCATATACTTGGATAATGATAAAATCAATCAAGCAGCCGGTCGAGATAAGCCTTTGCGTCCCTCAAACACAGATGACAATGATAACGGTCCCATATCTGAAGACAATGATAAAATCAATCAAGCAGCCGGTCGAGATAAGCCTTTGCGTCCCTCAAACACAGATGTCAATGATAACGGTCCCATATCTGAAGACAATGATAATGTTAATCAAGCAGCCGGTCGAGATAAGCCTTTGCGCCCCTCAAACACAGATGTCAATGATAACGGTCCCAAATCTGAAGACAATGATAATGTTAATAAAGCAGCCGGCCGAAATAAGTATCTGCGTCCCTCAAACACAGATGTCAATGATAATGGTCCCATATCTGAAGACAATGATAATGTTAATCAAGCAGCCGGTCGAGATAAGACTTTGCGCCCCTCAAACACAGATGACAATGATAACGGTCCCATATACTTGGATAATGATAAAATCAATCAAGCAGCCGGTCGAGATAAGCCTTTGCGTCCCTCAAACACAGATGTCAATGATAACGGTCCCATATCTGAAGACAATGATAATGTTAATCAAGCAGCCGGTCGAGATAAGCCTTTGCGCCCCTCAAACACAGATGACAATGATAACGGTCCCATATCTGAAGACAATGATAAAATCAATCAAGCAGCCGGTCGAGATAAGCCTTTGCGTCCCTCAAACACAGATGACAATGATAACGGTCCCATATCTGAAGACAATGATAAAATCAATCAAGCAGCCGGTCGAAATAAGCCTTTGCGTCCCTCAAACACAGATGTCAATGATAACGGTCCCATATCTGAAGACAATGATAATGTTAATCAAGCAGCCGGTCGAGATAAGCCTTTGCGTCCCTTAAACACAGATGTCAATGGTAAGGTTCCCTTTTATGAAGACAGTAATAGAGTAACTATGCTGGGCGATCAAGGTGTGTCTTTAGATCCCAAAAACTCAGATGTCAACCAAATCCTCTCAAAATCTGAAGGCATTAACCAAGTCAAGAAGTATCCGGATGATCAAAGTGAGTATCCAACAGACAAAGATATCCTTCAGCTGGTTTCGACATCGAAAGGCAACAAGAAAACAAATCTGAAAGCTGATGAAGGTGTGTCTTTGCCTCCCACAGACACAGATGTTATTCAAGGTGTGTCTTTGGATGCCTCAGACACAGATATTATCCAACATCTTTCAACATCTGAACGCAATAGTAAAGCCCAACTGAAGGCTAATCAAGCTGTATCTTCGCATTCCTCAGACACTGATGTTATTCAAGGTGTGTCTTTGGATCCTTCAGACATAGATGCCCTTCAACATGGTTCAACCCCTGAACGCAATGGCAAAGGCAATCTGAAGGCTAATCAAGTTGTGTCTTTGCGTCCCTCAGACACCGATGTTATTCAAGGTGTGTCTTTGGAACCCATAGACACAGATGCCCTACAACATGGTTCAACATCTGAACACTTTAGTAAAGGCAATCTGAAGGCTAATCAAGCTGCGTCTTTGCGTCCCTCAGACACCGATGTTATTCAAGGTGTGTCTTTGGATCCCTCAGACACAGATGCTATCAAATATTTTCCAACATATGAACGGTATGGTAAAAGCAATCTGAAGGCCAATAAAGCTGTGTTTTTGCGTCCCTCAGACACAGATGCCATCAAATATTTTCCAACATATGAACGGTATGGTAAAGGCAATCTGAAGGCCAATAAAGCTGTGTCTTTGGATCCCTCAGACACAGATGCTATCAAATATTTTCCAGCATATGAACGGTATGGTAAAGGCAATCTGAAGGCCAATAAAGCTGTGTCTTTGTATCCCACATTCAGGAAAGGGAAAGAAAAGATGTTCACATCTAAAGTCAATAAAAAATTTAATCTTCCGGCCGACCAAGATAGCCGTTTGAGTCGCACAAATAGAGATCTCATTCAACAGAGCTTTGTTACTGAAGACAACAATAAAGTCATGCTGCTTCCAGCCGACCATGGTGTCCTTTTGCCTCCTGAAAATTCGAATGTTATCCAACAGGTTTCAACATCAGATTGCAATAACAAAATCCATCTG
This sequence comes from Biomphalaria pfeifferi, assembly GCA_030265305.1. NCBI lineage: Eukaryota > Metazoa > Mollusca > Gastropoda > Planorbidae > Biomphalaria > Biomphalaria pfeifferi. The sequence continues at coordinate 1,618,450 of JASAOG010000012.1, forward strand.
CAGACCGTTCAAGATGTGTCCTTGGATTCCAAAAACTCTGACGTCAATCAATACATTTCCACATCTGAAGGCAATACTAAAGTAAAGCTGCTAGAAGATCAAGGTGTATCTTTGCATCCTACTGGCAAGAATATCATCCAACAGGTTTTGACATCTGAAGGCAATAATAAAGTAAAGCTGTTGGCTAATCAAGGTGTCTATATGCATCCCTCTGACACGGATACATATGATACATATGAAATTAACAATAAACCCAAATTTGTTCTGTTCGACCAAGGTGCGTTCTTGCATCCCACAGATCCAGATGCCTATCAATATTTTCCCTCACCCGAAAGGAACAAAATATACAAGCTGCTAGACATTCTAGGTTCTTTCCAAAATGGTTTGAAAGACGAACACAATCCTGACAAAAATATTCAGCCTTTTCGACTTCCATGGAAATATGCTCCAACGAAAGCCCGTAAACCTGTCAAATTGTTCTACGTTCTTCTTTTTTAAATTTAATTTGGATGAAAAGTTTGAAATGAATTGAAATGAATTGAAAGGCTTCTATGATTTCTGAATTTCTTAATTATTTTGTTACTCAAATTTCAAAGTAAATACGATTGTGAACTATTACGACTCTAACCCTTTATCCTGATCAAAAAAAAATTAACATTGAAATAAATACATTCAAAGAAGTCTTTACTCATTTTGTGTTTCTTAATTCAACATTATCAAACACGAGGAAACATTACTTACACAGGGTACTTTCACTAGTATAAAACAATTTAAGACCCATCCCGACATCTAATAATGATGAAATCAATCATTTGATAATCTTTTTGTAATTATATTCATTCCTTATGCTTCATCCTTAATCCCTAAATAATATGGCCTGACTTAGAGTCCGAATGTTTAAAGACAAGGGATATAGAATCTTGATATATATATATATATAATATAATCTACTATATCTAGACTAGAACTCGTATTATAAATATATATCTATGTAGATCTGGCCTCTATTTATTGTAATTTAGATTGCTGTCAAGTGTATAGCCTAATGAGGATGTGTGAAAACTGCGCGGTATAAAACTAATTTTTTTTTGTTTGTAACTTACAATAGAAACGACGTTCGTATTAAAATTCTTAAAAAAAAACACCATTCAATCAGTATTCAATCAGTATTCAATCAGTATTCAATCAGTATTCAATCAGTATGTAATCAGTATTTAATCAGTATTCAATCAGTATTCAATCAGTATTTAATCAGTATTCAATCAGTATTTAATCAGTATTCAATCAGTATTCAATCAGTATTTAATAAGTATTCAATCAGTATTTAATCAGTATTCAATCAGTATTCAATCAGTATTTAATCAGTATTCAATCAGTATATAATCAGTATTCAATCAGTATTCAATCAGTATTTAATCAGTATTCAATCAGTATTCAATCAGTATTTAATCAGTATTTAATCAGTATTCAATCAGTATTCAATCAGTATTTAATCAGTATTCAATCAGTATTCAATCAGTATTTAATCAGTATTCAATCAGTATTTAATCAGTATTCAATCAGTATTCTATTTCAAATGGAAAATTTATTTTATAATGATCCATTAATACTTTTTCAATCGTGACCTTAGATGCATTTTTTTTGTACCAATGCGCGAATCTATGAATGAAGCATGATTTATTAATGAAGAAGCTTGTGTACTTTTTAATAAGAATTACTTCCCCTGAAGTTTTTCACTGAAAAGTGGTGTAATCTTTTGAAAAATCTGCTTGCATAATTTAAAAAATTAGATTGTTCACTTTCGGAAAAGAAAAAAAGTAGCCGTTGCATCAGAACTTTGAATGATCTAAAATAGCATTATGCCCGATTTTCATTTTCTCTTCTAGTTTCTGAGATCTAAACGGGACAGACGGACAGACAGGCCGCACAAAACTAATAGCGTCTTTTTCCCTTTCGGGGGCCGCTAAAAAGTAACACAGAAAGAGACAACGATAAAAACACATTACTTATTCCATTTGTTGTGGCGACTTCCAATTAGTGTCTCTTTTTCCCCAATGCCATAAGATCATAGAAATGAGTAAACAAGATTGACACATAGATACGCGAAGGACGAAGTTGTCTTAACGAAAAACTTAATACGTTTTATAATTAACATAAGATAAGAAGCTAGTCTCTAAAAGTCTCTAATTAACATGGTCTCTAGATGAACACACAATGGAGGTTATAATCTTATTCTTGAAGGGAACGTTTGTCCCTCATAGGAAGATCAAGTAATGACTGGCTTCACAGCGCCAGATTATTCCGTTTAAAGAGACGCCAAGAGGATTGTGTAATCAATACAATACATTACTCTTTTGCGTGAGTCGCTTCAAGAATTATGTCACACATATATGAGCATTTTAACAGCGTAGCGTCAGTTGAAGTTATGCATTATGTCACAGATACAAGAATTTATACAGCTTCATTTAGTGATAGTCATGCATTATGTGTGCTAATTACTCTCTCTCTCTCTGTCTCTCTCTCTATCTCTCTCTCTGTCTCTCTCTGTCTCTCTCTGTCTCTCTCTCTCTCTCTCTCTCTCTGTCTCTCTCTCTCACTCTCTCTCTGACATTTTACGCCTAGAGAGACGATCTTTTCCCTTTGCAACTTCTTGTGCGACTAAAGAGGCCAATCCTTGATTCACAGCTGCGGTCGCATGAAGAAATCGACACTAGCAGCTGGGGAAAAAGTGGCACTGGATAGATCCACATGGAGATCGAGCATAAAGGGAGGGTCCTGAATGGCAGATGCCAAACACAACAGTAGTAGAAGGAAGGGTGAAAATGCAACTGAGCCTGGTAGTGGTGGTAGTCACATAAGCCCAACCTGTTTAATTACTGACTACGTAGAAATAAAAGATGATCTTTGGACACTTTTGTTGCCTATAAGCTATGCTGGTGCATAAAATATTTCAAACATTTATAGTATCTCTAAATACACACTTAAGGAACACAGTGGGGCATATATTTTTCATGAGTTTAATGTCTTTGAACTCAATTCACCTAAACAAAGTAATTAAAGCACTAATGAAACAAGAAAAACAAAAAAAAAAATACTTAAAAAAAACAAAGCATATATCAAGTGTAATTGTATCAGTCATGTAATTATATGTGTAATAGATCTAGACCAACAAAAATACATTTGTGCGATTAGAAATATTAGTATCAATATTTTTTGTTAAGCTTCATGCTTTTAGATTTCTCAGTGCGCTATGAACCTATCAATTTCTGGAACTGTTGGGAAAGGGGAGAAGAGGGTATCTGTGTGAATCTTTCCGTGATCGCTTTTTAAATGTATGTAGAAAAAAAAAATTGCACGCCTTGAATTTGAACTCAAGGCTTAAGCCTTTTTAAAAGGGAGGTAGGGGCTAATTCAACTTATACCAATATATCAGTGATATACAATTTATTTCCCTTGTTCGATACCAAACAAAGTAATTAATGGTTAAACTTTAAAAATTGATTATTGTTTTGTCAGGTACAAGAAATAATTGTTGATTCGAGATTGGGTGTGGGAGAAATAACGTGTACCAACGATTTGCCAGACAGACAGAGCTGATAAAAGCTTTGTAAAAAAACAAATTGGTAATCTGGCAGTGTACAAATCCACATAACTCATAAATCAGTTATATAAATTATATGAATATTATAATAATTTGACTGACGAATAATTACATAGTAATATACCACAAGCACACTGAAAATACTAATGATCTATAATTACTTACCAATGAACAATGACTCTGATAGCTGCATATGTTAACCCTTAAAAGACCTTACTGGATTGTTCTTATGTTACGTTACGTACTTCAAAGAAGATAACAATGTCTTACGCCTGTCACGTGTCAATCTAGTCATGCAGTCAATGACTTAAACTCTGCTAAGTTGTTTTTTCCTGTCTGACTCAGGCAACCCATTCCATTCTCTAATGGCACTAGGGAAGAAGGAACGCTTATACGAATTCGTTCTAGCGTACGGAATAAGAAATATGCCTCTATCTTTGTGCCTAAGTATTTCACTGGGTTTTGTTTTTCTATATGTAAATTAATTTGTATATATTTCTTGACCCTTAATGATAGAAGTTTATCTAAATAATAACCAGAAATATTTAAATTGGGATCTAATGAATCAAAAGAAATACAAATTTATCTAAGGAACAAAATAAAATACTTTAAACTATATCTATATTTTTATCTTACTAGAAATTCAAATAAAATGCAACTACATACCAATGTTAAGAACTTTTTTTGTTAAACCTTTGAGAAATTATACAATATAATTATAAATATAATACAATTCAATATAATTTTTAAAAGACAATATGATTTTCAATTCTGTTATTGTATTTTCTAAAACTATTGATTTTTTTTTAATGTATTGTTCAGTCTGTACATACATTTTAATTCTTCATTTAGAACATAACCAAAATAATTTCCATTATATGATGTTTCAGTTATAGTAATAGTTGTTGAATGTCTTACCCTGTTTTCTTTGCAACATCCCTTAATTCAAGTCATAAATATCCAAGTGAACCTCCGACTTCTCGCATATCTTCCTTTGTTTTACTATTTTTTCTTCCTTCTTGGGGCTCTCCATGGCCTTGTTACTTTGGCTCTTGTCGTCAATCTCCATGGTCTTGTTACTTTGGCTCTTGTCATCAATCTCCATGGCCTTGTTACTTTGGCTCTTGTCGTCACTCTTCTCGGCATTGTTACCTTTGTTCTTTCTCTCAATTTCCTTGGCAAGTTTACATAACTCGTACTTCAAATCTTTAAGAGTTACGTTTTCTTGGATCTGCTTTGAGCTCATGATCTTCCGCATCTGTTCTTTCTTCATGGCCATGTAGAATCTGTTCTCAACGAGGCGATAGTCGACAACAGCACTGCGGCCAACAGCACTGCGGCCAACAGCTTTGTCGTAAACAGTGTTATAAAAAAACACGACGCCGTCAAAGAACAGAGACACCGAAGACCTCTGGAGCAGCGTCATCAGCTTCTGTTCCACATGCGAGGCGCTGCTGGTGCGGGTCATCATGGCGATGAGAGAGTTGAGAAGGATTAAGTAAGTCACGATGATGAAGATTATATAAATCACTGCTACCAGCCTCTGAGTTTCCAAGTCCACGTCCCGAAGCAAGTCCAAATCTTTCAATCCCAGCATGTAACCAAACATTGTTAAAGTGGTGTTCTCAAACGTATTAAACTCCTCCACGCTGTCATGTCCCGTCAGAATGATGTACATCGCATATGTAAAAGCTGTAAATTCTATACAAATAATTAACCCGAAACGAACCAAATCTCCTAAAATAATAGTGTGAAAGATGACGGTGTAATAGGAAAACGTTTTAAACCCACGTAGGAAGAAGAAAAAGAACCAAGATCCACATAGAAGATTTATAACGAAAACATCGTTGCTGTCCTTATGATTGACATATAACAAGAAGTCGATAATTAGACCAACAGAAAACAATATCAGACACACTGTGTATAAGAAATTATTATGGCGTTTTATCCGCCAAAAACCTTTTCTAAAACTTGACCGCCTAAGAAGTCTTGTCGAAAGAAGAAATAGTCCATAAAACATGAGAATCCATGGAACCACGTAAGCGTACAATTCTTGAATGGCGCAATCAGTTTTTGTATTCATACACTTTTGGGTATGGACTATATATTTTCGGTAATATGCTGATGTTGTCAGTAGTATTATTGCAATCAGATGCAGCACTATAAAAGCTTGATATAGTTTTTTGCAATTCTTCCACCGTTTAGTGATGACAAGTTTGATGATCTGAATGTCAATCAACTGCTGAACCTGAGTGAACTTTAATGTACTCATCATTTCAACAACTGATTGAGGCTGAACAAAATAGGAGCGGAGTCTCTGGAAACACGTTACTGATTTTGTTTCGTGGCTGTGTTGAAAAGAGTAGGACTTTTCTTCCTCTTTTTTAGAATACAAGCTTTGCGTTTCCGGGTCAATTTCTGTGATATCGTAGTATGTAGAATCTAGACTTCCGCTTAAAGGTAAATTGAAACAAAATACTTTCTTCATTTTTAACATTGTCTTGACGAGGTCAAAAAGTCCCTTTTTGACTGCTAGCTTCAGAGGAGTCAGTTTCATATTGTTCTCTTTGAACCATAGTTTGTGAAGACTCTCGTGTTCTCTTTGTAGAATTTTAAATCCTCGGTCATGAAGATGTTTCAGCATTGCAATAACTTTCGGGATGTTGCTGGTATCCAGTGCTGCGTAGCGAATTAAGGAATGAACTACAGTGTCCCCCTTGCTGTTGACTTCATCCAAAGGAGCGTGGTATCCTAGTAGAAGATCGACCAAATCTTTATCCAGAGACAGTACTGCTACCGAGAGAACGGTCTCCCCCAACATTATAGTCTTTTTGAACTTTGACCCCGTGGCTTTAGCAGATAATACATCCCTCTCGTTTTTAGTGGAATTCAAAATAGCTTCAGATAATTTCATTTTGCCCCGAGAAAGCGTGATGTGCAACGCGGTTTGCCCCTCGTAACGACCTGTTCTGGGAATGTTGATCAGGTCTGGGCAACAAGTCATCAGCATTTTGATGACTTCATCATCGTCGTTATAAAGAGCTGCAGCGTGGAGAAGCGTGTCGTGGCTCTCTTCGTTGTAGTCTCTCCCCTTTCTGAGACGGTCCGCGATATTCACTATGTCCTTCTCGTATTTTTTTTTAAAATTTTTGAGCTCAGAGAGACCTGCTCTGTACTGGCAATTTTTTAAAGATTTTTTGGTTTCCTTACCCTCAACACGTTTTATAGCATCCAATATCTCTTGAACTTCTGCGTCGTTTGGGGTCTCAACCTTAGTGTCCTCCTGTTCAGAAGCAATGCGTCCACTGAAGCATTTCCATCGGGTGGTCATGTTTAGTCTTTTCAAATGTTTCGCTACTTCTCAGCACTAGTTTTACATTTGACTCACGGGGACATTTAAGAAAAATGTTTTTCTGTCACCAAATCAGTAGTGCAGGAAAGATTGAGAGCATTCTGAAAAAGAAAAATAGTTCAAGAAATGGTCCCAATATTCTTCAATACAAAAAAAAGAAATGGTCCCAATATTCTTCAATACTAAAAAAAGAAATGGTCCCAATATTCTTCAATACTAAAAAAAGAAATGGTCCCAATATTCTTCAATACAAAAAAAAAGAAATGGTCCCAATATTCTTCAATACAAAAAAAAAGAAATGGTCCCGGTATTCTTCAATACTAAAAAAAAAAATGGTCCCAATATTCTTCAATACTAAAAAAAGAAATGGTCCCAATATTCTTCAATACAAAAAAAAGAAATGGTCCCGGTATTCTTCAATACTAAAAAAAAGAAATGGTCCCAATATTCTTCAATACTAAAAAAAGAAATGGTCATAATATTCTTCAATACTAAAAAAAGAAATGGTCCCAATATTCTTCAATACTATAATAGTAAAGTCCCCCTTTCGAAACTTCTTGTCAATATTGCAGATGATGTAAAGGTCATCAGTTTCTGAGGCCTACGGTTAACGAGGGTGTCATGTGGCCAGCACAACGAACAACCACCTTGACTTCTCCCCAACTAATGTCAGGAAGCTGCCCAAAAGTTAAAAATCACAGTCTTCACCAGGATTCGACACCTGGATCCCCGGTTCGGAAAACAAGCGCTTTACCGCTCAGCCTCCGCACCTCCTTTTTCTATACTGGCTAACACATTAAAACCTGTGTGTATATATTTTGGACTTTCTCTCTCTCTCTCTCTCTCTCTCTCTCTCTCTCTCTCTCTCACTACAGAAACATTAATAATTATAAAAAGGCTTGTCTTCGAGTCTGAAGATTAGTTAGGAAGGCACACCCAGGGCAACCATTGTCTGCAGATGGTCGATTTCATGGCAACTCTTCAATTACATATGTGTTTCAAGTAGATGTCATCACTAATACCATATGTAATGCCAATTCTTGTATCAGATTGCATCAGACAACTCCAATTAGCGATCAAGAGTGCTATGAAAGTTACGGACAAAGACGTACAAAAGAGCGAATTCCATTTCTCAAAAGCAAGTACTAACTCGGATCTTTTCCAGACACTACATTTAGCCAGAAATAATGGCCGACAACGTATGGATGAAGAGGAGTTTAACCGCCATCTTATCAAATGCTTTACTTGATAAGGATTTTAACTTTACCATTGTCATGAAAGTGCATCTTTCGTCAGGCTCTGTGAGTATATCTCCAGACCGTGGTCTTCCCTCGTGAACAGATATCGTTAGACAGCGGGGTCTTTAACGCGAAAACATCATTGGGTCAAAGGGATCGATCCTTTGCGACCTCATTATGTGCATTATAGCTAGACAGCGCAAGCGGGCCGTTTTTTTTTTTTTTTGCGAAATATGAGATTTGGCAGATGCCGCATTTGGCAGAAATGTCCCATTTAATGGCAAATTGTTAGGATAAAGCTAACCAAGGACTTTGTATTTGGAAGCTATGTTATAGAAAGCTATTACAGAGTGTTCGACACGTAGGATTGAAATATTCCCTTATGAAAATGGATTCAGCAAGTGTTGTGATTGTTGTGAACTCCTAGCCTATGACTTTGACATGGATACATTACGTATGCAATACTTCAAGAACACCAGGGATGCATTAGAAATAAGAAATGTTTAATAAAGAAATAGGAATAAATTATAACTGTAGATACGCCAACAAAAGCTGAATCTCAAAATATACATTAACTATCAGAACTGCCTTATAATGGCTCTTACTATGCTATCACAAAACTCCGGTCCCCCGTAAACAATAACAAAACTTCAAGCGCTGTAACTCTGTCCCTACCAATGGACCAATGAAATAAATAGTAAAATAATAAATGAACATAGAATTCTTTAAGTCTTACAACCAAGGTTCTATGACGTACCGTTTACAATATTGTATACAAAACATCATCACCACAGCAAGTCTTTCTGAGAGCATTAGCTAAAGGTTTATACTCTTTAATTACTAGAAAACAGCAAGACAAAGTAAAACAGGAAGTCAGACGTAAATGAAACCCAAACCTCCCATTATACAAGGAAATCAGTTTTTCGATACGAAGGTTTAATGCCACATCAATCACCGTGCACATAGAAAATATAATCATGCACATAGAAAATATAATCGTGCACATAGAAAATAGAATCGTGCACATACAAAATAGAATCGTGAACATAGAAAATAGAATCGTGAACATAGAAAATAGAATCGTGCACATAGAAAATAGAATCGTGCACATAGAAAATAGAATCGTGCACATAGAAAATAAGATTGAGTTCATCATCAACCACAAAGAAAGAACTTCACATATAAATACAAACTCGAATTCATACAATTTATAAAATGGTAATCACAAATGTTTAAATTTTGTTTTAAAAAAATGAAAATCTTAGAAATACAAAATGCAAAATGCAGCCATTATACACAACTTGTTTGTAAATAGTCTGATTTATAGAGGTTGAAATAACTTACCGATTCAGTTATAATGCTAATGACTTTAGCATTTTTGAATGCACGAGATGTTATGCAGATTTGTGTCACATTAAAATAAAAGAGGTTAACAAAGTGACTCAAATCGACTTCGTCTCTGTTTCTCTCTGTCTCTGTCCCTAGGTTTCTGTCACAGTGTGTGATCTCATTGAAATTGTGTTTACGTTTAAGAAACTATGGATTCTCCAACCACAAAATAAATCAATTCGATACTTGTTCAATCTTGATTTTAAAACGATTACAGTAGTCATAGAAAAAAAAATGCTATTGTATGTCTAGAGAGCAGAAATTTAGATTGGCTTTGAAATGTTTAGAAAAGGACCTTCTATTGAATCAGCGATAATAGCTTGAAGAACATTTTTGTACTTTTCCCTTTATGGGTGGTGTGTGGAGGGAACAAGTTGGAGACTGGAAGTTGGATGGATATTTCAAAAACGGCTCTGACGATTTTCCTAGAAATTAAATTGTTTGCCATATTTTGGGGAACATATTATAAACAAATAAGCAGCATAGTGGAAACTCAACTTTTTTGTTCTATCCCTAACAAGCCCTATATATTTGTTCCAATTTCCTTAAAGCTATTGAACTTGTCCATGCTTGCTATAAAACCTGCAAGTGAATGAATAGGTGCATATTATAGCTTACATGCATAGATTTTTTTTTCATTGAAATTCTGAAAGGAAAAAAAAAACATTCATCAAAGATCCCTCTTCTCTTAGGAATAAAATAAAAAAAATTACACATGAATGAAGACTGTTCATTTTTTCCTCGGAAAATGCCATTGAATATGTATCAGAATTTATTTAATGTATATATTGTTCAACATTTTTAAAATCTAATAAAGTCATAGTTGTTGTTTTTTAAAGTCACACTAGCCAGAGCAGTGGTTCTCATCCTATGAGGCAAAACATACTGATGACGACCTGACGTGGTTATGATGAAGCGGCTGGCGGTACAAGAGCGAATTCAAAATCTTCAAATATTGAGACAAACATCCATAAAAAAGTTAAAAAGATTCTAAAAATAAAAATCACCCTTTGGGTCAGGATTTTTTTATTTTACCATCACAAAAGAGATACAAGACTCCGATAACAAAGAAACAGACACAGACACTCTTTTGTTCCCCTGGCCATCAAATCATTAAATAGAAACAATCTGGTATAAACTTTATCACATGTAAATTATGAGTGAGTCTGGTGTGAATGTACATTTTGTTTTTCTATAATTATTATGTTTTGTTTGGTGTAATGCACAAATTGTAAGACAAATTTCCTTACTGACAATAAAGATTATTATTATTATTATTATTATTATTATTGTTATTATTATTATTATTAATTATTATTATTACACTAAATTATTATATTGTGTCGCCACCATGCTAGTAAAAGTTTAACTCTTTCTCTCCTAACTGACGATACCAACGTTGATTCCACCAGAATGTGGAAAATAATTACGGAGAGAAAGAGTTAATCCTTGATAATCGTTTCAACCCTAACTTCATAGAAGACATTACAATATACCTACGACCACGTGACCTACCCGTCTTGATCACGTGAAAACCTTCTGGGATGTGTGAGGCTAAGCACGCTTGAGCTTGAGGTTTGCTCGAGGCTCGACACCAGACTCGAGCAGAGTTGTGCTTACTGAGCGCCTAAATGCAGCACGGAAAACCTTCTCCCAGATACCCCCCCCCCCCCCGCCCCAAAATTAGATTGGGCCATCGCGCTCTGATTGTGTTATAAGAGTGAAAGCTGCACTGTATGAAAGCTACTTAAAAAAAACAACTACCGGTTCTCGACTAAGAATCTAAGCTATTATAGAGTTCGCTTTAGTTATTTGTTAAATATTTAGAAACATTGTCTTATTTTTTATCAAGTGAATTTTTATATTCTTTAAAAATATTTAGACCTTTTTTGCATAGAAAAAAATGTTTAGTTTACAGTGTATGTTTTCTTAAACAGCCACAGAGCTGTTTAATGCGACCGTCCCCAAAAGGTGTAGACAAAACAGCGGCGCCAGTGTTATTCTAGGTCAACGGTGATAGCCTTCTTAAGTTACCATGTAATTATTATTATAGCTTTTATATAGCGCTACTTTCATGCTTATAGCATGCTTAGGGCGCTTTGGTCCAATCTCAATTGTGGACCATTGGGGGAGGGGGGGAGAGGGGGTATCTAGGAGTTGGTTTTCCGTGCTGCCTTAAGGCGTTCAACACAACTCTGCCCGAGTCGGGTGTCGAACCTCGAGCCCCCTTCTAGGTAGCCAAGCCAAGTTCAAGTGCACTTAGCCTCTCGACCACGCTTCCCGTAGGACTCCTTTCCCCTCTTGTTCCAGAACGACAGACTCTCCCGATTCCCTTTTTGTCGCTTTAGGCGGAAGGCAGCTTCTATATCTAAACATTACATCCTGTCTTGTGTTGAATAGTGCGCAATATCGTGTGGCAAGGCCGCTTCTATCTCTGAATATTACATTCGTGTCCTGTGTTGAATAGTGCGCAATATCGTGTGGCAAGGCCGCTTCTATCTCTAAATATTACATTCGTGTCCTGTGTTGAATAGTGCGCAATATCGTGTGGCAAGGCCGCTTCTATCTCTATCTAAACATTACATTCCTGTCCTGTTTTTAATAGTGCGCAATTTCATTTGAGATGGCAGTGTGCATGAAAGAGTTACAAAACTATGTTTAAACATACCATCTGAAAACAACACAATAATGTAATACTGATGGGCGGTTGTCTCTTGATGCACATAATGCCAGTAGGACTATGTCAAAGGGGTAACATTATATAGGTTGTTTCCTGTGATTTTGAACGATTTGATGTAGTTGGTTGAATGATGTAAACTGTTGAGTGGTTTGCATTGGTAAACATAAGTAATGTAGAAGATGTACAAGAGTGTTTATTAACTAGATGCTAGCTGTTCTCTCATTTTAACACTTATTTATACTTAATTTCTGTGCGTGATTTTTAAACTTTTTTTTTCTTTTGCTGACATCTAGCCCTAAGCAAGAATCTGTTTAAATTATAATTATTATTACCTTCTTCCATTTATATAAATGATAAATGGTATGACTACATAATTTTGCCAAAGTCTAAATAAGTCTACAATTAATTAACGCTGAGCCATTTAATAATAATTATAATGATAATAATAATAAAAACCTAGGTCGCCATAACCAAGTTGCAAAGTTTTTAATACACCAGCACTTGACTTAGAAACATAATTATCTTGTCAAGGATACACCTCCTAATTACAAATACTTGCCACAAGAGGTTCTCGAGTCTACTTATCATCTGCTGTAAATGGATAGGCCTATCTTGACCGACAAAACGATAGATTTTAATCGCCCTGATCTGCTGCTCATCGATAAAAAAGGAAAAGCCGCTACCCTGATTGACATCGCCTTACCACATAATTTAAGAAAAATTGAAATGGAAAAACAAAGAAAATATGGGAACCTTGGCTTGGTGATCAGAGAAATAACAATATACCCCATTGTTATATCAACCGAGGGGATAATAACAACGGACCTCACAGACACCTTCAAGGCCCTTAACATTCCTAGGAACATCTTCGTTGCCTGTCAGAGGGCGGTACTGCTGCAGACCTGCCACATCACCAGAAAATTCCTTAGTGGAAACTGATAAAGGGATTACAATGAATTTTGTTTCTCTTTAAGGAAACTCGACCCTGGCAGTGCAAGAGAATGAATACTTCCCCATTCTGCAGTATAACAATAGTGATAATAATAATAATGACAATTATAGTAACTAAAATTATCGGGCGGTGGACCTTATTAATAATAATAACAATAATAATACTAATAACTTTATTAATGACAGAAAAGGTGTTACTATTGCGCATACAACAATATAACGATAATAAAATAAATATGCATTCAGTCCACAGAGTTACTCAATCAGTGCATTAATATAATGTAAACCTAAGGCAGATAAAAACAAATATAACATTATATTATCAACTTGTATTACATAATAATAATACTAATAATGTAACTGTGATATCATTACATCTCCAGCTAGTAGCAGATACATACTTTATGTAAACAGAATATCAAAACAAACATTATGAACATTCATTGTGAAAACATTTGCTTCACACACAGCATTATTTACATGTGAAAGCATTCTTTCATATTTTTTTTATAGATCAAAACTAATATCATCATCATGTACTATGATAGAATATCTTATAAATTACAGACGTTAGTTTTAAAGAGAAGAGAATTACGTCTTATGTCTTTCATGTGTCAATGTAGTCATGCATGCTAATCCGTGACTTAAACTCTGCTAAGTCGTTGGTTTTCCTGGCTAATTCCGTAACCTATTCTATTCTGCTCATGCACCTAGTACATTGATCAAAAAATGTGGCGTTATCTTTGTGTCTTTCTAGTGATTAATTAGATTATTGTATTTGTAAATTATGGTTCAATGTTTGATGCATTTTGCTTTGATTTATATAGTTGCTAAATATTATGTGCTCTAGTATTTTACATGTGATGCAGGTTAGTGATACTGGTCTGTAGTTTATTGGATCAGATTTTTCTCCTTTTTTAAATAGGGGTATTGACATAAGCGTCTTTTTCAGCCTCTCGGTACTCTCCCCTGATTAAAAGATGCATAAAAAAGTATTTTGAACACTAGTGCTAGCTCATTGCTTAGTTCTTGAAGCAATCTAGCCGGAATACCTGGCTAACATGTAAACTTTAAAACAAGAAAAAAAAAATCCTTCTCTATACAACTTATACGGCGATTATTTTGCTCTTAAAACTAATGAATGTTAGATTTTTTTTAAAAAAAAAGGAGCATTTTGTTACAGTCTCAAATCTGAGTCTTGCAATCTTTGTAAAAAATATCCAGCTGTCTCTTCACAGGGTCATTTGATGTCAGCTGTCTACAGTTAGAGAGGGCAAACAGGCGCTTCAGTTTTTCTTATATAAGTGCTTGTGGTTGGGGCCGTTCTCCTCCAAGCAAATGAAAAAAAAAGTCTTTGGCATACGGTTATCCCCCAGATGAGATATGTATCCTAAACTGCTCGGCTATTGAACAATAATTAGTGCCTCTACAGTGTACTGACCACAGATGTATGTAGTAGAACATGGCTATCTGTAGTGTTGTCTTAAAAGCGTATGCCCATTTTTGAGCGCAGGCACATTGAGCTGTTATTAAAGCATAAACTATCAACGATATAGTACGTTATTGAACTATTATGCTAGAAGCTCTACAAAAGGGTTTTGAGAAGCACTTCTTTATAGATATTGATAAAACCTGTCATATTGAAATAGTTTACTTAAAGTTATTTAGGTTTAATATTGACTGTTTAGTAAAATAACACAATTATAAACCCTAGTTTATTTAATTGGCTTTTAAGTCGCCAAGCTCTGTTAATCAATAATAAACTCAATTATACACAATGTAATAAAATCATTCTAAACTTTCCATATTATTATAATTAATTATTGTCCTAATTTAGATACATCATCTGAGCCGCCTGACTTTGTGATATTTCCTTACATCCAGATAGAGTTTGATGTATGCACAGCTAATGTACTTATTCTTGGTAATAGATGTCTAGCATAGCTTGTCTGTCTGATTCATTTATGGAGTTCAATGTGTTCTTTACTTCTGGTGCATTATCATTGTTTCCCTCAGGCGCAGTTTTATATTTAGCGCTAGTTGATCTTTTGGACGTATTAGTTGTAAGTTTACGAATTGGCTTTATGATAGAGCGCTTTGGGGGACGACGCAGAGAGCGTTTCAATAAGTCAATGGTTATGTCATCCCGCCTCGGAGTCAAGTTTTTCTCACGAATCATTGTCCCCATTTGATCTGTTTTAATAGCTAAATAAAACCTGTTTTTCCTGAAACGCTTCACGCCAGCTTCTTGGGTGTCGTCAATTGGTTGACGTTGTATATAGAAGCCATCCAGAAACAGGATCACTGAGGATGTTTGTATGATGTTTAATAGTTTCCTGTCATCAAAAATGTTTTCCGATGTCCTGCTCATCATGGCTATGAGAGTATTAATGAGAAGTATATAGGTCGTGATGATGAACATCACATAAATCACTGCGACCAGTCTTTGAGTCTGTAGTTCCACACTGTCCAAAAAACTTAAATCTTTCAGGCCAAGCATGTACCCGAACATAGTCAGTGTTGTGTTTTCAAAAGTGCTGAATTCTTCGACGTTGCCATGACCTACCAATACAGCGTACATAGCGAAGGAGTACGCGGAGAATACAACGCAAATGATCAGCCCAAAGCGCAGCAGGTCTCCCATGATCACCTTCTGGAACAGGACGATGTAGACGGAAAATTTTTCAAAACCTTTCAGAAAGAAAAAGAGAAACCAAAATCCTAGAATAAGAATGACAAAAATAAGATCATTGCTGTCTTCCGTGTGCCAAGTGTAAAGACCTGCATCCACACCAAGGCCCAGCGCCAGCATTAAAAGGCTGGCCCTGTACCAGCTGTTGTTATGGTGCTTGAAAACTTTACAAGTGTGTCTTAAATACAGTCTGTAAATCTCAGAGACCACAACAGCAAGTCCGTAGATGAAAAGCAGCCATGGAACAACTTGACTATACATACGAGCTCTAGAGCAATCATTATTTGTGTCCTTACAGCCTGAAGAGTGCATCACTCGCTTCCTGTAAAATATGGAGGTAGTAAATAAAATCATGACAATTAGGTGCAAAACACCAAGAACGTTAAAGAACTTTCGAGAACTTTTCCATCTTCTTGCTATTATCATTTTGATTTGTAGAGTATCAACTAGAGGCTTCGCCTCCTTCCATTTAAGACGACTCAAGCTTTCTATAACGGACGACCCTCTTGGTACACATCCTAAATACCTAGCCAGTGTGGGGTTCAAGCACGTTGTATCTTTACTATGACTCTTTAGGTTTGTTGAATATCGATACTGTGCGACGTGATCGATTTCCGTGATATCATAATACTTTGTATCGAAAGAGCCATCAGAATTACTGGGAAAATAAAAGACATCTTTCAAACTCATCAAGGCATTGAAAATATCAATGGAACCTACAGAAGCTGCCAACTTTAAAGGCGTCATTACGTCATTATTTTCTTTAAACCACATCTTGTCAACAATGTCCTGGCAGTCAATGTCTTCATCTCTTTGTCTTTTTTGCTCATCGCCCACATCTTTTTCCGTTTCACTTGTTTTGTGAACATTTCTGGTGAGTCTATTTATGAGCTTCTTTTCGTTTTCCATCTGAAGAATAATCTTGTTTAAATATTTTAACATGCGTATAATGCCATCAGTTTGATCTGGTTTAATAGCTGCGTATTTGGCCAATGTGTGTATGACTGAATCCCCTCTGCTGTTCACTTCATCGAGGCCTGCGTCGTGTTGTAATAGAAGATCTACCATGTCAGTGTTTAGAGTTAGTACAGCTACAGAGAACACAGTCTCCCCCATCATTATATTATTCTTGAACTTTGACCCCGTGGCTTTCATTGACAATATGTTGGCTTTATTTTCTTCTTTAAGATTTTCGAGTATAGCTTCGGTCGCCTTTTCTTTTCCTTTAGCTATTGTTATATGCAAAGCAGTTTGTCCTTGATAACTTCCTGTTCTTGGGATGGAGACTAATTCTGGGCAGTTCTCCATTAGAAGATTTATGACCCGAACGTCTCCGCTCAGGAGAGCTGCCGTATGCAGCAATGTGTCGTCGCTGTCATCTGTTCTGCTGCGAAACTTTCGTAAACGGTCTGAGATTTGAACTGGGTCATTCTCGTACTTGTTTATAAAGCTTTCGAGTTGGTCGAAACCTTTAAGTTCAGATCGATAACGAACAATTTCAATTAAATCTTTAATGCTGTCTTGGTGAGTGGACTTATCGAGATCCTCTCCCACATCAAGAGAGTTCTTGCTTTCTTCACTTTTGCTTATAGCCTTGTAAATAGCAGTCACTTCTAGATCTAATGACTCTTCAGTCTCAACGGTGGCAATACTTCTATTACAGCATTTTAACCTGGAAATCATTTTTGGAGATTGAAACAATTCTGGGAAGGCGCGGTGGTTTAGTGATATAGCGCTTGACTTCCGAACTGGCGATTCTGGATTCCAATCTCGGTGAAAACTGGAATTTTGACTTTCGAAATCTTTATGGCGCCTCTGAGTCCAACCAGTCTAATGGGTACCTGACATTAGTTGGGAGAAAAGCAAAGACGGTTGGTCTTTGTGCTGGCCACTTGACACTCTCATTAACCGTTGGCCACAGAAACCTTTATATCATCTGCACTATAGATCGCAAGGTCTGAAAGGGGAACTTTACTTTACACATTTCAGTCCAACCAAGCGACAGATATTTTAATGGAAGTTTACTTAAAGCCATTTCCACGTTGCGATAATATGACATAGGCTCAATAGTTTCTTCCGGTCTAATAGAAGAATCTGTAGACAAATTAAAACAAGTTGAAGATTAAAAAATATACTTATAAAAACCTAGCTTGAATTGAATAAAATGTAATCTTTTATTTTTGGAATCAATCCTTGTTGATGTCCAAGGGCTGAGCCGAAGGCTCTTCTTCGAGTCCTAAGTTTAAAAAAAAACCTGTTTGGACGCCAAACAGTAAAAAAAAACAACCTATGTTTGAGAGAGACCCGAGTCAATGCCTATGTAAAGCATTGCTGTTTCCAATGCCTTTGCCCCCGACACATGATTGGCTGTAACATGGCCGAAGGCCGAGGGCACCGGGAGCCTCCGCCATTTTCCTTCGTTGTACCAAGCTAACTGTGCGGGACCCGCCATTTATGTAACGGTCCCTTTGAGAAACAGCGCATGTGGGACGTGTTTGTGGGGACTTTTTTACAACCCCGCCCGTGCAAGAGGTTGACTCTCGTCTACCCGTGGGCATCCCCACGGGAGTTATGTTTCGCCATTCAATTAGCCTAGCTACCCCCTCAAGTAGCCGTTTCCACCCAGGTGCCACGATGAGGCAGAACAGCGTACCCGGGTGGAATCAATCCTAACTGTACACAAGGTACTCTCCTATTCTAGCGACTTTTACACGTCTGCTATCTTGCATGTTGATAAGAGTCCCATTCGCGCCTTACCTGGTAGGTGAGAGCATTGTTCTATTACTGCTGTATATCTCATTATTGTTAGGACAATCTCCAGTTAGCTTACTACGATTTCCATTTAAAACAAAATTAATTAATTATGAGAAATTAAATTAATTAATTAATTAAAATTGATTCACGTGTTGTCATTAGCTATGAATGATTGTGTTATGGTTCAACTTGATCTGAAAAGAAAAAGTGGGGAAAACAACGAGTACAAGATTTGAACCAGACAGACAAACAGACAGAGTTGATACATGCTCAAAAAAAAACAACTATTAATAAAAATGTTATTCAAATTTCATGTTCTTTTACATTGCGTTTCGCTGTATTAAAAGTCTGTTTAGAAAACAACATTGACAGTTTCCTCCAGAGAGTGTTTTACAATAATAAAACGTTGATTCTAAAGTGTACAAATTATTATTTCAAATTTTTTTTAAAAAAAAGTTCGTTGTTCTCTTTTTTTTTTTTTTGGAGGGGCGGGGAAGGGGTCTAAATTTGGTGCATCAGTCAGTCAGTCAGTCAGTCAGACAGTCTAACTTTATAATAACTTATTATTATGTATATACACGTTTTTTACACCTAGTCGAATCAAAGTAAAAGCGACCTTGTAACAATGGGATCGTGTGGTCGAGGTGGTATTGTAAAAAACACTCTTTAAAATTTTGCCCTCTAAACCAGTGTTTCTCAAACTGTGGTCTGCGGACCCAGTGGGTCCTCGACACGACCGAAGGAGATGTACAGACGGTCAAAAATTTTATCCAATTAAAATAACTGCTCTTAAAACCAGTTTATCCGATCGGATAATTAGAAAAATAATCAACTCACTAATGTTTAGTATCTATTACGTAGTATCCTATGTCGACCTAAACTAAACATACCACAAATTCTGGTTTTAAAAAGATATTTCAAACTTATATATATAATGAGTCATTGTAAAGAAGTTGTTGAATGCTTTCCAGTCATATTTTTTTGGTACAATGTGGATTCATTGCCGTAATGAATCTCATCACAAATAAGAGAAACAGACTTGAAATTTAGCGCATTTAGCCGGGCATAATTACACTTATAAAATCTAATCCACCTTATCCATCTCATTAGTTTTTTGTTTGAGTACCTCTGCACTAAACAGTATTTGATCAATCAAACACCATAGTAATGCCGTAGATACTAATTTCAGTTTTAATTTCTATTTCATTTCTATACATTTACAACAGTAACTGAGGCTCAGAAAAAAGTGAAGGCCTCTCTATTTAATTTTCCCTCTAAAGCAAAAAAAAAAAATAAATAAATAAAAAAAAAAAAGTAGTTTTTGCTTATTCTATATATAGATCAGTGCGTCAATGCCTGGAGATGGACAATTCCTAATAGATCTACCACGAGATAGTATTGTTGTTGTTTTTTTCGCGCGCGCTGAAATTCACAAAATAAACTCTTACCCTTGGCAATGTTTTTGGTGAATATTTTTTGTCCTAGTGGTGAAACTGCTAGACTAGCACCAACCTAAAAGTTTCCCTTGGATTATATTTTCTGGTTTTATCCAAGCTGCACGATCAATAAAACGGAAGTTTACCTTACGAGAATTAAATAGCTCAGTCTGCTGCTGCCTGAACATGTTTTGACCTTCTTGAAGCCCTCTTCTCCCCTGCCCTTCAAACACCCAAGTGACAAAAGGAATTATGCCGTGTTTTGGAGAAAGTCATTTCTAGAAATGCATTTTTATGTGGCAGTATATTAAAACAAATCTCAGACAAAAAGCTCTCCATTCTTATCTATTATGGGCTAGAAAGAAGTATAGCTGCTATCGCGGTTCTCATATTTTTTTAGACCCTTGTCTGCAAGTTTTCAATTGTATGACTTTGTACCATTTCATCAAGGATAAAGATTATTATTTTTATAAGTATATCAAATCACTCTGTCTGTCTGGTAAAAAGTTTATACACGTTAATTCTCCCACACCTAATCTCGAATCAAGCTGAAATATTTAAAAATACAATCTTGCATTAAAAAAGAAGTCACAACAGAGGTCTTCATCATCGAGGCAGGTGTAAGACTGGGGTCTCCCTTCCTCTTTTTACTAGCTGTCACATCATTGTTTGTTACATATTGTGACATGAACTGGTCGGAAATCAGGGGGTAACAGTTTTCACGTAAAGATTTGCGGGGAATGATGGGTAAAAAGTCTCGTTTTGAGAGCGTTTTTTCCTCTGATATCCCCTGCCGACTCATGTATCCAAAATGTTTGTGACCCGCGGATCGAGAAAGGGAGAAAGTTGGCGAACATTATTCTGCACCTTAAGAAATAAATTGTCCTTAATGACCACGGATCAGTGGCTTGGAACCTTTTCCTTTCAGAATAGTCCAAGTGAACCAAGGGTCTTACTGTGAAAAACACTTTTCTCAGTTCATAGAAATCTCTTGAGAGGTTTCTATACAACTAAATGTGACTCTTGATAAGCTAGTTTAGATTTTTTTTCGAGATATGTTTCCACTGTTTACAACCCAGATGAATCTTTGGTACTTTTAAACATTGTGGGGATTTATACATCAGCTTTTTTGTTTCATAGCAGAGAATAGAGATTTGTTACATAGTCAGTGGATCTATAGTTACAGATCTGTAGTCACATAGTCAGGGAAGAGACTACAAGATAGGATTGATACTAAAAGTTTAAGCTACAGACTAACACAGGGGCGGACTGGCTATCTGGGTGTTCGGGCGAATTATTGGTGGGCCGGTAGGACCTCTTTATTAAGATTTTATAATATTCTCTTTAAAACAACACATTGAGCATCGTGATTTAAAAAAAAGAGATCTTATACACTTCAAAGTTTAATACTAATCTAAAGCATGGTTGTAAATACCCTACATACGTATATTGAGATTATAGTAGACGACAAAGCCTTATATATACTAAAAGATAAACATAAACAAAAAACTTAAGGCCATTATTTCTTATAGTGATCGTCATTAGCATATTTATAGTGAATATATTCAGATGACTCTATAAAGGACCAACAACACCGTGCCAAGTCCTATAGATGACATGTCCAGGCACATAAGAATTTTTATTACTTTGATGGAGTTGTTGCATGATCTCGCGTAGGTCCCACTACGGAGTCCTTCACAAATCACAATTATTATCTTCAACAGGGTAGCAAGAAATAAGTCAGATAAAAAGCAGCGATTGCTGAACTCCTGGGCAAAAAATTAAAATTATTGATGTTTCCTTGCTAGTACTAGAGATTCACCAACCTTATGATGACAGCACTTATGTATGAACATACTCAATGCCAATGAGAATCACTAAACGCCAAGATGACTGAGATAAAGACTTAAAGTCTTTGTTAAAATAGGAAGATACAGACAGTCAAACTAGATTATCCAAGTTATTGAGAAAGCAATATATGACCTTGTGAGTAAAATAAAGTTCCAGTTTCAGACATTGCGATCGATGATGTTAAGGTCATCTGTTTCTCTTGCCAATGGTTAAAAAGCAGGGTGTCATATGGCCAGCACAACAACAAAACCCCTTTACGGCCGCCTGCATGCAATCACAGTAGGTAGCGGCGGCCCAGGCCGCATCCATTTTTCTTAGACCTGGTCTTTTGAATGTAAACCAGGTCTAAGAAATATGAATTGAATCAGGGGAATATTACTATAATTGACTTAATAATGAAAATGCCCTATTACAAAATCATAGTATAGGAATCATCAAATATAAGACTAAGTAATAGAATCTTTTAGGGATCTATGCACTATCATTGTTGCTTTCCAAACATCATTATATACTTTCCAAGCAATCATTATATACTATAAATATGGATGGCTGTCTGGTCATGTGCTTTGCGCTCGGGACTGCTGTTTCGATGATCTTAGATCGGAACCCTGTCCCCCGCCATCCCCTCCCCGGCCGTCTTGTAGATGATTTGGGCTAGAATATGATAATCTTTATCTTATCTTATCTTATATAATACATGTTACTTCAAAAAAAAAAAAGATGATGATTACATCCTACGCGTCATGCATATTAACCTATGACCTAAATTCTGCCAAGTCACTGGTTTTCCTGGCTAGCTCAGACACCCCATTCCATGCTCTAATAGCACTAGGGAAGAAAGAGTATGTGTACAAATTTGTCCTAGCATATGGAACTCTGAAGGAACACTTACTTTCATTAATTACTCGAGTGGAAACATTTTTTTTTCTTTACCATTGAATTAAAATGAACAAAACATCGACGTTTTGTATAAACTAAAAAACTTTATTTAATGAACAATGAACAATTTGAAAAATTATGTTGTCCCTACGGACATGACACAAATTTCTTTGTTTTTTGGCAGTGTCATCTTCCTAAACTACTGAATGAAAAAAACAACTTAAAACATATATACATAAGTATATGAATATTACAATGAACATGAATACGTTGACTGACTGTGACTCTAACATAAAGTTACTAACCTTAAGCTTCTGTTCTGGACCAACCATTTCAAAATCCTCCTGCTAACAAACACCTGCACCTCCCAGAATGTCCTTCAGCCCATGGCCTTCCATTCCTACCTGAACTTTTACATTAGTAGCAACATTCAGGGTCAACAAAATGAGAGTTCGGTGACGTGACTGTTTCCCGGTTCTTTTCAAACGACTCTAACAGTGAAGGTCAAGGTCTGATTGCGGTTGTGTATGTTTGATTATAGTCCACGGTCTCAATGGAAAGAGATTATATACACATGAAATGAAAAATAAGAGTATTTCTTTAAGACGAATATACTGTGTAACTCTCTAGACTGCTGACGACTATGTCACACAGAATTTATTGCAATTCAAATGAACCAAGTCTGTTGTTGTTTTTTTTTTTTGTACTAATTACTAGATCTATATCATGCACTAGAATACAGAGAAAAGGTGATACTAGGGTGATATTTGATGAATTATGTAAAAAAAAATACAACGAAGGAATAACAAAAAAAAATGAAAAGAAAGGACAGATAAAAAACAAGATTAGTCCTTCTATTCAATTACTCAATAATGTTATGGCACGATTAGTTATTTGTAACATAAATAGGGAAAGTTTTGACTTAGAGACAATGACCGGATATGTAAAAACAAGACTAGGTTTTAATGAAGAATAACGAAATGTTAACAGACTACTTTTGACGGCTTTAGAGAGAGGCAGTCTTATAGACGTAGGGATTTAGCTTGACGACATTCGACGGTACCCTTCGTTATTTAACGTCTTGTTCGACATTCGCTATCAGCGTCGACTAACTATTGTTAGCCTTTTGCCTGTGTTGCATGGATATCATTATTTGAGTGTTACCTCCGTTTGACTTATCTGCATATAAGACACAGCGCGGAAGTGCCTAACAATGAATATATTCTTATCATTGTGAACGCAAAAGTTTGTTTCTGCCTCCGATATCTCTCCCTCTTGTTCACATGGAAAACTTTTTTTTTAATTTCTGCTACTATTTATATCTCATAAACCATTTCCTGTAACAGTTCTCTTGAACATTTTTTACTCTGACTAGTAGACCAAAGTACACACCATTGGTCCTCAAACAATACTCTCACTAGTAGATCAAAGTACACACCATTGGTCCTCAAACAATACTTTCACTAGTAGATCAAAGTACACACCATTGGTCCTCAAACAATACACTCACTAGCAGATCAAAGTACACACCATTGGTCCTCAAACAATACTCTCACTAGTAGATCAAAGTAAACACCATTGGCCCTCAAACAATATTTTCACTAGTAGATCAAAGTACACACCATTGGTCCTCAAAAAATACTGTTGTCTTATTAGGCCTATATATTTTTTTTTACAAATCTGTTTTCTACCCACCATAAGAACATAAGTATTAAATGAATGAAATTTCAGTAGCAATATTTTCCAAGAATTCCAATGTTAAAGATACACTTCAAATTTAAACTACTAAAAGTAAATATATTTTTAAATGTTCATATAAATATGAATATATCGAATACTGTTTCTCTGCTTGTATATTATGTACCCCAAGAGTTCATGTCAAGGCAGTGTTTCTCTGCTTGTATATTATGTACCCCAAGAGTTCATGGCAGGGCAGTGTTTCTCTGCTTGTATATTATGTACCCCAAGAGTTCATGTCAAGGCAGTGTTTCTCTGCTTGTACATTATGTCCCTCAAGAGTTCATGGCAGAGCAGCGTTTCACATCATCATTCCTTTGGGTTCCTCATGGAGCTTAGGGCCTCGACAAAAACACGCCACTCTCCACGGTCTCTTGCTACATTTTTTGATGGTTTCCCAGCTCTTCCCGGTCTTCTCGGCTTCTTCAAGTACACTGCGTCGCCATGTTCTTTTTGGTCTTCCTCTGCGTCTTGTTCCTTGGGGGTTCCACTCTAGGGCCTGGCTAGCTCTGTTGCTGGTATCTTTTCTAAGGGTGTGACCAATCCATCTCCACTTCCTCTCTAAAATCTGCACTTCTATATTTTTCTGTCCAAAAATTGATAAATATTCAGTGTTTCACAGCTTCATTCAAAATGTACCCGTAGACTTCATGTCAAGACAGCGTGTCTCAACATCAGTAAAATGTACCCAAAGACTTCATGTCAAGACAGTGTGTCTCATCGTCAGTAATATGTACCCAAAGACTTCATGTCCAGACAGTGTCTCAACGTCAGTAATATGTACCCGAAGACTTCATGTCAAGACAGCGTTTATCTGGTTGTATCATATGTAGCCCAAGACTTCGTGTCAGGACAGTGTTTCTCAACTTTAGTTATATGTACCCCAAAACTTCATGACAAGATAGTCTCTGGTTGTATCATAAGTACCACAGACTACCTCAAAAGATCGGTTAGGGCGGTGAAGTATTTTATTTATATTCAATGCTAGGATAAAAAAGACGACTGTGTTTAAATGAATTTGCAACAGTTAGTAGTTTCCATTCTGTAAAAGAAACATTACAACTAATGCCAGCATTTTGGTTTGCTTGTTTAGAATCGACCAGTCCGTCATTGAAATTTTAAAACTATTATCAATGCTGTTTATGAAACTTTTGGCGAAGTTACAACAGTCTATTATAAATGTTTAAAGTAAAAAATTTTGGATGCAATTCTTCTTTGTCACTCTCGTAAAAAAGTCGTATGTCAATGGCTCCGATTTTTAGCCTGCTTTTCTTTCTGGGTCTACTCCAATAGCTTTTTTTTCATCTAAGATCACCTGCATTGTAGCAGTTGTTATCTTGTAGAGTTGTCTCTCCTAGGTCACTGGCGCGCAGCCTCACCGCTTTTTGTAATCGTTTCAATAGATTTTTAGATGTTTTAAGTGAATCTCCTAATCGTTGGAGTCCTTTATGACTACAAATTAAGTTAATCCGGCTTTTTTATATTTACAGCTAGCCCATTTATCTAAGGGACCTTCCTTTATCTCCCATGTGTAAAGCGCTTGGTTGAGGGTGGTAGCTCCACCAAGGCTGAGAAACACGAAATTGACTGTACTTTAAATTAACTTAAATGATTATACGACTAGCAAACAGTATTTATTCAAGTAAAAAGATTAAAAAGAAATATTTTTTCTCTTTATTTGTGCATAAAATGGTTGGAAGTTTGTGTTACAACCAACAGACAGACATATCAGGCGTACCGGCACCTATTTCAATGTGGGGAAAAAGTATTACTTTTCTGGTATTTTATCAATTATTATTTTCTTTTAGTAGTTAAAAGTGTTGGCAATCCATCACTGAGTACTGACAACTATTTTTTTTTACAAAGCAAAGCACAAAGTTATAGATAGATAGATAGATAGATAGATAGATATAGATAAATATAGATAGATAGATAGATAGATAGATAGAGATTAGATAGATAGATAGATAGATAGATTATAAATATACTAACTAATAATAAAATGTACTTTACATGGTTTTCAACACCGGTACCAATATATGTCATAGCGTATCATTGGTTATAAGACATTTTTTTTAAAATCTCAATTAAATTAAAATTGAATTAGGGCTTTTATATAATGGATTACAACTAAAACTATTAAAATCTTTTCCATGAAGTTATCTTTTTGAAAACAACTGTGCGCGGAATATAGCAAATAGTATTAAAAGATAGCGTCGCTTTCAAACATTCCTATTCTGTTTGGGAGATTCTCAAAACTTAAAGTTAATTACAGTAATCTTCTCTTTGTTTACACTTTGATCTCGTTCTGGCGTACGTCCTGCCATCAATAAATACAGTAGGAGAGGAAAAGAATAATAAAATAATAAACATTTTTTGAGTGGAGATATAGTACTTAGTATAATAGAAACATAACTTAACAATACAAATTTTATAAAAATTTGACAAATAAATCTACAACCGTTTGCATAAAGGTGTTAAAGATATGGTAAATAGTTGTCTCCCCTAATAAAGAGATTCAAGTGTTTGTTACTATTAATAGTGAATAAAAGTGTGTATTTTTATGAAAAAAACTGCTTGCATAAGTGATTTAAAAAATTAGATTTTTCGCTTTCAGAAGCTGGGCAGGGCGCGTATCCCGTATGGGAGACGAACGTATGCCAAAGGCAGTCTTTTTGGTGAGCTAAAAGGTGGTCGACGTAACAGAGGCGTCCCACGGAAACGCTTCAAAGACCAGCTTAGGCGTCATCTTTTCTTGGTTGACATAGAAGAGAGCACCTGGCTGCATGTTCCACGGTGAGGCGAGAGTCACAATACTCGCAAAGTGGGGGCTCTTCTTTCTTCAGCACAAAAGAGTGCGTGATGTAGGTGTGGCCAATCCTAAGTCTCGACATGGTCGTGCTACCACGCCTTGTCAGACCCTTAGATGTGGGCCGCCACCTGACATCCGCCACAATCTGCCTGAGTTTATTGTGAGTCTCAGCCTCCCATCGGTCCTGCCACTCTCGATAGGTGGCAGAGGCAATACTTTGTCTCAGGTCCGAGCAGGGAATTTGAGTTCCTGACACCGCATGATTTAGGGCTCTCTTTGCTTCTCTGTTTGCGGCTTCGTTTCCCTCAATGCCCACAAGGGAGGGAACCCAGATGAAGGTGACATCCCAATGGTCGGCTGTTATTTGGTCCAACAGCTTCAGGCTCTTATGTACCAATGGAATGTCAGTCTTCATCCTCCCCAAAGCTTGCAATGCAGATTTGTATTCGGAGCAGATTATAAATTTCCTCCTGATGCTTTGACAGCCATAAGTGCAAGCGATATTGCATGCAATTCGGCCATAAAGATGGAGCAGCCATCGGGGAGTCTACGGGAGATTGTTTTGTTCCGAAAGGAGCAGGCATACGCGACCTTTCCATCCATTTAGGATCCGTCTGTGTAGATGGTGCCACAATCTCCTGCAGTTCCCTAAAGTGGACTTGTAGTATGCTTGGGTCTGTATTTTCTTATTTAATATTAAGGAGGGATAAATTTAATTTAGGTTTATTCATTAGCCAAGATGGATTCTGAGGGGTTTCTATTTTAGAGATTTGGTCAATGGGTGGGGTTAAATTTTGGATGGGTTCTCTCATTCGAAGGCCCAACGGCTGTATGACGTTAGGCCTTCGATTGTATAATTCTACCTCTGTGGGGTTAAATATGGAGTCAAAAGCAGGGTTCGTGGGGTTGGATTTTAGGTATCTCTGTCAGCTCCCCAGTCCGTATGGCTGAGTACTCTAAGTATGTTTAATGACTTTTGGTATTTCTTCTTAAGTTCCTTAATGTGGGGGAGAAAATTAAATTTGGAATCTAGGGTGAGGCCTAAACATTTTGTAGTTTTCGCGACAGGGATCTTCTTTTTGTGTATAAATAGTTCAGGGTCTGGGTGGAGTCCCCTTAAATTACAAAAATGCATACTAACTGTTTCTGAGTCCGAAAATTTAAAACCATTATCATTTGCCCAATTTTGAATTTTGTTTAAACATAACTGTAATTTTCTTTCTAAGGTGTTCATGTTTTTCCCGTAAGTAAAAATGACAAAGTCATCAACATACAAAGAGCAGTCTATGCCAGGTGACAGAGCATTTATGATGCTATTTATTTTAATGTTGAACAGGGTGACTGACAGAATGCTGCCCTGGGGTACACCCATTTCCTGGTCATGAGTGTCAGAAGCGGAGTTGCCCACTCGAACCTGAAATTTTCGGTCTTTCAGGAATTCCCCCACAAAGCGGGGAAGGTGTCCCTTAAGCCCCATAAGCTCCAGGTCACGTAGAATGCCATGTTTCCAGGTTGTGTCATAGCAACCACTTTGTCCAGATCTGCCAGATCTGATGTAACAGGTTTAGTGGCTGCAGATTGTCTTCAAAAATGCGTAAATGAGATCAGATAATGTTTCAACATTACTTACATGTACACTGCACTTGCTTGATATTCTTGTCAAATGTTTGACATGTTTTGATTGTTCCTTGAGAGTTGAACTACTTTCTTGAACAAATGTTCAGCAGAATAAATGGCATCAGGCAAGCTATGAGCATCAAGATGACCACACAACAGTCCAGCGCACATACCACATGACCAGGCAGCCATCCATTCTTATGAGAAGACAAAGTCTTAGTGTAGTGACCTCTCTCACTTGAATTTGTTCTTGTAACTTGTTGCACAAAATAATTGAGAACTGAAATGACCTCAGGAAAAAATGAAAATCTAGGAGAAAAAATGCAAAGTTCAGGAAAACTTACAATTAGAATACACATTTTGTTAATGTTTTATGTCAGTTCTCTGCAATTCTATACAATTTGAGGAGTTTAACATGATTTAGATAACAATTTACCTCTCCCATTTCAAGTTAGTTGTTAGTAACAACAGGTTAGTAGCAACAAAATGATGTAGAAATAGACATCACTTTATTTAATTTAGTAATGGCGTTGACTGTCATTGGCTTGTAGCACCAAACTGCTGGTAGGTAACTAAACTGTTGAAGGCATAATATATCTTAGCTAATAAAACTTCACAATAACTTGAACAACTTCCTTGTGAACAAAACTAAATATAACATTTATAATACTTGTGATCACATAACTGTAGTAGACTTAAGTAATCAAATTTCTTACAATCTAACTCACTACAATAACACAACCTTTCAGTCATACATTCTGGCGTTGTCTCCCCTAACTAAGACCAAGTGACGACAATGCCACTTTTGCATCATTCACATCCAATTGCTTACCTCTTTCCACAGTCACCAAAGAAACACACACACACACACACACACACTCCATAACACTTCTGCTTGTCCAACATTCTTTCACTGAATCAAACCCCAAGCATCCTACTTGTCCCTATGTTAGACTTTGCAATCACCATGTTTCTAATCAGTACTAGTTACATTTAGCAGACACTTTGACAGATTTTGGAAATAATAGTGCAAATTTTATGACTAATCAAACTTTTAAAAACTCTAAATTAGATTCTTATTTCTGTACCTTGATATCTGTCAACAAAAACAACTGATACATTTGAACCTCAGGATGAACAAAAAGAATCTGAACTATAAAGTTGTGTCACAAAAACTTGAAAGAGTTCAAGGTAACAAAACTTAATATATAGATATCAATGGCAGATATAGGCGAGAACCTAAAAACTTGGAATTTAATTTTGTAGCTTGATATCTGTAAACAACAAAATTAAACTTCTGTAAAAAGAAGTGTGATTAAACATTTCAAATATATAAATTCATATGTTGCTAGTGAAACAGAAAAAACAAAAGTGATTCTGGGAGTAATAAACAGGACTACACATTTGTAAAAACAGTGTGGATTATACATTATATAGGATAATGAAAATCATATATATTTATTTATAACGGTTATCAAAACTAACATATATATATATATATATATATATATATATATATCATGGGCGTAGCTGGGGGGGGGTTTCAACCCCCCCCCCCGAAATGAAATCGAGGGGGGGGGGGGGGATCGAAATTTATTGACTGATTTTTTGCTTTGATTTTGTTTATTTTAGGTGAGATTTTAATACTAAACCATCACTTGCCCCAGCACAACCAAGGGAGGTTCGAGTTTAAAACCCCTACCAGAGGGGTTTGAGTTTAAAACCCCCTACCTGGGGTTTTCGCGGATAAATTCCCTTCTTCTATAAAACAAAACAAAAAAAAATGCAAACGAAAATCCCCAAATTCCAAGAGCCACAGTTCAGGAAGATTTTGATTTTAAAACCCGTCTAAAATATACGATAAACCCCCTCTTCAATATAAATATAGCAAATGACACACTCAAAATGTTATGAGCGTAGCTAAATGGGTTTGAGTTTAAACCCCACTTCAGCGGGGTTTGAAGGTAAAAAATACCTCTTTAATAATAAAAACAAAGCAAATTATACACTCAAAATGTTATGAGTGTAGTCAAAGGGGCTTAGAGTTTAAACTCCCCTCCAGTGGAGTTTGAAGCTAAAAAGTACCTTTTCAATATAAATAAAATCAAATTACTCACTCTAATATCTATGAGCGTAGCCAAAGGGGTTTTGAGTTTAAACCCCCCGCCAGGGGGGTTTGAAGCTAAAAAATACATCTTCAGTGTAAGAAAAAAATCAAATTACGCACTCAAAATGCTATGAGCGTTGCCAAAAGGGGTTTTGAGTTTAAACCCCCCTTCAGGGGGGTTTGATGCTAAAAATACCTCTTCAACATAAAAAAAAATGCAAATTACACACTAAAATTATTTGAGCGTAGCCAATCCAATCGGGGGTTTAGAGTTTAAACCCTTCTCCTACAGATGGCTTTTTTTAAAATTTAAAACCCCTCCAGATGGTTTTGAGTTTAGGATTCCCCCTACAGAGCATTTTGAGGTGGAAAACCCCCAACAGATGATTTTGACGATAAAACTTTTATTTTCGATATAAAATCTAAAGCAAACTACAGTCACCTAATTCGAAGAGCGTATTCAAGAGAGGTTACACACTTTTACCAGTGGCCGAGCTCCATTAATAAAGTACAGTGAATAGTCATCTGCCGAAATTGCAAAACACTAAATGTGGCTCAAAAAAGATGGCTAAGACAGATTTTAGGAGTCAGTTATAGAGATCGGGACTAAATCAAGGAAATCCTATGCCGAACTGGGAGTCGACCCCTTAGTAAGATTGTGAGAGAGCGTCGCATGAGGTTTGCTGGACATGTTCTCCGACAAAATTAATTACGCATAAGAAGAGTTGCGATGATATCCTAGTACAACTTGACGCCAGATAATCATGGAGGTCCTCATGGCAAGTGGGAAGAGGCTTCAGACATTACCAGGGACAGATTTTTATGGAAACAGCTTGACGGCAAATGCTCCGAAAGGCGCAGGAGGGTCTAAGTCAGTAAGAATAGCACATTAGGTTTTTGAAATAAAACTTTTTAATAGCAAGAAAATGCAGTGTAGATACCTCAGAATATGTTGGCTTTTAATACCAGATATAGTGCTTGGCGGCGGGGCTTCGCTCCGAGCTTTGGGAGCTCCTAGCGCTCCCCCAGACCCACATGCTAGTAATTTATGGGAATCTACAATTTTTCCACTAACTCATGGAAGAACCTATTGTAGGGCACAATAAACGTCTTCCGAAAGAATGGTCAGATTGAAACAAAGATTATGTACACACACGCAATAAATACATATAACTTTTTTTTTTTCGAGGGTGGGGGGAGGGGAAAAAAAATCCCCCCAAATCCCCAACCGAAAAAAATCCTGGCTACGCCCATGATATATATATATATATGTGTATGTGTGTGTATATATTTAATATTATATATATATATATATATGTATATGTGTATATATATATGTGTGTGTGCGCATATATAATATTACATACATATGTGTGTGTGCGCATATATAATATTACATACATATGAGTGTGTGCGCATATATAATATTGCATACATATGTGTGTGTGCGCATATATAATATTACATACATATGTGTGTGTGCGCATATATAATATTACATACATATGAGTGTGTGCGCATATATAATATTACATACATATGTGTGTGTGCGCATCTATAATATAACATACATATGTGTGTGTGCGCATATATAATATAACATACATATGTGTGTGTGCGCATATATAATATTACATACATATGAGTGTGTGCGCATATATAATATTACATACATATGTGTGTGTGCGCATCTATAATATTACATACATATGTGTGTGTGCGCATATATAATATAACATACATATGTGTGTGTGCGCATATATAATATTACATTGTTACGTATCTAGGCATTGTTACCTATTTACTATTTTTTTTTTTTTTTTTTACCTGTTGCGGTCGAGAGACGGGTAGAAAATTCCCGAGGTGGTCTGCCCCTTTGTGTAATAAGTTTTTTTTTATTTTATTTTATTAGCGGCGGCGAGTCAAGCAACACAGACAGTGTGACCGGTCCTTGACCTGTGTGTTTACCTCTGGTTAAAAAGATGGTGTTTATTTTTCCGTCTCTTTAGAGAAGGTTCTAGCTCTGTCTGGTTGATCACTTGTTCTGTTCTCGAGTAGTATTCTAGAAACTACTAGATTTGTCTTGATCTCGACGCGCGGTAGACTATATAAAGACCGCCCGTGTAACGTTGAGACGGACAAGACATACGGAGACAGCCGTGAGACAGAATAGCGGAGACATTGCGTGACCCCTGCGTGGTATACCTAATGATAGTGTAAGTTAAGATTTTTTCTTTTTCAAGGCCTTGCTTGTATTTGTAGTTATATTTTAAAACTCTTGAATTGTAATATTTTTACATGCCATTTTTGTAAAAGGGTTTGGTCAACCCATCAATTCTGTATTGAGTAAATGTTTGTTTTTCTTTCTTGTAACTTTATGTGATTCATTTAAAAGTACTATTTGATTTATATTTTATTAAACATTAAGTTGATATTTTACCTTCCGATTTCTTGTGTCATTTTTTTTTGTTATTCATTGTAAGTCTTTGGTTAAATTCAGACTTAAGATAAGTGACACAACTGCTTTTTCTATTGTCACGTTCCCCTAGGCAAGCCAATTAAAATTAGAATAGATATAGAATTCAATTCGTAATACGTGACAAAAGAAGATTGGGGGCTCGTCCGGGATATTTTTCTGAACCTATTTTCATCTTACTTGAGTAATTTTGTAAAGGCGAAGTTGACTTTAACAAAATTTTTTTTTTCAAAGAGTCGGAAGTAAAATATCAATAGTATTGACCAAACTCTCTTAAGGTCTTTTGTTGTACTGATTTTGTACTGTATATTTACATTGGATACATTTTTTTTCTTGTAATAGTTGTTATTTAGCCATGGATATTCAGGTTTTTCTTGCAAATCCCTCTGTGGAAGAGCTTGATGCTTTTACTAGGAAGGAACTGGTCCTTATTTCTAAACATTTAGGGTTAAAAATAAAATCAAATGCCCTTAAACAAGAAATCAGAGATAACATTGTAATCCATTATGTAGACGAGGAAGTGTTTTCTGAAGACCTTTTAGAAACCCTTAGACCCGATGAGGGTAAATCAGATTTAGAAGTTCAGATAAAATTAA
The DNA here is from genome assembly GCA_030265305.1 of Biomphalaria pfeifferi. NCBI lineage: Eukaryota > Metazoa > Mollusca > Gastropoda > Planorbidae > Biomphalaria > Biomphalaria pfeifferi. Next base: position 1,652,618 of record JASAOG010000012.1, read on the forward strand.
AACAAATGGAAATAGAAGCCCAGTTAGCTTTAAAAGAGAAGGAAATTATCTTGGGGAAAAAAAAAGAATTAGAGCTTGCAGCGGCTAGAGAGCAGAAAGAAATAGAAATGAAATTACAAATAGAGTTAAAAAAATTAGAGTTAGCTGCTAATGTAAGACCAGATTCTTCCCCTGCCAGTCATACTGCTGAAGCAACAAAATTTTTGAAAATAATTCCACGCTTTAATGAAGCCACAATTGACAATTATTTTCCACAATTTGAACTTTCTGTAAAAAATTTTAATGTACCTGAAACTTTGTGGCCCACTTTGCTGCAAACAGTTTTGACTGGTAGAGCTGCAGAGGTATTTTGTTCTTTGACCATTGAACAACAAAAAGATTATAATGTTGTTAAGGCCTTAATTCTTAAGGCATATGAACTTGTTCCGGAAGCTTACCGAAAGCAGTTCAGGGATTGTCGCAAATCGGATGGCCAAACCCATGTAGAATTCCTGCGGGAAAAGGAGCGACGCTTTGAAAAATGGCTCACTTCCAAGGAAATCGGCACCGACTTTGCCAAATTCAAGAACCTAATGCTGATGGAAGAGTTCAAGAGTTGTGTGCGGCTGGACGTCCGTACGCATATAGCTGATCGTGGCGAGGAAGATGTGCACAAGGCTGCAGTGTTGGCAGACGATTATATAATATCACATCAATTTGCCAAGTATACGACGGATGTCAAGCCAAAACAAGTCAAACAGCCTGAGTCCACTGCTAGCAACTCCATCAAGAACAGCAGTACAAATGACAGAAAACCTACTACAAGTAAAGCTACTTGTTCCTACTGCAAACGAGAAGGCCATAAAGTTGACGATTGCTGGAAATTGAGGAAGAGAAACGAAAAAGCTCCTTCAAAAGTCAGCGCTTGCACAGTACAGTGGTCGTCGAGGTCTACTCCCTCATCATCAAGTCATATCAAGAATACCTCGACACCACCTGTTTCAAATGTAGTGATTGTACAAGAGTCTCCGAAAATGTCTCCAGGATGTTCAAATGACTCAACAGCGAGTTCTTCAAATTCATCTTTGCGATGTTCCAATGACTCAAACAAGAGTTTTTCAAATACATCAAGCCGATGTTCCAATGACTCAAACAAGAGTTTTTCAAATACATCAAGCCGATGTTCCAATGACTCAAACAAGAGTTTACCTAATACATCACATCGATGTTCCAATGACTCTATCCAGAGTTCCCATAATACATCACCCCGATGTTCCCACGACTCCATCAAGAGTTCCCATAAGACATCACCCCGATGTTCCAATGACTCCATCAAGAGTTCTCCAAATACATCCAAAAGATGTTCTACTGACTCAAAAAAGAGTTTCTCCACTGCGTCTCCTAGAGATGTCAATGACTCCAGCGAGAGTTCGACCCAAGTCCAGTCTGCATCAACCAAAATTGATGTTTCCTTAGAGGATTTTAAGCCTTTCATTTCGGAAGGATTCGTATCACTACCCGGTGATTCTACAAGTCTACGACCTATCACCATTTTGAGAGACACAGGTGCCTCACAATCGCTACTTTTAGAGGGTATCTTGCCCTTGTCAAAATCATCATCGACTGGGAAGAGCATCCTGTTACGAGGCGTAGAGCTTGGATGTATAGATGTGCCTCTACATCTAATCGACATAAAGTCAAATCTCATTACTGGACCGGTTGTTGTAGGTGTCCGACCAACATTACCATTGGACGGCATCTCGTTGCTGTTAGGCAATGACTTAGCAGGTGGAAAGGTGATAGCCGAACCCATCGTCACTCAAACACCCGACTTATCTGCCACACCCGAGGAAGACCTAGAGTTATATCCAGCGTGTGCAGTAACAAGGGCAATGAGGTTGAAAGCACCTCAAGAAGAGAACGTTATCAAAGCCAACAGTAACCACGATGATGTGGACTTGAGCACCACATTCTTTGCTTCTCTTGAAGAAGAACCAACGCCAAATTCTGAAAAGCCGGCATCAACTCGAAAACAGTTGATTGAGGACCAAAAGAAGGATCCAGAGCTCGCCAAACTCCGAGAAACCGCAATGACATCACAAGAGGCAGAGCTAGCATCAACGTGCTACTACATCCAAGATGATCTGCTCTTCAGGAAATGGAAACCTCCAGACGCATCCAACGAAGAAGAATGGAGAATATGCCATCAAATCGTGTTACCAGAAAGATACCGAGCGTACATCATGAATCTGGCTCATGACACACCAATGTCAGGTCATCTCGGCATCCACAAGACATACCACAAGATTATGTCACACTTCTTCTGGCCACGTTTGAAGAAAGATGTCATCCAGTACTGCCGATCCAGTCATGCCTGTCAGATGGTTGGCAAGCCAAATCAAAAGATCCCTGTTGCTCCTCTGAAGCCGATTCCAGCCTTTGAAGAACCTTTCAGCAGAGTACTTATTGACTGTGTTGGTCCTCTCCCAAGGACAAAAGCTGGCAACCAATACCTGTTGACCATTATGTGTGCTTCAACTCGTTTTCCTGAGGCTATTCCTCTAAGGAACATAAAAGCATCAAACATTGTGAAGGCCTTAATCAAGTTCTTTACTCTATTTGGTCTACCAAAGTCCATCCAATCGGACCAAGGAACGAATTTCACGGCCAATCTTTTCAAGCAAGTCATGACTCAGTTGGGCATCAAACACTGCATGTCGAGTGCGTATCATGCCGAGTCGCAAGGCGCTCTTGAGCGATTCCATCAGACTCTCAAGAACATGATCCGAACCTATTGCTTTGAGCACGAAAAAGACTGGGACGAAGGAATCCACATGCTGCTGTTTGCAACCCGTGAATCCGTCCAGGAATCGTTGGGATTCAGCCCTTTTGACTTAGTCTTTGGCCATTCGGTGCGCGGTCCCTTGAAATGTATAAAAGAGACTTTGTTGTCACCAACAGCCACTCAAGGACTTTTAGACTATGTAATTAAGTTTAAAACTAGACTTTATGATGCTTGTGTTCTGGCCAAAAATAATTTACAAAACACCCAATCCAGCATGAAACGCTGGTATGATAGAAAGGCCCGTGTTAGAGAATTTTCTCCCGGGGAGAAGGTGCTTGTATTTTTGCCCATACCAGGTCAACCCTTGCAAGCCAGATATTTTGGTCCCTATGAAATTGAGACCAAAATTAGTGACCTCAATTACACAATCAAAACTCCTGACCGTAGGAAAAAGACTCAGCTATGTCATATAAACATGCTGAAGCCTTATGTATCTCGGCCAGATCACTCAGAGAAGAGTAATTGTGTTTTAAATACAGTCAAAAGTTGTTCAAATAGCCATGTTTCTCCTATTGATGATGATATTGTAAAGGAGAAATTTGGACAATACAAAATACCTAATTCTTTTGTATTACAAAATTTGGATGTAAAACTGTCTCATCTGTCTTCGACAGAAAGGCCAGTTATCATGAAACTCATTAATGAATTTAATGACATTTTTTCTGATGTACCAAAACAGACTAATGTTATAATGCATGATGTAGATGTTGGCGAGGCTACTCCAGTCAAGCAGCATCCTTACAGGGTCAACCCTGAAAAACTTGCCATACTTAGGTCAGAAATCAAGTATATGCTTGAAAATGACCTCATTGAACCAAGTTCCAGTAGCTGGAGCTCCCCATGTGTCTTGATACCTAAACAGGACAAGACTTATCGTTTTTGTACAGACTACCGTAAGGTAAATGCTGTAACAAAGACCGATTCGTTTCCTATCCCTAGGATAGACGATCTCATAGATCGTATTGGTGACGCTAAGTACATCACCAAAATAGACCTACTTTCAGGTTATTGGCAGGTTCCCCTGACTGATAGGGCAAAGGAAATCTCCGCCTTTGTCACCCCTGATGGTCTGTACCAATACAAAGTGATGCCATTTGGCATGAAGAATGCTCCTGCCACTTTCCAGAGAATGATAAATGCCCTGCTTGCCGACATGGAGAATTGCCACGCATACATAGACGATGTAGTAATTTTTAGCCAAGATTTTTCTAGCCATTGTAAACAACTGCATTGTCTTTTTACTAAACTTTTACATGCAAAAATTACTGTAAACCTGAGTAAGAGTGATTTTTGCCAGGCTTCCATCCAATACTTAGGCCATATTGTAGGACAAGGCCAGGTGAAACCTGTAACGGCTAAAGTAGAAGCTATCCAAGCTTTCCCTATCCCTGCTGATCGGAAACAACTCCGAAGATTTTTGGGAATGTCTGGATATTATAGAAAATTTTGCGAAAATTTTTCTGTCATTGCCAGTCCTTTAACAAACCTCCTGAGAAAGAACGTCCGATTTACTTGGACGGATGAATGTCAGAAAGCCTTTAACCAAATTAAGCAGATATTATCTAGCTCCCCCATTTTGATGGCTCCTGACTTCGGAAAACCTTTTAGGTTAGCTATTGACGCCAGTGACACAGGTGTTGGGTCAGTCCTTTACCAAGAAGATAATTTCCAAGTAGAGCACCCTATTTGTTTCTTTTCCAAGAAATTTAATAGACATCAAAGAAATTATTCTACTGTGGAAAAAGAATGTCTTGGGTTGATTCTTTCTATACAACACTTTGATTTTTATATCAGTGGGTCCAGATGGCCACTGGTTGTATTTACTGACCACAATCCCCTTACCTTTATCCACAAAATGTCTGGCAAGAACCAACGACTTCTCAGGTGGAGTTTATTTTTACAAGAGTACAACCTAGATCTTAAACACATAAAAGGCAGCGAAAATGTTATCGCCGATGCCTTATCTAGATTGTAAAAAGTATTTTGATGTATATTCTGTAATGTAAATCTCATTTTTGTAATTATCCTAAAAAGATTTCCATTTCGTGGAAATGTAAACTTTTTATTTTTAGGAGGGAGGTGTTACGTATCTAGGCATTGTTACCTATTTACTATTGTTTTGTTTTTTTTGACCTGTTGCGGTCGAGAGACGGGTAGAAAATTCCCGAGGTGGTCTGCCCCTTTGTGTAATAAGTTTTTTTTTATTTTATTTTATTAGCGGCGGCGAGTCAAGCAACACAGACAGTGTGACCGGTCCTTGACCTGTGTGTTTACCTCTGGTTAAAAAGATGGTGTTTATTTTTCCGTCTCTTTAGAGAAGGTTCTAGCTCTGTCTGGTTGATCACTTGTTCTGTTCTCGAGTAGTATTCTAGAAACTACTAGATTTGTCTTGATCTCGACGCGCGGTAGACTATATAAAGACCGCCCGTGTAACGTTGAGACGGACAAGACATACGGAGACAGCCGTGAGACAGAATAGCGGAGACATTGCGTGACCCCTGCGTGGTATACCTAATGATAGTGTAAGTTAAGATTTTTTCTTTTTCAAGGCCTTGCTTGTATTTGTAGTTATATTTTAAAACTCTTGAATTGTAATATTTTTACATGCCATTTTTGTAAAAGGGTTTGGTCAACCCATCAATTCTGTATTGAGTAAATGTTTGTTTTTCTTTCTTGTAACTTTATGTGATTCATTTAAAAGTACTATTTGATTTATATTTTATTAAACATTAAGTTGATATTTTACCTTCCGATTTCTTGTGTCATTTTTTTTTTGTTATTCATTGTAAGTCTTTGGTTAAATTCAGACTTAAGATAAGTGACACAACTGCTTTTTCTATTGTCACGTTCCCCTAGGCAAGCCAATTAAAATTAGAATAGATATAGAATTCAATTCGTAATACGTGACAACATACATATGTGTGTGTGCGCATATATAATATTACATACATATGTGTGTGTGCGCATCTATAATATTACATACATATGTGTGTGTGCGCATATATAATATAACATACATATGTGTGTGTGCGCATATATAATATTACATACATATGTGTGTGTGCGCATATATAATATTATATACATATGTGTGTGTGCGCATATATAATATTACATACATATGTGTGTGTGCGCATATATAATATAACATACATGTGTGTATATATATATATAATATTACATTCATGTGTGTGTATATATATAATATTACATATGTGTGTATATATATGATATTATATACATGTCTGTGTATATATAATATTATATACGTGTGTGTATATATATAATATTATATACATGTGTGTGTATATATAATATTATATACATGTGTGTGTATATATAATATTATATACATATGTGTGTATATATAATATTATATACATATGTGTGTATATATAATTTTACATACATATGTGTGTATAAATATAATATTATATACATATGTGTGTATATATACAATATTATACATATGTGTTTATATATATAATATTATACATATGTATGTATATATACAATATTATACATATGTGTGTATATTTACAATATTATATATATGTATATATATATACAATATTATACATATGTGTGTATATATATAATACTATATACCTGTGTGTATATATAATATTATATATATATGTGTGTGTGTGTGTGTACATATATTATATATATGTTTGTATATATAATATTATATATATATATATATGTGTGTGTGTGTACATATATTATATATATATGTGTATATATATAATATTATATAATATGTGTGTATATATATAATATTATATTTATATGTGTGTATATATATAATATTTTCTATCTATCTATCTATATGTATATATATATATATATATATATATATAAATCTATCTATCTATCTATATCTATATATATCTATATATATCTATCTATCTATCTATATCTATATATATCTATATATATCTATATATATCTATATCTATATATATATCTATATATACTACTAGCAAAATACCCGCGCTTTGCAGCGGGAGGATTATTGCATTAACATTTCAAATTTGCTTTAATTAATAGGCCTACATGTAACAACAAAACATTCTCATTTGTGCCAGGAGTGTTACCGCAGGGAATGTAGCGCATGTATTTTTGGAATAACCGGAACAACGCAGTTTTTGTGTGGCTTTTTGCAATGTTAGTCCGATAAGTAAAAATAATGTGTCATATGTACTGCCTTAAATATTTCATTACTAAGAAGAAAAGTAAACCTTTTGAAATAGAGAAGAAACATACATGTACCAATACACAGTTATTTGTTAAAGATGCGGTTGTCCAAAGGTGTAGAATATTTGGCCATTTCGATATACTTGAAAACGGCAAGAAAACAACTCAGAGGCAGCCATCAACCCACAGGCAGAACCATAAGTTGAGGGCTTAAGCATTTCACTGTGATAGTGCTCCTGTATTGTGTAATTGTCTCCCGTACCATCATCTGTCCACACCTTGAACCTGTCCCAGTTGTTGAGCACATACAACACAATGTCCCTTCGGACATCAGCAGTGAGTCAGATGTGGCCGTGCAATGTGTAGCACAGAGAATGGAAAAGGCAGGATCCATCAGGGGGCATGGAAACCACCCGGTAAGCCACAGTCCTTTGATCGATGGTGACCATCTCGAGAGACATGTTCAGTGGGGGTACGCTTGGAGCGATAAATGAAACGTGAGTGTAAAATACCAGCAGTCGAAAGAATGAGTTCACTGTGATAGTGCTCCTGTGTTGTGTAATTGTCTCCCGTACCATCATCTGTCCACACCTTGAACCTGTCCCAGTTGTTGAGCACATACAACACAATGTCCCTTCGGACATCAGCAGTGAGTCTGATGTCGCCGTGCAATGTGTAGCACAGCGAATGGAAAAGGCAGGATCCATCAGGGGGCATGGAAACCACCCGGTAAGCCACAGTCCTTTGATCGATGGTGACCATCTCGAGAGACATGTTCAGTGGGGGTACGCTTGGAGCGATAAATGAAACGTGAGTGTAAAATACCAGCAGTCGAATGAATGAGTCGGGATATAACAACGCCTATCGTGGACGCTACCTTGCTGTAGCAGACTACAAAGAAGACCTCGATGCGCACACAGAAAGGTGACGCCGTCCCTTGTAACGAAGATACAACAAAAGCCAAGCGAAAAGAGTAAACCGCCGTACCAAGAAGCGAAGCCAGTAACAATCGTCGACAGAAAATTAAGAATGAGCCTCCCACATTTTTGCCCTCCTACGTATAAAAACACTAAAATAAGCAGGGAAGCCGCGTACCAAGTTTCGTGAAGATGGCTCCATAAATATGAACGTTCAACATGGCGGACGTTGTCGACCGTTACGACCGTTACGCGTACGATTGGGAAACGAAACCTGCTGCACTTTTGTAAGTAAGCTGTAGGGAATGCGCCTGCCAAATTTCACCCTTGTACCTACACGGGAAGTTGCAGAATTAGTGATGAGTCAGTGAGTCAGGGCTTTGCCTTTTATTAGTATAGATATCTATAATATTATATACATGTGTGTGTGTATATAATATTATACACATGTGTGTGTATATATATAATATTATATACATGTGTGTGTGTATATATATAATATTATATACATATGTGTGTGTATATATAATATTATATACATATGTGTGTGTATATATAATATTATATACATATGTGTGTGTGTATATATAATATTATATATATATGTGTATATATATACAATATTATACATATGTGTGTATATATACAATATTATACATATGTGTGTATATATACAATATTATACATATGTATATATATATAATATTATATATATGTGTGTATATATATAATATTATCTATCTATCTTTCTATCTATATGTATATATATATATATATAAATCTATCTATCAATCTATCTATATCTATATATATCTATATATATCTTTATATATCTATATATACTATATCTATATATATATATATACCTATATCTATATATATGTCTACATATATATATATACATATATATGTTCACATATATATAAATCTATCTATCTATCTATATCTATATATATATATCTATATATCTATATATACTATATCTATAATATTATATACATGTGTGTATATATATAATATTATATACATGTGTGTGTGTGTATATATAATATTATATACATATGTGTGTATATATAATATTATATACATATGTGTGTGTATATATAATATTATATATATATATATGTATATATAATATTATATATATATATATGTATATATATACAATATTATACATATGTGTGTATATATACAATATTATACATATGTGTGTATATATACAATATTATACATATGTATATATATAATATTATATATATGTGTGTATATATATATAATATTATATATATATGTGTGTATATATATAATATTATCTATCTATCTTTCTATCTATATGTATATATATATATATATATATATATATAAATCTATCTATCAATCTATCTATCTCTCTCTCTATATATATATCTTTATATATCTATATATACTATATCTATATATATATATACCTAAATATATATATTTATATATATATACATTTATATATATATATATACATATATAGATATATATATACATATATATAGATATATATATGTCTACATATATATATATACATATATATGTTTACATATATAGTGAGAGAAAGAGAGAATTGACAGAATACTTGAGGTGCCCGAACAGCCAATAGGACACTTGTGGCACCCCAACGACTGATCAAACACACTTGAGGTGAACAACAGTTGGTATGATGGATGGATTGATAGCAAACTTAAGGTACCCCAACTTTAATAGGAGAATTTTGGTGCCCTAACAGTTATTAGGACACTTGTGGTTCCCAATTGGTTGGTAGGAGAGAAGAGGTGCCTTACCTACTGATAGTACACTTGAGGTGCCCCACCACACAATATGACACATGAGGTGCCCTACTAATCAATAGGACACTAGAGGTGCAATACCAATTGATAAGATACTAAGGGTGCCCTACCAATTGATAGGATATTGAGGTGCCCCAACAGTTAAACAGACATTTGAGGTGCCTAAAAAGGTGCTGGGACACTTATGGTGCACCAACAGCTGATAGGACAGACTTGAGGTGAACAACAGTCGGTATGATGGATGAGGTGCCTAACAATTGATAGAACACTTGGAGTGCCCCAAAAATAAGATTATTGAGGTGCCCAACAGTTGTTAGGATGAATGAGATGCCCCAACAATTGATTGGACACTTGAAGTGCTCCAACAATTGATACGATACCTAAGGTGTCTCATCAGTTAAAAGAACATTTGAGGTGCCCAAACAGTTGTTAGGACACATGTGGTGCCCAAAAAGCTGATAGGATACACTTGAGGTGCCCAACAGTTGGTATGAGGTACCCCAACAATTGATGACCATAGAGGTGCCCAACAGTTGGTAGGTATTGATATTTTTGGCACATCAGCACAATTAAGGCCATGTCGTGCCCTAAATCCCCCAAGGGTTATTCCCAATTCATAGCTCAAGAGCTAAATTTTATAAAGTTGGGTCATTCAAAACAAGATTCATTCACAGCTCAGATGGTGAAAATAGTAAAAATGTACATAAATTAATAAAAATCCATTTTAAATATTTTATATTCACAATTGCTTTGCCCTATCATAAATCAAACACTCGTAGACAGTTGAAGGTGCACCAATAATTAATATGACTATAACACAAAGATATTATTATCAAATTATTATATTATTATTATTAATTATTAACTTATTATATGAATTTTATCTAATTGTAATAATTTATATTTGAAAAAGATTCTAAATAGGTAACACGATTTAAATCACATGGTAAGAATAATGGTTCTTGGGTTTTGAGAATACTGTCAGTGTGAACAGTACAAGCAATATATGAACTTGTTTCTGCTGAAGAATATAGGTATACTTAAGCTATGAAAGTAATGTTTTAACTGTGAGGCTGGTCACTGTAGCTCTGTGTAATCAACTAACACATGTGACACAGGTCTGTATTCTTAAAAAAGACTGATGTAAACAATCCCCAAATAGGTCAATGGTGATATGGTTAGCTGACTTTGGACTGTTTTTTAACACAGTTGGATCAAGCCAGGCCGACACAGTAGAGGGCCAGCAGAGTTAAGGTGAGAACCAGATTCAAGTACAAGTTATGTAAAGCTGTGATATTCAGATATTGACTGCTGCTAATTGTTACGTTTTTAATTGTTTATTTCTCATCATTGATTACACTCATTAAAATGTTTTGGAGCCCAAGTTTTCAATTTAGCCGTATTATTCTGTAACAATAAGAACTGTAATTGTACATTTTCAGACAGGATAATAGTAAATTTGTGTCAATATATATTATATCTCTCATAATGCAAAGTCAGTAATTTTGTGCAGTACAAGTATATATATATATATATATATATATATATTGTACTGAAGTTGAACTGTAATTGTCGCCAAAATAATGTTGTAGCTAGATCTATTAATCTAAAATCTTGTGCAACTGATGCCTTTATTAACACCTGAGATGTCTGTCTGCTTCTCTGTTGTTACTTATCTACCTGTAATAGTAATCAACCTTCTTCTATCGCCATACTCTTCTTCATGTTCACCTATTCTGCTACGTCATTCGTCTGTCTGACTACGTCACTACTTTACTGTCACTAAAAACAATACACAATATATTTATCTAGCGAGACTAACATACTCTCTAACTAAATTAGAACACAACAATGTATGTATGTATGCATGCATGTATCAATCTATCTATCTATCTATCTATCTATCTAACTATCTAACTATTTCTATCTATCTATCTATCTATCTATCTATCGAGTTGTGTGTACTTATATTGAGAGAAAACCACTTGGCATAAAGTTTTTCATTGTCATAAAAGAACATCATCAGCACACTGACACGAACAAAGGGGGTCTCCATTATTTTTTAAAAGGTTTCCGGCTCATCTCATAGAACTGAGGTGAATGCCTGGGTATTAGCTATGGCCGGAACGATGTCGCCCAACTAACAGTTCATCGGGTTTTGTGCCGAATATTCCCTCAATGCTGCAGAAGTTTGGATTCAGGGTTTTTTCTTCCCTTTGGTGGGTAGCCAGCCAGGTCTAAAGGACTCTTTCTGCACAATGCTTGCAACTTAGGGCGCCAGATGCTCGCCTTGGCACATTCTCCTATCAGTGATCTGACCCAATATCTGAGTCGCTGCTGAAGGCCAGGTTTTGGACTAGTGGTGAGGGGCTATTTAGGACTCAGGTTATTGGAGGTAGCAATCGCAACCTTACGAGACCACACACACGCTCACGTGAAAACTTACATCATATCGCTTGGTCACAACAACCGTACCGTCACCCATGTCTTCTATCATGGCGAAAGAGATGATTACGTCTGTCTGTAAGCATTGCCTTTTTTATATTTGCGACGATTTACACAAGTTTCATTAATAAGTATTAATATGTAATAAGTCCCTCCATATGTGCAGTGAATTACTCTAAATTATTTAGACTAAAATTGACAATGTTAGATTAGGTCCATGTTATTCTTTGATATCTTTAGAAACCTATCGAAACAAGGTAAATATGATTATGTATTTCTAAACGCTAGATAATAGCGCAAAAAAATGCTATTCTATACTTTATCATCCAGTTCATATGGTACTCTACATTTTGGATACTTGTTACAAATCAAGATATAGGTAGAGTTTGCGTCAAAATACTGGTGCAATTGTTGGGTTACTTCCCTTGAATGAGAGAAAATAATGCAGTTATTTTTTCATTTTACAATAATAATTTTAAAGCAAAATAGATGCTTTAATGGTGAGTTTTAAACGCAACCAAGCAAACCCTTCACATTTATTTTATATACTAAACCTAAAACTAAGAAATTCTTAAATAGGATATTGTTACGAATCTCACTATCCGGGCTCTTTGCAAACTGCACCATACACCACCAACTTAAAGAACTTGACAACTCAGGGCTCCAAAGTAACGTAACACTTTAATAGTTGAATAAACAACAGCCAATACTGTACAATTGGCAGCACGTAACACAAGACTGTACAAATATCTCTCCGATAACACCGTATTGCCGTATCAACTCTTGCACTGGCCTCTCCGTCTCGTTCCGGGCTTGCACTGGGTTTAACAGTTCAGGACTGGCTTCACACACTAGGCTCGTTGTATACTCGATCACAGACCAAGATCAAGACGCCGTTCGTCTCAACTGTACTTGATAGTACTCCGCACTGAACCGTCGTAATGCTCCGTACAGAACCACACCGCTGAACTGTGCTGTAGTCGACCGTGTTCTGAACTCTTGTCGTGAACCTCCTTTCGTGAACCGTCTTGACTGCGACACCTCCGCTCTTATATAGGGTCCCTACTGGTCTTCTCGAACCGGACAGAACGCCGCTCGACGTTTCTAGGTGGTCAGATGACTACAACTCTCGTGACGCTCCTGAGCTCTGTTCACGACGGCGATCCTTCCCGAACCGTCCTGTTGACACTCGACTCGGCTGACAGCTGTAACTCGTCACGGCGCTGGCCTGGGGCGATTTGCGTCGGCTGACTACACACACACCACTACCCCTCTCTGTGCCACCACCAGGTTTATAACAATATGGATGGACTCAGACGCCAAAAGATCCCGACATTTAAAAAATGCAGTTTTTACCAGGATTCGAAGCCGGGACACTCGGCCAAGCGCTTTGCCACCACACCTCCTGTGTAAATCATATAGTATCAGGACAATTAGGTAGCTTGATTGCATCATGCGTTTTATAATAAAAATGAGATACGATAATCCTTAAATGAACTACACTATCACACCGCAATTAAGGTTATAACACTATTATATGATAAACAATTAAGGTTATAACAGTATTATATGATATACAATTAGTAGGCCGGATAGTATAGAAATGCTCATGTCGATCATAACATCCAGTCCGCCTCTGCTGGTAGTCTACTTTTTATTAAACATGTTACAGAGGAATAAATGCACAGCTCAAAAACGTACTTACTTATAGATAGAATGTATACAGCGTTTCGAAAAGGGGGAGGGCGTTATGTGCTGACAAGTGGAATTGAGAAGGAGGGAAGCGCTAGGACATTGTTTTATTTTCCAGGTACGAGAAATATGTTATACTGCTATTTAAGTTACTAATTCATACTTTTGTATTAATCAGGTAAAAATGACACCAACAACAAAGATCATGTTTAATTATTTATTTAATTTTTATTTTAAAAAAAACAAACTCGGTTTCATTTTCTAAACAGTTTTTTTTAATTTGTTTACACCAGAGTCGACTTTAGAAAGATCATTTCAGAACGCGGATGTCACCTATTCATTTCTTGTTTTCGCCATTGCGATGCTAGAGTCAACATTGTCTTACTTATAACAAAGTTTGTCCGCTTGACGTAACGTTCTTACATTAACATCTTTTGAACAAAACTGGCCCATGACCTTGCAATAGTTTGTTTTGTCCTACGTGTATATGTCTCTGACAACAGACGATACAGACCCAAAGTCTTTTGCTTTCAATACCTGGAGGAAAAGTAAGAATGTAACTAGTTACTTACAAAACAAGCAGAAATAAAACACATCTGCAGGAATCAACAATGAAACATTTTTCTATGAAAATGTAATTTATACAGATTTTTTTAAACAAAGGCGTAAACAACAAACATTCATTATACATCTATTTCTTAGAGTATACTACATACTTTCATTTATGAAAAACTTGCTTTTTAGAGTATACGGTGAATAGAATATAGATATTGTTGAGAAGCTTTTTTTTTATTAAATAACTTTATTACAGTTTTTACAATTTTAAGAATGCAGAATCAAATACTGTAAGATATTCCGATTTCATTTTTAAAAAATAAAATTAGAGTTGGCATCAGCGAAACTCAATTTAGCGTCCGTGACAAAGTTTAGTTTATCTCCAGAATCCCTATATTATTCGAAAAAAAATAAATATAATAGAATTAACAAATTATTGTTTAATTTCTCTTATTGTAAATAATAAGTGTTCAACCCGACTAGTGAACGCCTAGTAAAAAAATAAATAATAATACAAAAAGTAAAGCACCTTTTTCAGACCTTGCGATCTATATGGCAGATGATGTAAAGGTCTATTGTTTCTGTGGCTCATGGTTAACGAGGGTGTCATACGGCCAGCACAACGAACAACCGCCTTTACTTTTCCCAAACTAATGCCAAGTGCACATTAGAGTTGGGTGGACTTACAGGCGCCCTAAAATCCTGAAATTCAAAATCCAAGGATTCGAACCCGGAACCCTCAGTTCGGAAGCCGAGCGCTGTACCACTCAGCCACTCCACCTCCTTCAAACGCCTAGTCTTGTTGCATACTTTTTCAAGCGTGCTTTCAGAAATGAAGTGATATGAGGGTATGCAGGTTTCAAACCCGTTACCATCGTGATGACTCTTATCCCGCACTGGGGACGACCACATGCCAAAGGCAATTTTTTTTTTTTTGCGAGCTTAAAGGAAAATGTCGTGACAGAGGTGCCTTTATTAAGCGGTACTAAAATCAGTGGCATAGCGGAAAAAAAGGTGGCAGAATATTACTTTTGAAAAAGATAGCTGGAGAGCTCTAATAAAGGCCGATGGATGCACCTTTGAGGCCAATAGGAAAGCCCTTGTAGACAACAGGTGCAGAAGACGTGTAGGTATTCTATTTCAAATGGGGTCGTCCTATTCGCTTCGCCTAGTCCCTGATGACCTAAGGCAGGCCCTGTTCAAACTCCAAAGATTTTTTGTTCTTTGTTAACGGATAGAAACATAGACATTTCTACTGTAACCTAAAAAGTTTTATTTTTTTCTAAAGTGTGTAATAACAAATACAGTATATGACTTGAGTGTAGGTTTGTAGATAGTTTGATTTTATATTGTCTGCTCAAATCACTTTCACCTTAACCTATCCCTGTGTCTCTAGAAACGATGGGGTACCACACTTGATCAGTAGACCGTCCTTCTCTATTCCTCTTAATTATTTTGCCTTGAAAATAACCTCTTTCAATGACAAGTTCATGTTTTATGTTGACTTCCCATCGATTTCTCAATCTGCCTCTTTTTCTTTTTCCTGGTACTTTTCCCTGAAATAATGTTTTTGCGAGTCTCGAGAGTTTTGTAATATGGCCATAAAATTTTAGCTTGCATTTTTGACAGTGGACAGCAAGTCATCGTAGAGCCTTATTGATATTGTGATCTTATTTTAAATTTCCTTGTTTTTGATGCAGTCCTTACAAATGATACCTAGAATCTTTCTATAGCGTCTCAATTCCATCTTTAGTATCTCCTCTCTAGTTTTACAGTCAGTGTCCAAGATTGACAAGCATATAAGAATTTGACCGTTACCAGGAAGAACATCCGTCTGATTTAAGTGACAAGGTCTATGTCTTTATCTTTCCCAATTTTTACAAAGCTTCTATCAATTCACGCTATCTGATTTGTGTGTGATAAAAGTGTGTACACGTTATTTCTGCGGCACCCAGCTGAAATATTGCGCAACTTCTTTTTTTTTTCACCAGACAGCACAAGGATCAATAAAAAAAATACTACTAAACCAATTAAGTTAATTGACTATTGGTAATAATTTATTTTGTTTGGTATCTCGACCAAGGGAAAGAAATTATACTTGACTGAAGGGATAGTATAAGTTGAATTAGTCCCCTTTATAGGTCGCCTTTCTAAATTTAAATGAACAATATGCAATTTTCTCTAGTCATAAGTACCTCACTAGCAGGTGATTATCACGTCGACCCGAGGAGGCGAGAGCCAGGAGTTCGCATTCATGTCTCTCTCCACCCCCCCCCTTTTTTTAAAAATTTAAATGCTTTTAAAAGCTAATAACGGTAAAATCCACCCAGACATACCTTTCTTTCTTAATAAGTGATAGAATCATAGCGTATTGACAAAGCTAAAAACATGAACTTTCGCGAAACAAAAACAATTGGTAAATAAATATTTCTAATCACACAGATTTATTATTGTTAGTCTAGATCTATTACAAATGTGATTACATGACTGATGCAAACTAATTGACACATTACACTTCGTTTAAGCTTTGTGATAAAAAAAAATGATTTTTTTTTAATAGGTTTTTCTTGTTTTTGGTTACTTGTTCAACTTTATCCAATCATTTACAAGTTGTTGTTTTTTTATACTTTTGATGATACAGAAGACGACGAAATTCAATATTTCAGAAAATTGTACCCCCCCCCCCCCCCCCAGTACAGACTCACATTTTATCTGCGAATTTCTTGTTTAGTTTATTTGTTTAACTGTGCAAAAAAAAATGTTCCGTTGAGAGAGATGCAACAATTCACAGTCGATCCATTCATGATTCTTATTATAACGTATTAAAACTATTTCCGAAATTGATTCATTTTTGCTTTATATTTGTATGCCCAATGATTAACCACTGCGTTGATTTCTTTCTTTCAGATCTGTTACATACTCATGTGATTAGTGTTCTTCTCTTTTATGGTATCATATGCCTCCATATCTTGGATTTGCTGACACCAACTTAGTACTGTTGGACTAAGTTCATATTATAACATTTATAGAGCTAAAGACCTCAAGTATGGTGCTATCAGTAGAAAACTAGTTTTGAAGCTTTTGACTGGGATTAGTCAAGAACAAGAACTCTAAATGTAGAAAACAGAACATGACTGAATGGATAGACAAATATGACCTTTTATGTATCTGTTATTATGTATGTCATTTTAAAGTCACAATCTCTTATATTATTTTTTTCTTATCTTTTTATTTGGTATTGTTATAATTGTCCTACATAATTTTGTTAAATTGATATCAAAGGCAATGCAAATTTGTTTATTTTTCTAATGGTGCATCAATCATGTTACATGTAAGCGATCTAAATAAGACTTTACACCATGTAGTTAATTAATTAGATATACACATCATGTGTATCTAAAACTGTTTTTTATTTAAAAAAAAACTTTTTTTATCTGTTAGCATACTTATAATACACTTGTTCCTTTTGTCTGTTCATGCCTTCTCAGGAAATTTTTTTTTTACTTTTTAAAACATTTAGTTTCGTAATGCATAATTTGTATTTATAATCCTGAAGCATTGTAAATTGTAATCATAAATCATATTTAAGAATATTTTTTTTAGTCAAAGTATACAATAATAGAATACTGCAGAAGGGGAATTGAGATAAATTAGGTTATAAAATTTGGAGAAAAATAGGAATTTAATTAAACATATCATTATATATCTATTTAAAATGCAACTACAAAACACACATTTTCTATGCATTTGAAACATTTACATAATTGTTCAAAAATTGGATGATTATTTGATATAATACACTTTTAAGTTTAGACTCTGGACTTCTATCATTTTTCTGTCACCTTAAGACATCAAAATCTCTTTTCTTTTTGAAGAAACATCCCAAACTCATAAAACAGATAATAGTTTTCCATTTTTTACAAAGCATATATCAACTCACTCTGTCTGGCTGGTAAAAAATATGTAACCGTAATTTCTTTCTAGAAAGAAACATTTGTAAATAACTATAAAACCTATTTTCATAAGCAGCGCCCTACTTCAGTGTTTAATAATAATAATCTTTATTGTCCTTATGGAAATTTGTGTTACAATTATGCATTACACCAAACATTGTAAAAACATTGTAACTATAAGAAACCAAAGTGTACATTCACACCAGACTCACTCATAATTTACATGTGACAAAGTTTATCTCAGATTGTTCTTATTTAATGATTTGATTGCCAGGGGAACAAAAGAGTTTTTGTGTCTGTTTGTCTTTGCCATCGGTGTCTTGTATCTCTTTTGTGATGGTAAAATCACAAAATCCTGACACAAAGGGTGATTCTTTATTTTGAGGATCTTGTTAGCTTTTTTATTTTAGATGTTTTAGATGTCATTGTAAAATGAATTACAAAAAAATTATTTTTTTTAACTTATAAGTTTAGACCATTTTGCCAAGACTTCAAGTGAGACTCAAAGTGTCTTATTTGTGTTGGTAGTTTAGACTTCTGAAGAACTCATTCAGAACTTAACAAAAGTTTATATTATAGATTGTAAATAACAAAAAAAGCACACACACACCACATGTTATGAATAATAGTAAATTTGGGGAAAAAATCATAGTTACAATAAACATAAAAGATAATTTAAGAAGAGAAAATCATGTCTTTGTGGATACATAAAAACATTAAATATTGGAGTTTAATAACATTGTTGTATCTATATTTAAATATTGTTAGTCAATGGACTAAGGAATAATTTTACAATTTTCATTTGACTGAAAAGCACCAGAAATGTATTCATCATTACTGTTGCTGAAATATAAAAATTACAATGACAGAAAGTGAAACTGTCGGGAGATGTTTCATCTGTAATTTCATTGTAAAAAAAACCAACCAGAAATTGTATCCATTTGTGTCTAATTTGTATTGAAACATAAAAAGATCTACAATTTTTATATTAAATATAATTACATCAAATGTCTGCCAATTGTTTCAAGTGATCTTCTCAGCAAATAAGATTTACCATTTTCATTATTGCTGTTTTACACATTATTGATTATTTTTTCTTTTGTAGAAGTTCAGTTGAACTATAGTATTTCAAATAAGGACCACAAGTGAATAAGATAAACACCTGCATTTTTTTTTTTTTTGGAGTTGAAAAGAGTTTGTTTTGATTCATAGCTAATAGGAAAAGTTGAAAAAGAATTATAAACATGGCTATTTTGATATTTGTTAGTCTGAATCTGTGTCTCATCTGAGGAAGACAGTGACATTTACTACTGTTGTGAGTATAAGTAGATTTGTGACAATGCAACAAATTATGGTCAACTAAGAACAATATACAATAGATGGCTGGATAGAAAAAGAAAGAGCTCACAACTAAGGACTCTATGTTTCATGCGAGCAGTTCACTAGAAAGTGTATATACAGACAGACACACAAAAAATGTTTGTGAAACAAAATAATATAATCATTATAAATTTTTTGTTTTATTGTAAACTATTATACGACTTACCTGCCCCTGAAATTGATTGTCTGTAAATAAAGAAATAGTAACAAGTTAATAAGATTTTTTCAGTGAATGACTTTTCATAGTTACATAATAAAATATCCACAGTACAATCTTAGTGACATAACATTAATTTGATGACAGCTACTAAATACACTACAATGTTGGCTACTCACTTGCATACAGCTTCATTATTCTGAACAACACACGTGTACTTGTCTTTGCATGGATCAATTCTTTGTTTCACATCACAAGTACTGGGTTGGACTTTCATAATGAAAATTAAATGTGAACACAAATGATTGAGAAATAAGTTATAGAACAAATTCAGTTTGATGTGGGCAGTGGCATAGCTAGGTATTTGGGGGGCTTGATCTCTTCACGGGCCCCTGCATTTTAACATTCAACATCAAGGCATGAGATAATGGCATAATATCTAATGTAAAAACAAATTTTGGATATTAATTCAGGGTGGGGGCCACTCAAGCTACACCACTGGATGTTAGACAGAATATCAAGGCATAAGTGTTCCGCTCATGTCATAAATGGGAAAATCTTAATTTCTAAAACAAGGATATGGATAAGATTTCAGATTTTATTAATACAGAATTAGTGATTTTCTTAAGTGTTAATCAATGCCAGACAACTGCTAATGATCTTTAATCTTTTATAGTGTGACTAAATACAGAACTAGGATAAACTTATCAAATTTACAAACTTTTTTTTTCATGCTGATATAGAAAAACTACAATTAAAACAATAATTGTTTTTCAGGCCAATTATATAAATACCTGAGTTTCAACTTCTCGTGAGATGTCTTTACAATCTTGACTTTTTTATCATCTAAATTTTTTGCTGACCCATCCCAGCTGAATGTTACAGTAGAGTTGAAGGACGAGATTTCTGAGATGTAAAAAAAATTATGATCAGTTCAAGGTTGGTCACAAATGTGGGACAGCTCAAGGTTGGCTGTACGCTATTCAGGTCACATGGAACATAACATTAAAAAAGAAAAAATGCCAGACAAAAGGATTTAAAGAAAAAGAACAAAGTCACTATAATACAATTTAAAGTACTGAGGAATCAATAACATTGCTTAAATTTCAATCTCTGACAGCATCTTTTTTCTGAAGAAATTATTTACTGAGAAGAGTTTTGATTATCATCCAAATAGCAAGATGAGATTATAAGCATTAATCCCTATATTACTTGTAAATGGAATGTTTAGAGATATAGTGTAACTATAGAGGGACTGGTCACTACTACTGTGTCGCAAATGCGTAGAATGCTGGGTTCGTGCTTCCTGGAGTACTCTTGACACGTGACTAACATATATACCACAAATTGACTTAAGTCCGTTTCAGCAGACAAATATAAAGTTTATTTGACAACAACAATAATAATACTGCACTCCTTGTAAGTGCTACAAGGCAAGAAAATTATATCCGCATAACAGAGGTATAAAAAATATCCAATAAGTTAAACTCTCCAGAGTATATTACAAATCACGTCTGCATCTCAGCGGAAATACATGTCTCAAAAAGATCACTGGCATCAACTGCCCAAAAGATACTTCGAGCTACAACTCGACTAAAACGCTACTACTAAAATCATATTTGACTGCCTCGTCCAGAGGATAACACTTGACTGAACTCAAAGTCAACTTATTTCATTCTACTTCCTGTTTTCTACATCTTTTAAACTCTTAACATGACGTGAAAATCAGGCAATGTTAACTGAGACTGTGACATTACTAACGCATGCAACAAAAAGAAAGTATATTGACTCTTTTTGAAAACAATAAAAAAACAACTTTATTTTACTAAAATAATTACCAAACTATGAGGTCTAATCAGTCTTTACTATTTGACTTTGCTATCTATGGGGAAGACAATGTAAAGCTAATTTTTTTTTCCTATGGTCTAAAATTAAATATCTTTTGTGGCCAGCCTAAGTAACTAACCTCTTTTACTTTCCACAATTCATGTTTGGCACCCATCAGAGCTGGCTGGACACAGAAGTAAAAGAATATATGATAAGAATGTATTCACCTGTACACTGTGTTATTGTTGGTCCTCAAATAGCCAGTCTGACATGCACACTCATAGCCTGACTCCTTGCTGACACACACTTCATGCTTGCTTACATTACACGTTGGACCAGCACTTCCACACGTCACAAAAGCTGTTGTGGTGGTCGGTATAGCAGCTGTTTGTGTGGTTGTCCGTGTAGTAGATGTGAGAGTGGTCTGTGCGCCTGTTGTGGAGTTTGCCACTAGTGTGGTTAAACAAAATCCATTGACATGATCACAATCTTTATTACCGTTATATCTACACATATTAGCACACTGAGAGCCAAAGAAACCTGCAGAACATTCTGAGTAGGAGAAATATTTTGAGATACATACACATTTGAATAGAAAAAGTATAACTAAATCTATTGTATTATTTTTTTAAAGGTTAAATTAGTGCAACATAGCTAAAAAATGTCATTATTTTTCATGTCTAAACAAACCTAAGTCTGAGACATCACTAACAATATTATAACTAAAGGAAGGCTATGCAGCCTTTTTATTAACAGAGGAGGAATTCCCTTTTAAACATATTGTTATAACCCCAGCATGCGCAACGCCATTCAAGATAGTGCAGAAGGTGCACACTGCCAGAAACTAGACAGAAAAGGATGTTGACATCAGGAGAAGAACGATTTCCGTCCAAGTTGAGAGCCAAGATGAAGATGCTGTGCTCAAGGCAGATGTCCTATGTGTTTGTCATGTCTCCATGTAAATAAACAGCTGTATATCTTGTTGAGTTGCCTCACTTCAGTTATTACAATATCGTTAGTGAATTTTTTTTTATTAGCAAATAGCCTATTAATACTGATTAGTGTTTATTGAATGATAAATATAATTAAGTTTAACACTACACAAAATAAAAAGTTATAACATCCGATGTGGTTTTACTTTTGTATGTCAAACCAACCAAAAGGTATTTTGTAAGAAAAAGATGCATGTAATTACTGTGTAAAGTAATGAACAGTCTTACAGTAGTGTTGACTGTGTGAAGTAGTCCGCATACCCTGCATTTTCAAACTTACTCTTACTTAGACTTAGGTCTTCACTTGCACATAAGGCCTTGATGGCCTTGTTTTAGCTTTCCTCTTTTAAGCTTCAATATCATGGCTGGCATTGGAAAACATGTTATGTCTTGTCTAAAGAGGCAAGTGCCTGTGCGGTAAAAGATTGGTCACAGAATGTTGGTATGTTACTCCTTCTCAGCCATCGCTGTTGAGCCACATTTATCTTCTATTCAACCTTTAAAAATGACTTCCAAACCTTACTAACATGTATGTGGCCATCTGGAAAATGATTGTATTGAGGAAGTGGATTGTGGTCTTCAGGCTGATTGATTTGTTTGACCAAATAGACCACTGTTTGAAAACTATGAGTGTTTTAGGCATCAAAGTGTTGAGTGCTGTTTCAATCAATGTATTAAGATGAGTGACTTGATGCTTTTCTAGTTATAACTTAACTAAACTCACAGCCACAAACAAAATTAATTACACTTAGGCAGCATGTGATAGCAACTCATGAATTTAACCCAATGGTGGAGGGCACAGGCCGACTTCAGACACAAGGAAAAACATGTCCTTTTGACTCAATGTCTCTAGCATAACTGTCTTTAGTATGTTTGAGTTCAGAGCTTTGGTTCTCCTAAAATCTAATAAGACCCTCCCAACATATAACCCCAAATATGAGTGTTTATACTTACTTTCACAAATACTGCTGTTTAAGTTCAGTATATATCCATCCTCACATAAACATGTGAATGCACCAATAGTGTTTGTGCACTTTGAGAGTGTTGGACAAGGACTTGGTGATCTAGTACACTCATCCACATCTTGACTGCATTGAGCACCAATCCATCCAGTTTTACAGTAACAAGTGCCTAACACATAGTCACAGCACTCTGTTGTGTTAGCTGGGCAGTTACATGGCATGGAACAGTTCACCCCCTATCTGTCGGCACTGCAGTCTGCAAGAGAGTCATACATTATAGACAAAGTGATAGATAAAGTATGCAAGTATGGTTGTCTAGAGACAAAAGGTAATACCAGCTTTGAATGTGTCTGTGCTCCAGGTCAAGTGTTGGACAATGATGGAGTGACTTGCAATAGTAAGTGTTCAATGTGCTTATTTAGTTCTATATGATGCTTGGTGACCAAGTGGTAAAGCACTTGGATTCAGAACTAGAGGAGTCTCAAGCTCGATTCCTGGTAAAAAGTCTGGAATTTTGAATTTACAGATTTTTTACGTCCACAAGTTCACCCAACTTGCATGGTTATATCTTTTATTTTGGGTCACAAGGTTTTTGTTTATTGTGATGGCCACATGACAGCCTAGATAACTGTTGGCCATAGAAACAAATGAGCTTTAGGTCTTCTGCCTCCCCTAAATGGCAAGGTCTGAAATGGATATCTGTACTTCTCTTCTTTCATTAAATGCAATGTCTTCTGTATTAAGAGTTGTTTTTTTTTTTTCTAATTTGTATAATGTTTAGTCTATTTGTTAATAATAATTATAATAATAATAAAATCTTTTTTATCCACAATGAATTGTGAAAGCTTTGAAATCTTAGATGGTCTAGTTAAATGAATATTTTAATGTAAGCTTTGTTTATTTATTTATGAAATAAATTAAGGCATAAATAAGAAAACCCAGTTGAACTGTAAAGGAGACCATAGCTTCAGTATATCTCCCACAATCCATATTTGTGCCATATGTGTGCTGAATTTCAAGCTTTTTGTTTATTCACCTTTACCCTGAAAAGAAAAATCCATAAAGAGAAGAGACTATAGTGTCGAAAAAGACCATGCTGAACATGCTCATAATCCAAATTGGCAATTCCATGACCAGCTAATAATATTTTTGACTCTTTCCAAATTTGCAAAAGCTATTGCATGCCTGCCTTCTAAAAAATCCATGCTACCTGGAAGTAATTTTGACAGTTAGTCAAGAGGTGATTTGTAATTATGGTTCACCTTCACCATTATCCCTAGAGTCTTTTTTTTTAACTTTCTTTCAATTCTTTTCAAAACTTATCTTACCCCTCCCCTCCAAGCCTCAAGCCCACATATTTGGCTAAACAGTATAATGCTTATTTCATTCATTATCACATTTCATAATATTCTTCAGATCAAGTTTTGCATAGAAGATTTAGTTTCATAAAAGAAATCAGCATACTGATTAATGGAACCAAACAGGAACAGGCAGAACTACAACAGATGTAACAAGTTTTGTTCCATAAGGCAAGTAGTCATTTACAATGCTTTGTATTAGCTGTATAAACTTTCCTTTGTTTCTTTTGATGTATGCATTATGTAGGAAAGCTATGAAACTCCAGATAAACACCAGCAAAGCTAGTAATGTATTTATTTTTTTCTCTTGGTTTTTGCATGCAAGTTGAGAATATTTTGAGTGTTCAACTAACCTAAAGAACATTTTTTTCAGATTTTTTTGCATGCTTTTAAAATTATTTTTCTAAGTTGGTACAACTTTTCTTCACATAAAATTGATAGCTAGAATAATTTAGCAGTTTACTACAAATTTCAGTATCACTATGGCTTTAAATTCATTATCTTTGCTTTTGATTTCGCTGCCAAATGCTCTATCTTCTTGTTTCATATTTTTCAGACAGAGATCCAGAGTACATCCTATTGCTCTAGAAATAGAGCAGCATACAGATGAAAACAGCTAGAGCAAAAAGGCCAACTTGAGTAAAAAGTCCAACTCGAGTAAAAAGGCCAACTCGAGTAAATAGGCCAACTCGAGTAAAAGGCAAGTCTTGAAAGCTTCATATAGAGAGCTTTAAGATGTTTAATTTTTTTAAATACTGGGACTTAAAAATACTTTGATTTAAACATTAAAAAATAGATTTTCTTCTTTTGATGTATATGCATAAAATAGAACATACCAGTTATGAAACTACAGGTAAACTTCAAGAAAACGTAATCTTTCTAATTATTTTTTATTTTGTAAAATCTTTAGTTTTATGCATGACAATTAATGTGTTTTTAATGTTCAAATAAATTAAAATAGTTTTTTGTTTTAATGATTAGTTTACCATGTTGCTAAAAAAAACTTTAACACAACTTCTATATCTTAACGGAGTATTTAAAGAACTATTTTAATTCAATAATATAAAAACTAGGTTAGTAAAAATTCCAGTCAGTTTCTCCACTAAGATGTACACTTCTTCATTTAGGCAGCCCATTCATTATTATATTTAAATTCAGACAGGGATGCAGAGTATTTACTACTGATATAAAGCCACACACAGTACTAGGATCAGGCCAAATAATAGATACTGCATATCAAGAATTGCAGTAAGGGTTTCCACATTTTTTCTCCTTGAGGCAAGTAGTTTTTGAAAGTAGTGAGATTAAGCAAATTCAACTTTGTTTCCTTGGATGTATGCATAATAAAAGATAGTAATGTCATTATTATTACAATTTTAAGCATGCTAATTGAGAATGTTGCCAATACTCACAAAAGCCTAACCCTATTCACTATCATTGTTATATTTTTCAGTAAATCCTTTAGACCTTATCTAATGAGCAAAAGGCCTAAAAACTGCATCTAAAAATTAATATAGCAAGATTGTCTGAGTGTTTTTTTTCTTTTTAGGCAATTATCCTTTCGTAGCATTGTGATTTAACAATCTTACAACTAACTTCATTGTTTTTTTTTATATATAGATCTATATGTTATGAAGCTAGATGTTTTGTTTTCCAATGCTATTTTACTTTAATAATAGCTAGTTTTATCATTTATTTTTTTAGTTTTATAGTTTTTAATTAATGTATGCATAAAAGAAAAAACATCTTTGAAATTTCAGATTCTATACTTTTTTAAAGTACTAAAAAATCTTTATTAAAAGATATTTATTTCAGCTCAAGACTAATAGGCAGCTATATTTTCAAGGTTTTTGTTTGTGTTCTTTTGGGCTAACATTAAAAAAATTAATATATTTATGAATTAGAGAAACAGTATTATCACATCTTTTTATCTTTTCATGCATGACTGAATCCGACTTTTTAAAATTTATTTTAAATAGATTTATTCAAGTCTTTTGAATTATCTTCAATCTAGTATTTTGTATATTTTATTCAATTTTTAATCATAGTTATTTATTTTTTTTTAGAATTTTTCAGACCATAGTAAAGTGATTTACAGACACTCAAATGACCTAGGGCCTACTTGGGAAGTGACTGCTGATGACAGCCTCCTATAATTTAGAATGTTGAAATTGTTTTATAAATTACATTATTTGTTGCGTTGTTTTTTTTGCATCCTTAATAAATAATATGATTAAATAATTTGTAACCTGATGCATCCTATTCTTGTGTACATTTTTCTTTTATTGCAGCTGTACATTTCTAAGATAGTGACTAAGTAAACATTATTCAACAACTAGAACAGTTGAAATCCAAAACTCTAAAGTAAGACAAACCAGATAAATACATAGCACAATGGAAAAGCGAGAATTTAAATTTCTAAGGTAAGTATTTTGTAAATAAATGGTTAAATTAAAAGTGTTTTAACTAAGGTAGATGTTTTTTTCTTTCCGAAATGCCGAGTACAAATAATTCAACAACTAGAACAGTTGAAGTCCAAAACTCTAAAGCAACAGACAAACTAGATAAATACATAGCTCAATAAGAAAGCAAGTATTTCAATTTTAAAGGCTTGTATTTGGTGAATAAATGTTTAAATTAAAAATATTTTTTTTTGTAGTTAATATACTTTTTTTATACTTCTTTTCAATATAAGGGAGACAATCTAGTATTTTAATAAAAGGAAGACAATCTAAAATTTAGTACATTTTATTCTATTTTTAATTATAGTTATTTTGTAGTCCTCTTTGAGTCCAAGTTTATGTACATCCATCTGATTTAGACAACTAAAAGAGCTAGGGCCTACTTGCAAAGTGACTTCTAATGACAGTCTCTTTTGATTAAAGGTGTTAAATTGTTTCATTTATAATATTAATCTTAATTAAATGTCAAATCATTATTAAGTAATGCATCCTATTCTTATGTATATTAGATTAATTATAGGATGTATATTTTTAAGTTAACAATTTTTTTTTCTTTTCAAAATGCTGAATATACATAATTCAACAACTAGAAGAACAGATGAAGTCCAAAAACAGACAAACCAGGCTAATACATAGGACAATGGAAAAAGGAGGAATTTCCATGTTAAATCATTGTAATAAATTGTAATAGAAACTCTCATTTAAGAATAAGATACCAAATAATTGCTCCTGTAGTAGTTCATTAGTCAATTCAGTAGAGGAAAAGAGAACTGAAAAAAACAGGTTGGAGTCATTTACATTTATATATATATAATATATATATATATACATAATATATATATATATATATATATATATATATAAATATATATATATATATATAAATATATATATATATTATATTTATATATATGGCTGTAAATCAGTTCTTTACTATTTTGACAACATAAGTTCATATTTTATTGGATCACTTGTTTACACATTTAAACTTGCTGAAAACCATGGTCTGGTTAAAAGGACTGTGCATTTACTTTTTATTCCAGATAATCTCAAATTAATTCTATCACAGGGTAACAGCTGTCTGCCAGTTGCTCCAGTATATATTAAGACTGCTTCAAGTTAGCCGACCTGCCTAGTCAATCAGTACCCTTGACTTGTAATGGACATAATGAAAGACTGTTGTTCCAACACAAGTTAGTCGGTATCCTTGTCATGTAATGAACACGTGAAAGACTGCTGCTCCAGTTTAACCACCCTTCAAGCTAGACAGAACCCTTGTTTATAATGCTGAATGGACACAGGAAAGAAGCCTGCTTCAAATGAGCCACCCTGCTATGCGTGTCTGGTAACGTATATTTCATGATTGTGATGTTCCAACTCTGTCAGCAATCTTCCAAGGAAGATCATTTGGTTACTGTTCTCTGCAGTGTCCCTTTTTACTTTTTTCAGCTGATGCATTTGACTGTGTAATAAAGCACTTAAAGTAGACAGAAATCCCTTGCTGCAAAGCCCTACCTCTGCCGCTCTCGCAAGTAGTTTTTTTAATAAAATTTATTAAATAGTTAAAACTTGTATACATATTGGTTACTGTTTCTCTGCATAGTGTCTTATTTTTTCAGCTGATGCATTTGTCTGGAATAAAGCACCTAAAAATATACATACAGAAATCCCATGCTGGAGGTGCCTGCTAGAAATCCCTTGCTTCAAATCCCTGGCAATGATATTTTGGCAAGTAGTTTTTGAAACTTAATTTTACAGATATTAAATATCTTGAACATTATTTTGCTTCTGTTTCTCTGCATAGTGTCCCTTTTTATGTTTTCAGCTGATGCATTTGTCTGTGGAATAAAGCATCTAAAATAGACATACAGAAATCCCATGCTGGAGGTGCCTGGTAGAAATCTTTTGTAGGAAGTGCCTGCTAGAAATTCCTTGCTTCAAATCCCTGGCAATGATATTTTGGCAAGTAGTTTTTCAAATTAAATGTAATAGATATTAAATATTTTGAGCATTATTTGCTTCTTTTTCTCTGCGTAGTGTGCCTTTTTATTTTTTCAGCTGATGTAATTTTCTGTGGGATAAAGCACCTAAAATAGACAAAGAAATCCCTTGCTGGGAATGCCTTGCTAGAAATTCCTTGCTGGGAATCCCTCGAGAGTTATTTTGGTAATATTTTTCTTTGTATCTTATTTATTAAATTTAAAAGAATACAGAATACACATAGTAATTTTTTTACTCATTACTTAGCATATTTGATCTTTTTTTTCCTTCTTAGCGTATGTATATTCTAGTCTGTGAAATTGTGAAACTATAGGAGTAGAAAAGACGTGAAATATTTTTGGCAAGTAGTTTTTCAAATCAAAATTAATATTAGATACTTTAAAACTAGCTTTATTCAATATTTTTGTTCTTTGCTTGTGGTGTATTTCTTATTTGGCTTTTTTAAAGTTGTTTTTATTTCTGCAGAATTACTGAAGGGCAGAAGCTGAGATGCTAAATAAAAAAATTAATCATTTGGCAGGATATTTTTAAGTATATCTTAAACCTATTAGACTGCTTGTGTTATCTGTTTAACTTGTGGGGTATCTTGTGTCTGTTAACTACCTGTGTGAAACGTTCCAAATGTGCACCAAGAAGATACTTTTATGATTGTAGCAATGTCACTACTGCCGTGGGATCTCTATCACCTTTTTATCATATCCTTTCTATAAATTTCGCCTGAATTGTTTTTGTCACATGTGGGCTTTACAGTATAAACTTTGATATACTTTGATTTTACTTATGCCTGAATTTTTGACCTTGTACTGGTGAACCTGTATGTCTAAATTTTTTGTATGGAAAAGAAAATGAATTTCCTCTTTTATTCTATTCATAATCATCACTTCTTATCTTATTTTATATAATACAGACGTTACTTCAAAAAAGAAGATGATTACGTCCTACTTCTTATCGTATATATTATAGACATTACTTAAAAAACACATAAAAATCCGCTTTTACTTCATTTTAGGATCTCTTTGTTTCGATAATCTTCCTTGACATATTTTTAAAATCATTATGTTGTAATTGTCTAATTATCACTTACTGGAACTTATCTGAGATGAATTTATAATTCTTGTTTTACAATGGTTTCAGAGTAATGCATTTTTGTGACCTTTCTAAATGACTAGTTGTTTTGTTTGTTTTACATGTTTTGGATGTTCCTTCAGAGTTGAAGATAATTACTTCCTAGTCCAAACCTCTTGCAGGACGTCAGGGGATGAAAGCAGGCAGGGTTTGAACCCTGGACCATCGATAAATCTGAATGGCAGTCCAGCGCGCAAATCGCATGACATGGTGTGTGTTCTTACCCAATTGCACAGCAGTCATTAATTTGTATTTTATTTGTCTTTACCTGGTACAAAATTGTGATAATTGTAAAAAATAACAAATGGGCTCACTGTCTTGTTTTTGAGAATTTCTGACTTTTTTTTCTTCTAGCTTTCTAAACTTGTCTAAGCTAATAAAAATGTGCAATAGTGCCTATATTCCGTTTTTTTTTTAATTTTCAATATCCCTTCATTATTTTTCAAAATGTTTAATCTATCAACTAGGGCAATTAACAATGCAAAACATAGGACGTAATATTATCTATAATCTGGGTTTTTCATTGTTCTCTATCTCATTCTGTTTCTTACATTCTCCTACCTGGACGCACACACACACAATTACTTCCTGTCTATTTTATTATTTAAACAAGGAAAAATTTAGCCTTTGTCCAGAGTTTCTATCTAGTTTGACTGTGCTCCTGTATTATGTTGCCTTTAATTTTATTAAACGCCACTAATATACACATTTGTACAGGAAACTGGCATCCCTTGTTTCACTTGCCTTGGCCCTTTGCATTAAAACTGTTTTTGTTACCTCTCTTGGCATTGAAAGTTTTATATCTTTTTGTTACCTCTCTTGGCATTGAAAGTTTTATATCTTTTTGTTACCTCTCTTGGCATTGAAAGTTTTATATCTTTTTGTTACCTCTCTTGGCATTGAAAGTTTTATATCTTTTTGTTACCTCTCTTGGCATTGAAAGTTTTATATCTTTTTGTTACCTCTCTTGGCATTGAAAGTTTTATATCTTTTTGTTACCTCTCTTGGCATTGAAAGTTTTATATCTTTTTGTTACCTCTCTTGGCATTGAAAGTTTTATATCTTTTTGTTACCTCTCTTGGCATTGAAAGTTTTATATCTTTTTGTTACCTCTCTTGGCATTGAAAGTTTTATATCTTTTTGTTACCTCTCTTGGCATTGAAAGTTTTATATCTTTTTGTTACCTCTCTTGGCATTGAAAATTTTATATCTCCCTTTGCACTAAAACACATACAGTAGGTTTGTTACCTTTCCTTTGTATTGACTCATACATGTTTTGTTACTTTCCTTAGCATCGAAAGTTTTTACCTCCCTTTGTGATAACATACAGCAGTTTTTACCTCCCTTTGTGATAACATACAGCAGTTTTTACCTCCCTTAGCACTAAAGGTAATTATTTTTTTACCTCCTTTGTGCATAGTAACAAACAGTAGTTTTGGAACCTCCTTTGCGTTGAAAAAGTTGACCTTCCTTTGCATTGAAACATACAGTAATTTTTACCACCCTTAGCATTAAAACTGTTTGATACCTTCCTTTGCATTGAAACATACATTAGCTTTCATTTCCCTTGGTAATGGAACAGTTTTACAACCATTACTACTTGTTACCGCCCTTTGCGTTGAAACATACAGTAATTTTTGTTACCACTCTTTCCATTCAAACAGTTTGCTACCTTCCTTTGTATTGAAACATAGTTTTTATCTCCGTTTGTATTGGAATTTTAAATATGTAATAAACTCTACAAGGTTTCAGTGTTGTGTTTACATACCAGTATTGATACTGTGGGTTTTGGTATTTCCCTGAATTTGTCATCATCATTGTCATTATTGTTGGTCAGAGGTTATGACAGTTCTTGTAGGCTATTATCAAGATTGACTTTGTAGACAGTTTATTAAGTACCTGTTTCAGAGTTGAATCTTTGGCAGAAGTTATGAAATTGTGATTTCATTGAAGTCACTGTTATCAAGCAACCTAAGTTGCTTACTTTGTTAAGTAATTACTTAGAATGAAATAATGGTTTTGTCAGTCTCATGAATTTAGGTCTTATTATTTTCATACTTATTTCTCATTACTTCTTATTCACTTCTTATTTACATCATTCAACTCTACATCATTTAATAAATATCATTGTATTTAATTCATATTCTATTTAAACCATCATACACGTATTAGTTTATGTACAACTGAGTCTGTATGGTGTGTGTGTTATGCTGAACTGCAGAACTAATATAATTATTTTTAATACACACACATTCTGTACTTAATTCTGTCTTGCTTTATACATCTTTTTTACATCACAAATTCATCTTCATCTAATTGTTTCTTACACCAACTTGACCTTGCACATGACCAACTCAAGTCATGGTACCATAGATTCAAAAAATGCCTTTTTACTAATTAGTATTATTAGGCCTACATAAGTCTAGTCTTGACATTTCTTTTAGATATTTGTACCGCACCATGCCAATATTTCTCACAAATTTTTTAAAAGAATCATAAAACAAAATAAAAAAAGCATTGCATAAAATCTTTATCTCTACATCTTTTACTTTCACTCTTTTACATTTTCTTTCTAGTAAAGTCTAAACTTTGATTTACTACTTTGATTTTATAGTTATTCCTAAACTTGTGATCTTGTATTTGCAAACTTGTATTTGCAAATTATTTGTTGTATGCAGAAGAAAATGGATTTCCTCCTTAATACTATTCATAATCGTCACTTTTATCTTGTATATTACAGACATTACTTCAAAAGTAATATGAAAATCTGCTTTTACTTCCGTTAGGATCCCATTGTTTTTATAATCTACCTTGACATATTTTTTTAAAAACATTGTTGACCACTAGGAAATGTATGCACCCTGTTTTAGGCTT
Source organism: Biomphalaria pfeifferi (assembly GCA_030265305.1). Classification (NCBI taxonomy): domain Eukaryota; kingdom Metazoa; phylum Mollusca; class Gastropoda; family Planorbidae; genus Biomphalaria; species Biomphalaria pfeifferi. The sequence goes on from JASAOG010000012.1 coordinate 1,686,159, forward strand.
TTTATAATTCAGTCTAATTATAACTTACCAGAACATCTCTCAGATGGAATTATAATTCTTGGTTTTAAATGGTTTCAGTGTGATGCATGTCTGTGTACTTTATAAATTAATTGTACCTACCACACATGCACAGCAATCAAAACATTTTTATTTTATTTGCCTTTACCTGGTGAAAATTTTAATAATTGATAAATAATATTGGGGTACACTGTCTGGCTCACTGTTGTTGTTTTTGAGAATCACTGACTTTTTTTTTTTTATTCTTCTAGCTTTGAAAACTTGACTAGGCTAATAATGATGTGTAACGGTGTGTAACTCTTCTGTCTGGGCTCTTCTCTTTTTTTTTCATTTTCATTTTGATTTAAATAGGAACAAATATAGTCTGAACCTGTTCACATCTAGTTTGACTGTTTCTGTATCAAATTGCCTTTGATTAATATAGTATTTATGTTGCTGCTCTTTGCATTAAAACATATACAGTTTTTTATCTTCCATTTGTTTTTAAAACATGTCCAGTTTTTGTTACCATACCTTTCCTTTGTGTTGACTCTTACAGTTTTTTTACCTCCCTTTATATTGAAATAGTTTTTACCTCCTTTTACAATAAAACACACAGGAGTCTGTTTTTATCTCCCTTTGCTTTCACTGAAACAAACAGTAATTTTGTTAGTTTTTACTACCATCAGTTTTTATGCTACCGCACTTTGCATTGGAACACATAGCCTCTATATTACTATCTTTTGCATTGAAACGTGTGCGTTTGTTACTAATATTTGCATTAGAACAGTTCAATACCTTCCTTTGCATTGAAACATACACACGATATCTACCATTGTGTTGGAACAGTTACCAACCTTTGCATTGAAACACATACAGTAGTTTTAGATGTTACTTTCCTTTGTACTGAAAATGCAGTCTTTGTTACCTAATTTTTCATTAAAACATACAGTATTTCTGGTTGAATTCATTTCAAACACATTTTGATGTTGCCTTCTCTTTGATTGAAACTGCAGTAGTTCTTGTTGCCTCTATATTGAAACACATTACCTCCCTTTGGCATTTCAGCATATAGAATTAGAACATTTTGTGAGCCCTCAATAGAATACCTTTGTTTGTTACTTCTTAATTGGAGTACATGCTGCATCTTTACTGGACCATAATTTCCATACATTAATATTAGAAATATACAAATGATTATTTACCTTGAACTTATATGAAAACATGAGATTTGGTTCTTTGTTCTTTTGGCCAGTAATTGACTGCTGTGAGCTTGTGCACATGGATGTAGTGAACATATGACAACTCTTGTATTACATCCTTTGTTGACATGGCGGCAGCTTTTATACCTTACGGGCACGACATGGCCTAAATTGTGCCGATGTGCCTAAACTCAAAAAAACTCACTTTTATACCTTAAACACAGTTACGCCTAACCTTTTTTTTTTAAATATGAAGTTTAGTTTTGATGAGCTAAAACATGTACATACGTATAGCTAGAGTTAAAAGGCAGTATTACACTTGTATACCCCTTAGGTGTGACCTGCTTTTGGTCTGTGGTCTGATCATTTTATTCATTTTTTTTTTTTGCTGTCTGCCCAGTCTTTCGATATTGATTTGTGTTGATGTATAGTTTACTTTTCCGTAATATTTTTACTACTTAATTGGGGTCTTGTAATAATTCACTTTTCCTTGACTAATCTCTATTTGTTTTTTCATTGTTAATCCTATTACCAAAAGTATTGTGTCACTAGATCTAGACTTTTATGTCTCGAATTTCTGTTGACAGGAGATCAATTATGTACTGATGAATATGTGGGATTTACCTTTATGTTGGGCGCCACTTCTTGTAAGGAGATTACACTTTTACATCATGTGGTTTGTTGACAAGTGGGGTGTGTGTTATTACATTAAAACAATGCATGGTTGAATCAAAAGCTTTTTATATCACTTCCTAATAAGTGTATTCAAATAAGGTAACACATCAACAAAACAATGATTACAAACAATTAACACAATACTCATCAACTTTGATTTTAAAAACATGAAACTTTTGTACCTTTTCTTGTATGACAATGCTAGTAATTATTTAAACAAGATCCAGTTTGTCGTTTTGATCTTACACTAATTTATACAGTTTTATACAACTCTTTTTCTCTTAATTTACTATCTCTTTATCATATTTGTGATACAACGCAATTATAGCATTTGGTTGGGGTATTATAAGTAATCTCTTTACTAAGTAATCTCTTTACCATCTTCGAGTTTCCCCTTTAAAAAATATTTAGTTTGCTCTTCTGTATTGTTCAATACAATAGAGATATATTAATAGTGTGATATCTTCATTCTGTGGGTAAAAAAATGTTAAATATGTCTTACGATACAAATGCTTATGTGTTCTTTTAATGACTGATAGGAATCATACATTAATACATGTGTTCATATTTACAGCATATTTTTTTTCTTACAAATGCTCTTCCTAAAGGGTTATTGTCCGGTGAAGGTATGACAAGAGTGAATATTTTAGTTGTTTACTTGGTATGAAAGAGTTGTATCCCTTTGTTTATATCCCCAGGTCTGAATGTGCACAGTGATGTTTTTAAATGTTAGTTTTTCCTTATATTAACTCAATGATTCTGGTAGTTACTTTTGGGCATTAGTAGAGAGAGGGCTAGATCAATATGACATATTGTATTGTCAAGACATGCAGTGTCCATACGTATAGTCAATGATAGCTGTAACTATTGGTATGGCCAGCGGCGTGTCTGGAGAATATTATTTTTATTGATTCTGTTCTTTGTGTTCATTTAGTCACGTCTGCTTAAGTTGGAAGTTTTGTGTGTGTGTGTGTTGAAATAACATTATAGAAGTAAGTGAATCAGTTCATGCTCAACTCCACACACCCACAAATGAATAACCCACTCTTACGTCAACGTGGTGCCTTATAATTGTTTATAAAGTGGTGAATTTGACCTTTTATATACATCACTCCATTTTTATTTACCTTATTTATTTTGTGCAGATATAATTTATATATGTACATATATACACATATATAATGTATAACATACATGTGTATATATTAAATTATATATTGAATATAATGAAGTGTAGATTCACTGGATTACAATTATGACTAATCTTTTTATATTTAATCTATTTTTCAGCTTTCTAGATTAAACAAAATATTTTTGAATTTTCTCTTCTACCAGATTAAAAAAATTTACTTTTGGTCTTTGGTTCAGAATCTTCTGTACAAAGAAATTATTATTGTGCATGTTTGTTTGTTTTTTTGTGCATGCTATTAACCTTACTAATGCCGATGACAGTGAACTCGAGAAATAGGTAAATGGATTGTTTGTTTTGTTTGAAAGGCAAAGGCTAGGATTGCATATTTGTTTTGGTTATGAGCTTTGAGTGAAATTAGAAGCAAGTGTAACTCGCCGTTATGTTTGGTTGTGAGCTTTCTGTGATTTTAGGAGCAAATTTGACTCTCAGAATGTGCTTTCTACCGCAGCAATCCATTAACAGCTTGCGCAATGAAATGTCGCTATACATCGACGCGAACGGCCTTGTTTTTACTAACTACTAACACAGGGTGTAGGGTAGTGAGAAAGGTGAATGACAGCCATATTCTTTCAACTTAAGAATAGTCATTCACCTAACTGTCTTAACTACCTAGCTCATGTATGGCTCCTCGAATGCCACATCTTGGGAAACAGTCTTGGCTGACTGGCTAAATACATGATTGAATAATTTATGAGCTTTTACAGGGCAGTCCACCATCTTTTTGTAAGAATAATGCAGGAAATGACAATTTGTTACACAAGATGTATGTATGTCAAAATCATTTTAAAATTCACTTAACACTTTGAAGTTGTAGATAAAAAATATTCTATTATTTTATTTTAGTTTCTGCATTAAATTACCTGAATTATGACTAGTGATAAATTAAATTTTTTGTCTTTACTTTAAATTATTGTTAATCAAGTTTGATAATTTGAGAATTTGGATTTTAAGTGTGGAAAGGAAAGCGAGAGAATCACAGGCAGTGCACCATTCCTTCATAAAGAAAATCCTTTTCACTTGCATTTATATTTGAATATTTTGAAAAATAAATGTATTTCTTGTTAGGCATAGATTGAGTGCTGTGTCAACAATCTTTAATGGCAAGCAAACTGTCAATTGAGACATTCTGTTTAACGACACTAATGCAATTAAATTATTTCTTGTAATTTATATTTGTGCTCTAGATTTTTTTTGTATGTATTCTACTCAGAAGCTTCCAGTTTGAACCTAGTAGAAATAATTAAAAAACCATTCTTTATTTACTGTATTTATTTGTCTTGACCCTCAGATTATTTTTCATCGGCAATGAGGAATTGTGATTGGAAAGATCTTTACTTCGTGTCTATTGGACAAGAATTTAAGAAATCTGTGCATGTGCTATCCATTGTTTTAAATATATTATAATAAAATTTCATTTTAAAAATGTGTTGATATATACTGTATTATATTGTTAATGTATGATTACTGTTTCCTAAACTAGGTCTCACATTATAGTAGAGATACAAAAGATCCTTTGTTCAGATAAATAACTTGTCCAGATAGTGTTTATATATTGTTCGATTCATAATCCCAAAGAAGCATTTCTTAAACATGGCACCATTTTTATGACTAATTTATTGTTGACATTTACATATTTTAAAGCATGAGATGATGTTAAAGTGGGTGTTGGGTTTATTTTGCCAGTTAGTTTCTTAGAAACATGTACAATTTAATCTTAATTCATAATGACATGAAGGGTGTTTAAACTTTTACAGATCTCATTGTACTATATAACAAAAATTTTTATCAGTTGTAAATTAGCTTTTCTCAAGACGTCGGGTGCATTTTGATGAAGGGGTTTGAATTTTTTTTTCTAGAAAAAAATCGGTTGTATTTGCATTGTATTTAGGGCCTATAAATTCATATTTGAATATAGCTCCTCCTTCTTAGTCTAAGATGAGCGAATTTCTCATCTTCTATTAACATCATAGCAGTGAAGAGGCACTTCTAGCTTAATAACCCTCTTTTTTAGGTTTATCTGCAGTTTTACTTTAATTCTTATAGGTTGACAGCCCACAATGTTTTAGTCCCTCACAAATCACAAGGAAAATAAGCCATATAGTTCCTTCAGCATTTTCTCAATTATTTTCCGTCGAGCCAACGCTATCCCAGTTGAACAGTTCTGATACCAAATATTGTACACTTAAGACAGGCAACTCAGCGAAAGGTTACCAGTAACATATCATGAGTGTTTATTGATAAGGACAAAAAAAAAGACAATGACTTCCGCCTTCAATACACGGTCTAGTCCTTTGTTCAACCGATATATTCCAAAGTTTATTACAGCCCAACGACACCATTGCCGCGCTGCTTCAGGTTCAATATCCAGTTTCAGGACGCACAAAAGACTGCTCTTTCGTTTCAGACAGCACTTCTGGCAATATATCAACTGTCTCTCCTTACTCATCGAAACTATCTGTTCATTTCCAGTTTTGAAAAATGCACTGTTCCTCACAACAGGTGTCGGCACAGAATTACTACAATGATCACACCGAAAATAAAAATATTTAATACTTTTTTTTTAAAACAACTCATTTTATTAAGATTCAAAGTTATAGAAAAATACAAAAGTACAAAGAGACCATTAAATAAATACTAAAACGTATACAAAAAATAAACACATATTTTGTGTTGATCATAAACTACAAAGTAAAGTAAGTTTATTTCTTTTAATAGCTTTAAAATATGTAATCTTTGTGATATTTATAAAGTACACTTAAAAGAGAACAGTATGGTACAGTGGAACCACCCTCGACAAGCAGATCGTACACAAACCAGTACGGGCACGATACTAAAAAAAAAAAACCCAGAAAATACTAAATATTATACAGTCGTTTACCCATGCAGCAGTAAATCTGTTTTTTTTTAGTGTAAAAAAAACAAATATTTCCCTTTCAGACCTTACAATGTATAGGGCAGATGATGTTAACGCCATTTGTTGCTTTGATCAAAGGTTAAGGAACAAGGTGTCATGTGTCCTACAAAACGACCAACCGCCTTTACATTCCGCAATTAAGGTCAGGTAGCCATTGGAGTTGGGTGGACTCAGGGGCCTCCTAAAAATCCATAAATTAAAAAACCCAGTCTTCACAGGGTGTCATGTGGCCAGCTCAACGACCAATCAGTTTTACTTTCCTTAACTAAAGCGAGGTACCCATTAGAGCTAGGTGGATTCAGGAGCCCCCCAAAAATCCCGAATTCAAAATCTCAGTTATCACCGAGATTTGAACCCAGGAAACCAGGTTAAGAAGCCAGGTGCTTAACGACTTTGATTTTTTATTTGTTTTTGTGAAAAAAATATTTTGCTTGTTATGCGAATCATTTATAGCGCGAGGCGTTCATAAATTGAGGTTTCTTTGTATTACAATAAATTATACGACATAATTAATTAGATATAAATAAAATGAAAATTAAAATATTATTTAGATTACAGTTACTTGCACCTACTACATCTTTATGTAACTTTTCTTTTTCCTTCTTCTTAATCATATAGATTCAGGTTTTGTTTTTGAATTTTAAAAACAAAAAGTCCATCCTTTTGTGAGATGATATTCCCTACATGCTCAATAAAATAAAATTTCTAATCGGTTAAAAATTAAAATAATACTAATAAAAAACATTTCCATTGTCATTAAACCATGTTTAGCTATTGAAAAAATATACAAAATAATATCTACTAATGTAATATTCATACTGAACTAATGAAGTATTCGTAAATTAAACAATATATATTGTAATTAATTAAGACACAGCGGTTTGTTAAATTGATCTATAAAATCATGAAACGCTGGTGAATATTTCAATAATAGAGCATGTATTTCAAAATTAATTAATGGGTTTGAATGACAAACAAATTAACAAAGAAAAAAAATCGTTAGTCAGTCGGGAGCTTTCCGCTAAACTCTTCATTTTTTTTATTTTGTCGCGGATTGATCAGTTCATATCTAATACTTTCTATCCTCAATATAATTAAGGGTAAAAAGAGGTAAGTTAATGCGAACGTATATATCAGTAACTAATATTTCATATTTTCTTACTTTTAACATGGAATAACATTCAAATAGACGTGCTACACCTATTTAACAAACCAAATAAGAAATATCCCTATACAGACTCCGATTCCATTTTAGTGAGATATCAACCGTATAAAAGATCACGAATAGTCGTCTATGGATGTAATAGACACGACATTTCTTGTTTCCTTTGACGTCAACATATCACTCCAGGGTAAAAAATGATATAGAAGAAAAGAAGCTCTATAAATTTGGAAAAAGGGGAAAAAAAGTCTGTTTAAAAACAAAACCTCTGTCCAAGTTGCACATTTTAAATAGGATAAAGCTTCCGGGCAAAGCTTAAAATCTGGATAAAGATTGTTCTTGAAATTTTTACAGTTGATGTATATTGTTGAGAAAAGAATTACTAGCTCATTAGCCACACAGTTTGACCGTTACACAAAGTATAAATAAAAAATTTGTTAGAGAAGGAGAAATTATTACAAATCTTAAATTACATGTCTTCAAATACTTCTGCATGTTGGTCCTATTCATTGAGTAGTTAATAAATTAACTTTCAGGAACATTTTGCGCAACGACTTCTAAGTCTAGACCTAATGGCCTATCATAAGAATATCAGAATACAATAATACAAAATACAATAAAGTCTTGTAGATTTATACATTCCTTTAAACCATATTTATTTCTCGTAAAAAGGAGAGGGGGTAAAAATGTTCCTTTTTTAAAAATAGCATTTATTATTTACAAGCGGGATATGACCTGCGGGCCTTACTATGTGTATTACTGATGTACTGGATTGAATTTAAATCTATGTTTAACATGGTGTGTGCTCCCTTCACATTTTCTTTTTTACTAAGAAAATAAATTACACGCTAGATTGTTGAAAATGGGTTTACTCGTTAAGCCGACATCTCATATCGAATACAATAATAATAAGTATAGCTTTTATATAGCACTACTTTCATGCTTATAGCATGGTCAGAGATCTATGGTCCAATCTCATTTGATGCTTTCCATGCTGCCTCAAGCCCTCTTCATAGGTAGCCAAGTCAAGCCAAAATCAAACGTTCTTAGCCTCTCGACCACGATTCCCAATTTTTTTCCCAAACGTAATATAAACTACTATGAAAACAAGTTTACCCGATCTCATACAAGTTTGGTTCTTTAATACAGATACATTTAAGTATTTATTTTTTATATTTAGGGCCACTGTTTTGTGGAGGCGGGGGACATTAAAAAAGTACTACAGTCTACGCCATGATCTAAGAAACATTTATGTCAAGTTTTATCAAGAAAGTATTGTCTTTTTTTATAAGTTTTTTTTTCTTATTAAACATTAACTTGCAATTGATTTTCTTAACAAAATATCATATACATGGACAAATTAAATCTATATATTTAAAAAAAAAAAAAACAATAGCTGATTACAATAAGATTAGTCTGGATGGAAAAGTTTCTCAAAAACGATTTCTAAAAAAACTTAAATAAATTAGTAAAAAAAAAATATTAAAGTATTTCTGAGTAAAATCCTATTTAATCTGAATAGAATATTATTTAAACAATGAAGCAACTTTAATGACTCAACTAGCTTAACGATAATGTTGAAGGTTTACTCGAGTCACTAATGGCTAGATAACAAATTATTATTAGTAGTAGTATTATGCTTCATCGCTTACTAAAAAAGATGGAGAAAATGTATTTCTGTTAAGATCACCACATCGCCCATTTTCTTTTAGATACTCAACTCTAACGCTATTAGGACCTTTAATGTAATGCCACGCTAGATTGTCGAGATCTCTAAGGTATTTGCTAATTTCTTTACCCATCTTAACAAATTTTGTCCCCGTTTTCTCAAGTTTATTTCCCATAATTTTGTCACATGTCACACATTCAAAAATACACTTGTCACTGTCAATGTCTACATTAACAAACCTGAACTTATCAACAATAATCACTTTACTATCTTCTTTATTATTAAATGAGCTCAAGGACGTTTGACTTGTCGCATTGTCATCAACATTAGCTGCAGCGATCATCTGAAAATTCTGGAAAAAAGTTTGACTTGAAGTTTAAATTCTCGAAACTGGCAGCGGAGTTGATAGATTTGATGCGTTAAAAACACGCATGTTGTGTGATGCGTTAAAAACACGCATGTTGTGTGATGCGTTAAAAACACGCATGTTGTGTGATGCGTTAAAAACACGCATGTTGTGTGATGCGTTAAAAACACGCATGTTGTGTGATGCGTTAAAAACACGCATGTTGTGTGATGCGTTAAAAACACGCATGTTGTGTGATGCGTTAAAAACACGCATGTTGTGTGAAGCGTTAAAAACACGCATGTTGTGTGAAGCGTTAAAAACACGCATGTTGTGTGAAGCGTTAAAAACACGCATGTTGTGTGAAGCGTTAAAAACACGCATGTTGTGTGATGCGTTAAAAACACGCATGTTGTGTGATGCGTTAAAAACACGCATGTTGTGTGATGCGTTAAAAACACGCATGTTGTGTGATGCGTTAAAAACACGCATGTTGTGTGATGCGTTAAAAACACGCATGTTGTGTGATGCGTTAAAAACACGCATGTTGTGTGATGCGTTAAAAACAAGCATGTTGTGTGATGCGTTAAAAACACGCATGTTGTGTGATGCGTTAAAAACACGCATGTTGTGTGATGCGTTAAAAACACGCATGTTGTGTGATGCGTTAAAAACACGCATGTTGTGTGATGCGTTAAAAACACGCATGTTGTGTGATGCGTTAAAAACACGCATGTTGTGCGATGCGTTAAAAACACGCATGTTGTGTGATGCGTTAAAAACACGCATGTTGTGCGATGCGTTAAAAACACGCATGTTGTGTGATGCGTTAAAAACACGCATGTTGTGCGATGCGTTAAAAACACGCATGTTGTGTGATGCGTTAAAAACACGCATGTTGTGCAATCCAATTCGTTTTTTTATATAAAGCTTATATCAACTTACTTTGCCTATTGGACTGGTACAATTTGTGTACAAGACCCATTCCTGGATCAAGTTTAGGTTTTACACATTTATTTGTTATACCTAACAAAGCATGAATCAATGAAAAAAAATTACAATTAATTTCTTTCTTTGATATTTACAAAGGAAAATAAATAATACTTTGAAAGATGTGGCTGTATATGTGGAGTTATTTCCCTTTTAACTATTTGTAAACGTTTTTCTACCAACTCACATTCTCTGATCAAATTAAAAATTTTCCTATTTATTCACAGTTGCTGACAATATTTAAAAAAAAGCACCAATTAATTAGTAAAATTGTTGTAGGCCTAATTAATTAGTTTTGTTTTATATAGAAAACGGGAGCTTATTCATGAAGTATTGAGATATACGGTAGTGATCTCGAGGCTAGATAAGCTTTGTGTTAAAAAATAATTTTAAAAATATTTTGATTGTTTTTAATGGTATGGGTTCCAATCCGATCTGATTTTATCTGACAAACAAAAAGGCTCTATTTTTGTTCATAGTATCTCCGTAATCGTTTCGTTACACTAAACAATATCATAAATTACCTTGTATGTAAACTTCAGTTACCATGATGGAAAGATCTTGCCACATATTCAGAAAATCTACACACATTACTTCACGAAAAGGGATGGACTTAATTTGTTGTGTTCTATTCAGGGATATGATAATCCAGCTACTATGTATCAACATAGATGTTAGGTAACTACTCTAAGACACTGTCATTTTATAAAATGTCTAGTGCCCTCAAATTTAAAGATAAACTCCTTTATCCCACTTTTAGACAGGGTGTATTAATGTTCACATGTGGTCACCGAGAAGTACACAGGAGTCTAATTTATAAAGTGCAGGTGAGTGTACGCGAGTGTTGCTCGTGTTTTGCATCTAGATTGTTATAGAAACAATACTGAGGTAGACAATTGAAGTCAAACTGAATGTCCATTTGTTTGGAAATCTTTTTTTGCTACTTGAATTTCGGTCCTGCAAATGTTATGACATCATGACACGGTCTCTGTCATAACACTGCCATTCCTATACCACAGCAATCTCCTATGGTAAAACTATTTTTATCTACTTCTTCTTGATAATTTTTTGGGTTGTAAACGTTTTGACAGCCCAGAGCGTTAATCACACGACCTGTCCGTATTTACCTTTGTATGTTTGTATGTGTAAGAGAGAAGAAAAAAGAGAGAAAGAGGACGAGAAAAAGAATAAAAAAGAGAGAAAGAAAGAGTGAGCAAAAAAAAGAAAGACGGAGAAAAAAAGAGAGGGATATAAAGGATAGGAAGAGAGAGAGAGAATAGTTGAGACTAGAGTAAAAGAGAGATATAGTGCAAAACAGAAATGAGAGAGAAAAAGAACAGATGGGGAGGAAGAGAGAAAGAGGGGAAAAAAAAAGAGAAAAGAGAATAAAGAGAAAGAAAGGAGAGAGAGAGAAAAAAGAGTTTACTGTTGTGAAGTGTTATTTACATGAGTATTATGAGGTAACCATCTAACCATGGGCGTAGCCAGGGGGGAGGGGGTTGACCCGGAATGGAACCCCCCCCCTGCGGGGGGGATCGGAATTTAGTGACTTATTATTTGCTTTGATTTTGTTTATTTTAGGTGAGATTTTAATACTAAACCATCCATTTTCCCAGCACAGCCAAGGTGGTTTTGAGTTTAAAACCCCCTACCAGGGGATTTTGAGTTTGAAAACCCCTACTAGGAGGTTTTGAGTTTAAAACCCCTACCAGGGGTTTTGAGTTTAAAACCCCCTACCAGGGGATTTTGCAGTTAAATCCCCCTCTTCTATAAAACAAAACAAAAAATGCAAACGACAATTCCCAAATTCCAAGAGCACAGTTAAGGAAAATTTTGATTTTAAAACCCCCTTCAAAATTTACGCTAAACTCCCTCTTCAATATAAAAAAAAACAAATTACACAATCAAAATTCTATGAGGTAGCCAAAGGTGTTTTGAGTTTAAACCCCCCCCCCCTCTTCAGTAGGGTTTGAAACTAAAAAAAATACCTCTTCAATATAAAAAAAAAGCAAATTACGCACTCAAAATGTTATGAGCGTAGCTAAATGATTTTCACTCAATTTTGAGTTTGAACCCTCCTTCTGCGGGGTTTGAAGGTAAAAAATACCTCTTTAATATTAAAAACAAAGCAAATTTAACACTCAAAATTCTATGTGTAGTCAAAAAGGTATCGAGTTTAAACTCCCCTCCTGTGGAGTTTAATGCTAAAAAATACATCTTCAATTTTAAAAAAAAGCAAATTACGCACTCAAAATGCTATGAGCTTTGCCAAAAGGGGTTTTGAGTTTAACCCTACCCCCCTCAGAGGGGTTTGATTTTAAAAAATACCTCTTCAATATAAAAAAAAAACAAATAACACACTAAAATTATTTGAGCGTAGCCAAGCCAATTGGGGATTTGAGTTTAAACCCTTCTCCTACAGATGGCTTTTTAAAAGTTTAAAACCCCTAGTTTAAAATCCCCCTACAGTGTGTTTTGAGGTGGAAAACCTCTATCTTCAATATTATTCTAAAGCAAACTACAGTTACCAAATTCTATGACCATAGCTAAATGGAGTTTTGAATTTTAAAAAATAAAAATAAAATTCTAGAGATATTTTAGTTTAAAATCCCCCAACAGATGATTTTAACGATAAAACTTCCCTTTTCGATATAAAATCTAAAGCAAACTACAGTCACCAAATTCCAAGAACGTATTCAAGAGAGGTTACGCATTTCTACAAGTGGCGGGGCCCTATTGATAAAGTGCAGTGAATAGTCATCTGCCAAAATTGAAAAACACTAAATGTGGCTCAACAAAGATGGCTAAGACAGATTTTAGGAGTCAGTTATAGAGATCGGGTCTAAATCAAGGAAATCCTAAGCCGAAATGGGAGTTGACCCCTTAGTAAGATTGTGACAGAGCGTCGCATGAGGTTTGCGGGACTTTTTCTCCGACAAAATGAATTATGACAACCCAGTACAACTTGGGGCCTGACATTCATGGAGGTTTTCAGAGCAGAAGGGAAGAGGCTTCAGACATTTCCAGTGACAGATTTTTGTGGAAACAGCTTGACGTCAAATGCGCCGAACGGCGTTGGAGGATCTAAGTGAGAAAGAATATCACATTAGGTTTTTGAAATAGCAGGAAAATGCACAATACACAAAATAAAAGGATTTTTGAAATAGCTAGAAAATGCACAATACACAAAATAAAAGGATTAAACAGAGAATTTCTGTGTTTCACACAACGGTTTCCCCTTTTGGTCCACCTTTTAGTAAGCATTGCAAGTAAAAAGGGACAGCTATACATATTTCCAGCACGAATATACAAGAACCTAAGAACTATAAACTAATCCTACATCTGTCCATACAAAAACTAAATTTGGCATACTAGAAAAGCGCACAGGATGCACCAAACGTCAGGGATCTTTAAGTCATGTGACTTTTTTTTTTTACTTCTGTTCAACTGTGTAGGACCATTTTTGTTTAGTAATTTTAATCTTTGTTGCCCTCTTTTGGTGATATAAGCAATGTTTGCTTTAAAATGTAATGTATTATCTAAGACAGTGCCAAGCTATTTAAAAGTTTGCACTATTTCTCTCCAACTACCGAAACAATGTCATTCTCCTACGAGACTCGATTATTATTTCTTTTGTTGTTGTTGTTACATTTAATATTTAAAAAGTTATTATAGCAATATTCTTCAATGTTTTTATTTCTCTAAGAAAGTTATTTAGGTCAGACTTTGAGAAGTAGGCTAGAGAAGCCGCATCATCAGTAAATTTTGTTAAACAGCCAAAAGGGTTTTCTAATTTAAATTCCTTGGTGTATCAAATGTACCACAATGGCAATGTCACAGTCCCCTGGGGCGCACCTGTGTTGACTATACGAGTTTTAGATGTTGCATTGTTTACCCTAGACCTGTAAATTATGAGTGAGTCTGATGTCAATATTTATTTTGGCTTTCTTTAGTTATCATGTTTTGTTTGGCTTTCTTATTTATCATGTTTTGTTTGGCTTTCTTTAGTTATCATGTTTTGTTTGGTGAATGCACAAATTGTAAGAGAAATTTCCTTATGGATTATTAGCGCCCCCGAAAGGGGAAAAGACGCTATTGGTTTTGTGTGGTCTGTCTGTCCGTCCGTCTTTCCCGTTTTGATCTCGTATACTGGAAAGATACTGAAAATCCGACAGCATGATATTTTCTTCCTTTTTCTTCTTCTTCTTCTTCTTCTTAGTATTATTATTATTATTATTATTATTATTATTATTATTATTATTATTATTATTATTATTATTATTATTATTATTATTATTATTATTATTATTATTATTATTAAAGAAAGTGAGACTGACAGAGAAATAAATAAATACTCTTTATTTTTCTTCATATACATGTACATTATCAAAAATATTTACAGTCTTACATAATTGCCCAGGATACTGAAACTGCAATTTATATAAAAAAAAAAAAATAATAGCCGGTTATACATATATCAATACATAAATAAGGCAGGTTATAAATATATAAATGAATTAATTAATGTCAGGTTATAAATATAAGTCTATCAATGAATAATTAAAATCATATATATTTAATACACGGGCCTAGTAAATCCATACATGCCATATTGTGGCTTTAGTAAGTTAAGACCCCTTAACCTCTACAAGCTGTAATTTAGGCTAAAGCATTTAAAATATTATAACTCTAAAGTATGACGTTTTTTTAAAGAAAGAACTAGAGTAGGCCTATATGTACATTTAATCTCGTTCCTTGACATTTGGCATACTTATTTCAGTTACATGAAAACACAAGAATCTATAAAGCGAAAAAAAACAAAAAACAAAAAACAATCAGTTAATTAACTATAGTTTTGTTTTGTATCTCGAACAAGGGAACGAAATTCTACTTGACTGATAAGGAAGTATAAGTTAAATTAGTCTCTGTTATTGTTTGTAGGAAGAAAAGTTGTCAATATTTATAACTAGCTATTAACATAGTTTCATCCCTGGCGCAGTGGTTTGAGGAGGCTTAGAAGGCTTTAGCCTCAGAGTTTGAATTCAGGTCGTTCAATTTTTTAAAAATACATTTAACAAGCGATCACCCAGATATCCCCTTCTTTCTCCCCATACCCTTTTTAACTGGTCCCGACAAGTGATAGGATCATTGCTTAGTGAGAAAGTGGTACGATCATAGCTTAGTGAGAAAGTGATAGGATCATAGATTAGTGAGAAAGTCATAGGATTATAGCTTAGTGAGCAAATGATAGGATCATAGATTAGTGAGAAAGTGATTGGATCATAGCTTAGTGAGAAAGCTAAAACAAAAATGGGCAAGACTATTTCTAATCGCACAGATTTATTATTGATAGTCTCGATCTATTACAAGTTTAATTACATGACAGATTTCGCGTCAATTCCAGACAGATTTAGATTTACTGATAAAACTTCACTAAATACAAGCTTTGTTGTTTTTATTATTTTTGTTTTGCTTGTTTTTTACATAAAAAATGCACTGAATAATATTAATAACTAAATCTAGAAGCTAATATTTTTGAAGATAGAAAATACATTACTTATAAATTTAAATTTTTATTGTCCATGGGACGTCACTCAGTCTGCACTGCGTTTGTAAATCCGACCTCGTTAAAACACTTTGTTCCTTTAACGTTGACTATCTATATCAAGCACTGGGTCACTATAATCAGGAATCCTGGGGTCATATTCCGTTTCATTTTGTGAATCTTCACCATTCATTTTTTTTCTTTCCTTTGAAATTGTGTGTTTGGTTGGAAGCAAATCGTTTTTAAAATCTCTCAAAGCTAAATTTCTCAAACTGCTTCCGTCTTTACTTTGTCGTTTAAATTTACCACTATTTTCTGTTTTTATGGCCAGGTAAAATCTGTCTTTTCTAAGATTTTCTTTTCTAAAATTGGAGATTGTACCGGAAGACAATCTTTCATTGATCGGTTTCTGTAAACAGAATATAAACAAAATGGCGTCCAAGTACAAGACAACCGAGAACTTCTGTAAGAGAATCATGGACTTTCGATGTTTAAAAGTATCCTCTGCATTTTTAGACATCATAGCGATCAGTGAGTTGATCAGCAGTATATATGTGACGATTATACATAAGACATAGATAATGGCCACCAGATGCTGACTTGTCTCATCCACTTGGTCTAAGAAAGACAAATCCTTGAGGCCAAGCATGTAAGAAAACATGGTTAATGTTGTATTCGTAAAAGTGCTGAACTCTTCTACTCCTCCATTGATGTTATCCCTCAGAACGATATACATGGCGAAACAAAACGCCGTGAACTCAATCACTATCCAGATACCAAAACGAAACATATCTCCCATAATGACTTTCTGAAACATGACCGTGTAGATAGAGAACTTGTCCAATCCCTTAAAGAAAAAGAATGTGAACCAAACGCCAGAAAAGAGAGCGGTCACGGTCAGATCATTTTTGTCATCTTTTTGGACATTAAACATGAAACAATCGACCACTAAACAGACACCGAATACTAATTGTCCAATTCTGTACAAGTCATTCTGATGATATCTCATTATCAGACGTCTACCTATTTCTTTTAAGAATTCCCGTTCTCCTTGCCTTTTTTTGTAAGGTTTAAAAACCAAGTCAATTTTTTTTAAACCCAGACATCTCACAAACTCTAAAGCTATCATTGCCAAGCCGTAAACCATAAGAATCCAGGGCACCACTTGACTTACTATATATTCATTTCTGCAGCTGTCGCTGCATTTTGTATTGGCAACATACTTTCTGTAGAAAATGGAGATTGTAAAAAGTAGCAACATAATTAAATGGTTAAAAGCGTACAGAATGTAAACAAACTTTAGGCTTTTGTTATTGTATCTTTTGGACAAGACGGCTTTGATTATGGGAACTTTATAGTCATCAATAAAAGGCAATGCTGTTTCCCACTCAAGATCGCAAAGCTTTTCAGTAATAGAAATTCGTTTCTTAACAAAGAAGCAGCTGGAGCAACAGTAGCAGCTGCAGCAGGTGCAGCAGCTGGTGCAACGGGGGCAGCAGGAGTAGCAGGAGAAGGAGCAGCTGGGGCAGCAGGAGCTGGAGATGCGTGTCTTCTCTAACTTGTTTTTTGTGTATTCCAGCTGATTGATGTGATCGATCTCTGTTATGTCAAAGAAGCGTAAGTCGAAACTTCCGTCGTTTTCACAAGGAAAGTAGAATATGAATTTCATCTTCATCAGGGCATTAAAGACGTCTACTAACCCTCTGGAAACGGACAACTTTAATGGCGTCTCTAAATTTTCATTTTCTCCAAACCATAATTTTGCAATTAACGTGTCTGTTTTGTCCGGATCTTTAATTGTTTTTTTTCTCAAGTGCTTTAACATTTTGATAATTTTGGGTATGCTGTCAGGTTTAAGAGCCGCATATTTAATTAATGTATGAATAACATTATCTCCCTTGCTGTTGACTTCTTCAATAGGAGCGCCGTACCTCAGCAGAAGATCTACCATCTTAGGTTTTAGAGTTAATACAGCTACAGAGAACACAGTCTCTCCCATCATTATGTTATTCTTGAAATTGGGCCCCGTGGCCCTGGCAGACCAGACCTTGTTATAGAGATTGTTAGACATTGCCGCTTTTAAAAGGATTTCTGTAGCTTTAAACTTTTCTTTAAAAATGGTTATATGCAAAGCAGTTTGTCCCGCATAGCCCCCTGTTCGTTTCGTGGTAATCAATGTTGGGCAATAGTTCGTCAAGAGTTCAATTATGCTGCTATCTCTACTGAATAATGCAGCAGTGTGTATCAGTCTGTCTCGGCTTCCTTCAGTTTTAGTCTCCTCTGTGTAAACTTCGTAAGTTCTAGAATAAAATGTTCTTAAGCGATTAGAAACCTCTACTTCATCACGGCTTTTAATGAACTCGCGAAGTGCACACAAACCTTTGTAGCCTTCATTCTGATCTTGGCTGGCGTTTTTCTTCGTTTGACTTAAATCTACTGTGTTGTCATTGTCAGATTTTATTGCCTCATATATAGCTTTCACTTCGTCGTCTTCTTTGGCATAGTCTACTTCAGCAGCAATACTTGTTTTGAATGGTTCAATGATGCAGCACATTTTTAATATAAGCATAGAGTCACTTTATTCAAATACGTCCACGCTAAAATACAAGGTAATATAGATAAGACGTTTCACACATAGGCAGTAGAGGACGTTTGCATTATTTTCATATTTAAAACAAGCGCTTTGATCACATCTGAAAGAAAGACATATCACATAAGAGTTAAAGTGAACCTTAAAACACAAAGCTAGGTTACTGGTATGTAATTATTAGACTTTCTTAAAATATACACTGTATATTTATGGCATATTAACCTACAATCTTATGGCATATGGAACCTAACTCATAGCACTTGGTGGGGATGAAAAAAAACATCATCAATCTTATATATTACAGACGTTACTTTACAAAAAGAAGAAGATAATTATGTTTTACGCATTTCATGTGTCACTCTAGTCATGCATGTTAATCAATGATTTCAAATCTGCTAAGTCGTTGGTTTTCCTGACTGATTCAGGCAGCCAATTCTCTTATGGTACTAGAGAAGAAGAATCACTTGTACGAATTTGTTTTAGCGTATGGAATAAGAACTGTGCTTCTATATTTTCCCAAATAACAAAATCATTTCTCATAGGGATCATTTTTTGCTAGAAAAAAAAAGACAATGGTGACAAATAGAACGGCAATGGTCTTCCTAGAGAGACAGGTGTAGTAGACATCTTCTTGAAACCGTCAAAGACAGAAAGATTGCCTTATCATTGGCCTATTCAATGGCCTAGAGCCCTAAGAGGTTCTCATGTCACTCCCAAATCTGGTAGAAAGTAAAATGTAAAGTTCCCTTTTCAGACCTTGTGGTTTATATGGCAGATGATGTTAAGGTCATCTGTTTCTGTGGCCTACGGTTAACGAGGGTGTCATGTGGCCAGCACAACGACCAACCGCCTTAGTTTTCCCAAACTTATGTCAGGTACCAATTAGAGCTGGACGGATTCAAAGGCGCCCATAGATCCCGAAATTAGAAATCCTAGTCTTTATTAGGATTTGAACAAGGGACTCTCAGTTCGGAAGCCAAGCGCTTTACCGCTCAGCCACCGCGCCTTTTTGGTGGAAATTACTTCTACCTTAAAGCGTAAAAATCATCCATTTAAAAAATAGAGCATTAATTACTATTTTAATAACAACGAAACCGTAGTATACATTATAACTTTACCTGAGCATATCTGTACTGTAGATATCATTTGTGATACAGTCTTGAAACTGAAGAGACACATGAACTTTGGAGTTGGCCATCCAACGTATGCGAAGAAACGTATCTTCTGGTTTTGTGAGACAGACACGATCAATAAAACTATGGATACCTTGGAACTTCATTGACTTGACTACAGTCTACCTTATGTTGTAACATGTTTAGTCCAAGACAAAAGAGTGTCTCCCCTACCCCACCCACCCCACGCACCGCTTACAGAATAATGTACTTTTGTGTTACAGGGCCAGAGACAAAAGACAAAATGTAGAGTGGGACTAATCCTTGATTTTTTTATGCGTGTGTAGGAGTTTTAAATGTTTCTCGCTCTTATTTTGTTGGAGTGAGATTGGCAATAATAATAAGTATAATAATAATAATAATTTAATTTATAAAATGCTGTTAACAAACGAAATGTAGGCTCAAGGCTCTGTGAGAACTTTACAAACACAAACACGAGAGCTAAAATGACAAAAGTATTTTTAAAAGTTTTAAACAGGTAGGTCTTAATATTCTTTTTGAATGTAGTGAAGCATGTTGTCTGTCTGAGATCCATTGGGAGCGAGTTCTAAAGCTTTGGTCCGTGCACAGAAAAAGCCCGTAGACCGTAGCTTTTGAGGGAGAAACGTTAAACCACTAGAAGCAGGGCTCTTTGGGGGACATATTTACAAGCATTAGCTTCTATAACCCAAATTCCAGGGGGGGGGGACTAGGAATTTTCCATCGCTTGGGGGCCATGGAGATTGAACTCTTTGGGGTTCCCTGCATTTTGGGGAACATTAATTTTCAATATAAAAACACTCAAGTGGGGGCAGGGGAGATTTTCAAATAAATTCTTCCCCTTCCACCCCCACCTAGCTACGCCACTGCTTAACTCCCTAAGGGCAATCTACAATTACGTGATGTTGATGTAACTGCCAATGACACTAACCCATCTACCTTGGACAATACCAAGTCACGCGTATCTGCCTGGAAAGTAAAGGCGATTGGTCTTTGTGCTGGCCACATGACACCCTGCTGGCCAATAGTTAGCCATAGAAACAGATAACCTTAACATTATCTGCCCCATAGGTCTGAAAAGGGAAACTTTCTTCATTGATTCTGGAAAAGTTTGATTGAAGTTGAAATTCTCGAAACTGGCAGCGGAGTTGATAGATTGATGTGTTAAAAACACGTATGTTGTGTGATGCGTTAAAAACACGTATGTTGTGTGAAGCGTTAAAAACACGTATGTTGTGTGTTCTATCTATGCCATCCAATTCGTTATTTTTACAAACCTTATATCCACTTACTCTGCCAATCTGTCTGGTACAATTTGTGTACAAGACCCATTTTCAGATCAAGGTGAAACTTTATACATTTATTTATTTATTTATTTTTAACTAACAAAGCATGAATCAATAATAAAAAAATAGTTTTTTTTTCTTTGGCATCGATAAAGGAAAATAAATATTACTTTGCAAGATGTGGCTATATATTTGGAGTTATTCCCCTGTTAAACGTTTTATACACGTATTTTACCCCATATCCCATTCTCTGACCAAGTTTAAATTTTTAATAATTATTCATAGTGGGTGACAATACATGAATCAATAAAAAAATAAAAATAATTAATTTTGTTTTAAATATAACAAGAGAGCTTGTTCATGCAGTATTGAGATATATGGTAGTTATTTCGTGGCTAGATAAGCTTTGTGTTAAAAAAGATTTTTAAAATTATTTTGCATATTTTTAATGGCAACTCTTTCATATAGTATGGGTTCCAAATAGGGTTTGTTGCTGAACATAAAAATTATATGTGTCAGACGCGAATAGCCCAATTTTTCTGTATAAGAAATTACAAAAGTCATTTCTCTATAGAAGAAGTTACGAAGACTATATAATTTACAATCACAGACCTATATATACTACGATAAATATAGATTTTTTATTTCTAGTTACGATTTATTTAGGTAGGTGCTGATTTAACATACCAAGTATTAGAGTTTAGAAAAACCCAAGTTCGTTTCTTTTAGCTAACACCACATATCATATCCCCATTAGTATATTTAGATCTTTAATAAATCTCTAGTCTAGATCTATATATAAAAATCGAATAGATCTAGTAATAGTATAGATTCTATCTTGAGACTAAATTGCCGAGTCTAGCCTATGCTATGTCTATAGTTAGTTTTTATTAGAATAACTTCTAGATATTACTAAAGACTAAAGTTTATTCATTAATAGATTATTAGATATAGACATATGACATAGATCTAATAATACTGTAATACATTTACCATACTCTATACTTAATCAACTAGACTAGAGATCTATCTATAGATCTATCTATTATCTAGTCAATATAGATCTATACAATATTCATTATAAAACTTCTACTTATTTATAAAGTTAGTAGGCCTACTTAGATTTAGATGATTAGATCTATTAAAGTTTATTAATAGATTTACTTTTCAATG
Organism: Biomphalaria pfeifferi; assembly: GCA_030265305.1. Lineage (NCBI taxonomy): Eukaryota > Metazoa > Mollusca > Gastropoda > Planorbidae > Biomphalaria > Biomphalaria pfeifferi. Next base: position 1,708,051 of record JASAOG010000012.1, read on the forward strand.
CCTAGACCTAATAATAAAATTGCTATTGATATTGTTACGTATCTAGGCATTGTTACCTAGATACTATTTTTTTTTCCTTGACCTGTAGGTTGTCTGCCCCTTGTGTAATAAGTTTTTTTTTATTTTATTTTTCACGGTGAGTCAAGCCACACAGACAGTGACCGGTCCTTGACCTATGTGTGTACCTCTGGTTGAAAGGAGGGTGTTTTTTTTTTTTTTTCTTCTGTCTCTTTGAAGAGCGTTCTAGATCTGGGTGTTGATGACTTTCTGTTCTAGAAATTACTAGATATCGACGCGCGGTAGATTATATAAAGACCGCTCGCGTAACGTTGACGGACAGACATACGGAGACAGCCGTGAGACAGAATAGCGGAGACATTGCGTGACCCGTGCGTGGTATACCAATTGATCGTGTAAGTTAAGATTTTTCTTTTTTCAAGGCCTTGCTTGTATTTGTAATTATATTTTCAAACTCTTGTATTGTAATATTTTTACATGCCATTTTTGTAAAAGGGTTTTGGTCAACCCTTCCATTTTGTATTGAGTTATATTATGATTAAACATTAAGTTGATATTTTACCTTCCGATTTCTTGTGTCATTTTTTTTTTTTTTTGTTATTCATTGTAAGTCTCTGATTAAATTCAGACTTAAGATAAGTGACACAACTACCTTTTTCTATTGTCACGTTCCCCTAGGCAAGCCATTTAAAAATTAGAATTCAATTCGTAATACGTGACAAAAGAAGTTTGAGGGCTTTCGTCCCGGATATTTTTCTGAACCTAGTTTCGTCTTACTTGAGTAATTTTGTAAAGGCGAAGTTGACTTTAACAAAAAAAATTTTTTTTGTGTCAAAGAGTCGGAAGTAAAGTATCAATAGTATTGACCAAACTCTCTTAAGGTTTTTTTGTTGTACTGATTTTGTACTGTATATTTACATTGTATACATTTTTTTTGCTTGTAATAGTTGTTAGTTAGTCATGGATATTCAGGTTTTTCTTGCAAATCCCTCTGTGGAAGAGCTTGATGCTTTTACTAGGAAGGAACTGGTCCTTATTTCTAAACATTTAGGGTTAAGAATAAAATCAAATGCCCTTAAACAAGAAATCAGAGATAACATTGTAATCCATTATGTAGACGAGGAAGTGTTTTCTGAAGACCTTTTGGAAACCCTTAGACCCGATGAGGGTAAATCAGATTTAGAACTTCAGATAAAATTAAAACAAATGGAAATAGAAGCCCGGTTAGCTTTAAAAGAGAAGGAAATTAAACAAAAAGAATTAGAGCTTGCAGCGGCTAGAGAGCAGAAAGAAATAGAAATAGAGTTTAAAAAATTAGAGTTAGCTGCTAATGTAAGACCAGATTCTTCCCCTGCCAGTCATACTGTTGAAGCAATAAAATTTTTGAAAATAATTCCACGCTTTAATGAAGCCACAATTGACAATTATTTTCCACAATTTGAACTTGCTGTGAAAAATTTTAATGTACCTGAAACTTTGTGGCCCACTTTGCTGCAAACAGTTTTGACTGGTAGAGCTGCAGAGGTATTTTGTTCTTTGACCATTGAACAACAAAAAGATTATAATGTTGTTAAGGCATATGAACTTGTTCCGGAAGCTTACCGAAAGCAGTTCAGGGATTGTCGCAAATCGGATGGCCAAACCCATGTAGAATTCCTGCGGGAAAAGGAGCGACGCTTTGAGAAATGGCTCACTTTCAGGGAAATCGGCACCGACTTTGCAAAATTCAAGAACCTAATGCTGATGGAAGAGTTCAAGAGTTGTGTGCGGCTGGACGTCCGTACGCATATAGCTGATCGTGGCGAGGAAGATGTGCACAAGGCTGCAGTGTTGGCAGACGATTATATAATATCACATCAATTTGCCAAGTATACGACGGATGTCAAGCCAAAACAAGTCAAACAGCCTGAGTCCACTGCTAGCAACTCCATCAAGAACAGCAGTACAAACGACAGAAAACCTACTACAAGTAAAGCTACTTGTTCCTACTGCAAACGAGAAGGCCATAAAATTGACGATTGCTGGAAATTGAGGAAGAGAAACGAAAAAGCTCCTTCAAAAGTCAGCGCTTGCACAGTACAGTGGTCGGAGAGGTTTACTCCCTCATCATCAAGTCATATCAAGAATACCTCGACACCACCTGTTTCAAATGTATTGACTGTACAAGACTCTCCGAAAATGTCTCCACGATGTTCCAATGACTCAAACAAGAGTTTTTCAAATACATCAAGCCGATGTTCCAATGACTCAAACAAGAGTTTTTCAAATACATCAAGCCGATGTTCCAATGACTCAAACAAGAGTTTTTCAAATACATCAAGCCGATGTTCCAATGACTCAAACAAGAGTTTACCTAGTACATCACCCCGATGTTCCAATGACTCTATCCAGAGTTCCCATAATACATCACCCCGATGTTCTAATGACTCTATCCAGAGTTCCCATAATACATCACCCCGATGTTCCAATGACTCTATACAGAGTTCCCATAATACATCATCCCGATGTTTCAATGACTCTATCCAGAGTTCCCATAATACATCATCCCGATGTTCCCATGACTCTATCAAGAGTTCCCATAAGACATCACACCGATGTTCTAATGACTCCATCAAGAGTTCTCCAAATACATCCAAAAGATGTTCTACTGACTCAAGAAAGAGTTTCTCCACTGCGTCTCCTAGAGATGTCAATGACTCCAGCGAGAGTTCGACCCAAGTCCAGTCTGCATCAACCAAAATTGATGTTTTATTAGAGGATTTTAAGCCTTTCATTTCGGAAGGATTCGTATCACTACCCGGTGATTCTACAAGTCTACGACCTATCACCATTTTGAGAGACACAGGTGCCTCACAATCGCTACTTTTAGAGGGTATCTTGCCCTTGTCAACATCATCATCGACTGGGAAGAGCATCCTGTTACGAGGCGTAGAGCTTGGATGTATAGATGTGCCTCTACATCTAATCGACATAAAGTCAAATCTCATTACTGGACCGGTTGTTGTAGGTGTCCGACCAACATTACCATTGGAAGGCATCTCGTTACTGTTAGGCAATGACTTAGCAGGTGGAAAGGTGATAGCCGAACCCATCGTCACTCAAAAACCCGACTTATCTGCTACACCCGAGGAAGACCTAGAGTTATATCCAGCGTGTGCAGTAACAAGGGCAATGAGGTTGAAAGCATCTAAAGAAGAGAACGTCATCAAGGCCAACAGTAACCACGATGATGTGGACTTGAGCACCACATTCTTTGCTTCTCTTGAAGAAGAACCAACGCCAAATTCTGAAAAGCCGGCATCAACTCGAAAACAGTTGATTGAGGACCAAAAGAAGGATCCAGAGCTCGCCAAACTCCGAGAAACCGCAATGACATCACAAGAGGCAGAGCTAGCATCAACGTGCTACTACATCCAAGATGATATGCTCTTCAGGAAATGGAAACCTCCAGACGCATCCAACGAAGAAGAATGGAGAATATGCCATCAAATCGTGTTACCAGAGAGATACCGAGCGTACATCATGAATCTGGCTCATGACACACCAATGTCAGGTCATCTCGGCATCCACAAGACATACCACAAGATTATGTCACACTTCTTCTGGCCACGTTTGAAGAAAGATGTCATCCAGTACTGCCGATCTTGTCATGCCTGTCAGATGGTTGGCAAGCCAAATCAAAAGATCCCTGTTGCTCCTCTGAAGCCGATTCCAGCCTTTGAAGAACCTTTCAGCAGAGTACTTATTGACTGTGTTGGTCCTCTCCCAAGGACAAAAGCTGGCAACCAATACCTGTTGACCATTATGTGTGCTTCAACTCGTTTTCCTGAGGCTATTCCTCTAAGGAACATAAAAGCATCGAACATTGTAAAGGCCTTAATCAAGTTCTTTACTCTATTTGGTCTACCAAAGTCCATCCAATCGGACCAAGGAACGAATTTCACGGCCAATCTTTTCAAGCAAGTCATGACTCAGTTGGGCATCAAACACTGCATGTCGAGTGCGTATCATGCCGAGTCGCAAGGCGCTCTTGAGCGATTCCATCAGACTCTCAAGAACATGATCCGAACCTATTGCTTTGAGCACGAAAAAGACTGGGACGAAGGAATCCACATGCTGCTGTTTGCAACCCGTGAATCCGTCCAGGAATCGTTGGGATTCAGCCCTTTTGACTTAGTCTTTGGCCATTCGGTGCGCGGTCCCTTGAAATGTATAAAAGAGACTTTGTTGTCACCAACAGCCACTGAAGGACTTTTAGACTATGTAAGTAAGTTTAAAACTAGACTTTATGATGCTTGTGTTCTGGCCAAAAATAACTTACAAAACACCCAATCCAGCATGAAACGCTGGTATGATAGAAAGGCCCGTGTTAGAGAATTTTCTCCCGGGGATAAGGTGCTTGTATTTTTGCCCATACCAGGTCAACCCTTGCAAGCCAGATATTTTGGTCCCTATGAAATTGAGACCAAAATTAGTGACCTCAATTACACAATCAAAACTCCTGACCGTAGGAAAAAGACTCAGCTATGTCATATAAACATGCTGAAGCCTTATGTATCTCGGCCAGATCACTCAGAGAAGAGTAATTGTGTTTTAAATACAGTCAAAAGTTGTTCAAATAGCCATGTTTCTCCTATTGATGATGATATTGTAAAGGAGAAATTTGGACAATACAAAATACCTAATTCTTTTGTATTACAGAATTTGGATGTAAAACTGTCTCATCTGTCTTCGACAGAAAGGCCAGTTATCATGAAACTCATTAATGAATTTAATGACATTTTTTCTGATGTACCAAAACAGACTAATGTTATAATGCATGATGTAGATGTTGGCGAGGCTACTCCAGTCAAGCAGCATCCTTACAGGGTCAACCCTGAAAAACTTGCCATACTTAGGTCAGAAATCAAGTATATGCTTGAAAATGACCTCATTGAACCAAGTTCCAGTAGCTGGAGCTCCCCATATGTCTTGATACCTAAACAGGACAAGACTTATCGTTTTTGTACAGACTACCGTAAGGTAAATGCTGTAACAAAGACCGATTCGTTTCCTATCCCTAGGATAGACGATCTCATAGATCGTATTGGTGACGCTAAGTACATCACCAAAATAGACCTACTTTCAGGTTATTGGCAGGTTCCCCTGACTGATAGGGCAAAGGAAATCTCCGCCTTTGTCACCCCTGATGGTCTGTACCAATACAAAGTGATGCCATTTGGCATGAAGAATGCTCCTGCCACTTTCCAGAGAATGATAAATGCCCTGCTTGCTGACATGGAGAATTGCCACGCATATATAGACGATGTAGTAATTTTTAGCCAAGATTTTTCTAGCCATTGTAAACAACTGCAGTGTCTTTTTACTAAACTTTTACATGCGAAAATTACTGTAAACCTGAGTAAGAGTGATTTTTGCCAGGCTTCCATCCAAAACTTAGGCCATATTGTAGGACAAGGCCAGGTGAAACCTGTAATGGCCAAAGTAGAAGCTATCCAAGCTTTCCCTATTCCTGCTGATCGGAAACAACTCCGAAGATTTTTGGGAATGTCTGGATATTATAGAAAGTTTTGCGAAAATTTTTCTGTCATTGCCAGTCCTTTAACAAACCTCCTGAGAAAGAACGTCCGATTTACTTGGACGGATGAATGTCAGAAAGCCTTTAACCAAATTAAGCAGATATTATCTAGCTCCCCTATTTTGATGGCTCCTGACTTCGGAAAACCTTTTAGGTTAGCTATTGACGCCAGTGACACAGGTGTTGGGTCAGTCCTTTACCAAGAAGATAATTTCCAAGTAGAGCACCCTATTTGTTTCTTTTCCAAGAAATTTAATAGACATCAAAGAAATTATTCTACTGTGGAAAAAGAATGTCTTGGGTTGATTCTTTCTATACAACACTTTGATTTTTATATCAGTGGGTCCAGATGGCCACTGGTTGTATTTACTGACCACAATCCCCTTACATTTATCCACAAAATGTCTGGCAAGAACCAACGACTTCTCAGGTGGAGTTTATTTTTACAAGAGTACAACCTAGATCTTAAACAAATAAAAGGCAGCGAAAATGTTATCGCCGATGCCTTATCTAGATTGTAAAAAGTATTTTGATGTATATTTTTTTTTATATATATCATGATAAATACATTCTGTAATGTAAATATCATTTTTGTAATTGTTCTAAAAAGATTTCCATTTCGTGGAAATGTAAACTTTTTATTTTTAGGAGGGAGGTGTTACGTATCTAGGCATTGTTACCTAGATACTATTTTTTTTTCTTGACCTGTAGGTTGTCTGCCCCTTGTGTAATAAGTTTTTTTTTATTTTATTTTTCACGGTGAGTCAAGCCACACAGACAGTGACCGGTCCTTGACCTATGTGTGTACCTCGGGTTGAAAGGAGGGTGGTTTTTTTTTTTTTTTCTTTTTTTCTGTCTCTTTGAAGAGCGTTCTAGATCTGGGTGTTGATGACTTTCTGTTCTAGAAATTACTAGATATCGACGCGCGGTAGATTATATAAAGACCGCTCGCGTAACGTTGACGGACAGACATACGGAGACAGCCGTGAGACAGAATAGCGGAGACATTGCGTGACCCGTGCGTGGTATACCAATTGATCGTGTAAGTTAAGATTTTTCTTTTTTCAAGGCCTTGCTTGTATTTGTAATTATATTTTCAAACTCTTGTATTGTAATATTTTTACATGCCATTTTTGTAAAAGGGTTTTGGTCAACCCTTCCATTTTGTATTGAGTTATATTATGATTAAACATTAAGTTGATATTTTACCTTCCGATTTCTTGTGTCATTTTTTTTTTTTTTTTGTTATTCATTGTAAGTCTCTGATTAAATTCAGACTTAAGATAAGTGACACAACTACCTTTTTCTATTGTCACGTTCCCCTAGGCAAGCCATTTAAAAATTAGAATTCAATTCGTAATACGTGACAATATCTAATGACTGATTTTTTTTGTAATTGTAATAGGCCTACTAGATCTAGGTCTAGACTCTACTTAAATTTAGTCTAAAATAATGACTGTCTAAGACTCTACATGATTGACACTTTCAGATATAGGTGTTGTTAATAATACGGCATGTCGGCTGAAAGTAAGCAGTATACATATATAAAATGATTTTTTTTTGTAAAAAAAAAATTAGGTGCTGGTATTCAGTGATAGAGTGCCTAACTTTAAACTACTAATAAATTAACAATTTACGTTGAAATACAAGAAAAGTAATAATTTTTCCCGACATTGAAAAAAGGTGCCGGTATCCCGTACTGATGCGTACCGTCACAAAAATATATCTCAATCTTCTTTTATTAAACTTTTTTTTTTTTAATACCAGATCGATTCATATAGGGCCTAAGTAGGCCTATACAAGCAGGATCACGTACATTTATCATAATGCAGCCATGCGATTTTTCGTTTATGAACATAGCATTATTTAGAACCAATATTTTAGAAAGGCTGTTTGGAGAAATCAGGTATACCCATTAGGAGAATAACCCTTTTCTCAAGAAAAATTTAAGAAGCTAGAACAGACACAAAATAGACAGTGACATTCATAAGAAACTAATATTCAAAATTGATTAGAGTAACACATTTTTAACTGATCATTTGAAGTTTAAAATCACTACAATTTTTTTCAACAATTATTTTGTGTATCGGAAAATGACGGGTACTTGAAATAAGCTAGTCCTGAAAAAAAAACACAGATCTTGGGTAAAATACTCATCAAATAAAGTACTGTAAATGTGTAGTTTCAAGCGCTAGTTTCGGGTCTTTTATTTTTATAGCCTCTATCGGGTTTGATCCCAACTACCCGTATTTTTGTGCAGAATTTTTTTCTCTATCAGGCACACTTAAAATTATAGCATAATAATGTCAGTTTAATTTAAAGAGAGAACTGAAAAATGCAAAGATATATAAGGAAAAAAGCCACTTCCGGCCCAATACTTTTTATTAAAAGAAACGAGACGGACTAGTCCAAGAAACCCAATTAGATTCGTTTTGATCTGAGCAAAAAAAAGAGACTCGATTTTGTTACCAATATACTTGATAGTATCTCCGTATTCCTTCCATAGTACACTATACCATAAATAGATTACCTTGTATTTAAACTAGGGTGACTCTACCAGACATGATTGACGATGAGGAGGTAATGTACCAAGGCTCAAGGGAGACAACTCGACACCATAAAATGAAGGGAAGGGGAAAAAAATAAATAAATTATTAAGACATTAAACCTTGTTCTTTCTTTAGGGACGCTGGCTGCGGGTCTAATCCACAAACATACAGAAAGTGCTGGAATATAGGTCCTTGAAATGTTTCTTGTCCATTTTTTAGATATGTATATATCTATATCATTAGTATCAAATAATATGTTAATTTATAGAAATAAAATTTTGTTAAAAAAAAAAAAGCCCAACAAAGAGGCAGAGCCCAAAACAGGCAAAGGGTGACAATGTTATCCTAAGGATTCCTAGGATGTAAACAGCTGACGTTAAAAGCTAAAAAGCTGTGGTATCCTAAACAAACAAACAAACAAACAAAAGTTCAGTAACCATGATTGAAAGATCTTGCCACATATTCCGAAAAAAACTATACCCGGTTTTGCAGGACTGGAATGAGCTCAACTTATTGATGTGTTTAATTCAGTGGTATGATAATGCAGCTACAATGTATCAGCATGGAGTCATAGATGTTAGGTAACTACTCTAACTGTATAAAATGTATAGTGCCCTCCAATTTGAAGATAAACGCCTTTATCCCACTTTCAGTCAGGGTGTTTCATGGTCACTTGTGGTCACATAGAAGTCTAATTCATAAAGTGCTGGCCGCGTACTTGAATATTGCTCGCCTTTGCATTTATATTTTTATTGCTATAGAACAGTGATGCCCAAAATAAGGCCCGCGGGCCGGACCTGGTTCCATCCGGCCCGCCGAAAAGTCGACATAAAGTGGAGAAATGTATCTTTACCTACACTATGGCCCTCACTTTTTATCTGATTGGTTGCTATCATGCCATTTGTTCTTTTATGAAATGGGACTCTGAATGTAAAATCTACCAGAAAAAGTGAGCTTCTCTTTTTTTTTCTTCGGAACATGATAATAAGCTTACATATTTGTTTTATACAGAAAGTTTAGCTATTTAAAAAAACACCATAACATCGGCATTATGAAACAAAATAGTCAGGCATTCTTGTTAAAAAAAAAAGGATAAACTTTAAATGTGCTATAAATGAATGTAAGTACTAGATACACTGGTTTCTAATCAAATAGTTTCAGGTCATAATGTCATAATTTCATTTCTTTTTTTTACTTTTTGTGGCCCGCGACGCGACGTGTCAGAAATAAAATGGCTAGCAGGTCGAAGTAGGTTGGGCATCACTGCTATAGAAGCAATGCTGAAGCGGACAATTGTAGTCGAACTGAATTTCCATTTGTTTGGACCAATAAAACAATCTTTTCTTATCTTATTTAGCTACTTGAATTTCAGTCCGGCAAATGTGAGCACATCATGTCATAACACTGCCGGTTACGCACTGGAAATATATTGTAAGGTAGAACTATTTTTATCTACTTCTTCTTGATTATTTTTTTGGTTGTAAACGTTGTGAATGTTCCTTCAGACTTGAAGATGAGAACATCCTAGCTCAAACCTCACTTACGTGTGTGTGTGTGGGGGGGGGGGGGATGGCGGCTAGCGCGTTTTGCCCGTGACAACACGAGAAGACAGCCCGGAGCGTTTACCACACGTCCAGGCAGTTTTTACCTTTGTGTGTTTGTATGTGTCAGAGAGAGGGGGGGGGGGAAGAGATTAAAAGAGAGGAAGAGAAAAAGAATGAAAAGAGAGAAAAAAGAGTATGCAAAAAAAGAAAGACGGAAAAATACAGAGAGAAAGAGAGAGAAAAATAAGAAAAAAGGGATAGAAAGAGATAAATAGAGATATAGAGCGAAAGAGAAAGAGAACAGATGGAGAGAAAAAGAGGAAGAGTGAAAAAAGAGAAAAGAGAGAGAAAGGAGAGAGAGAGAGAGAGAGAGAGAAAAGAGTTAACTGTTGTTAAGTGTTATTTATATGAGGTAACCAACTAACAATGCCTATTGTCAGAAAATCAGTTTTCCGAGGCAATGATTCGAACCTTTTTATTTCCATAAAGGAAAAAAATAAAGGTATATCCGCAAACCCCAACCTTAGAGTATTTTTTGTACGTGTAAAACCTCACCTGGCCCATAATCCCCCATTCTCGCGCTACTTCATTTGTATACTAATTATTAAATTATAATTTTTTTTAAGTGTTACACCCTCCCTCCCCTTTTCCCCCCACCCCTACCCCCGCACAAAGCTTGCTGCCATCACGCAACGGAACATTAAAACTAAAGTCTTCGAACGATATGCTCTAGTTCCAGTTATGATTTCTATAGTTCATTTGTTGGACGTTGGCTCTTCAGGTAGCAACCTTTGTCTCTGCCTACGCTTTGGATTTACTGCACCTTGTTATTCAACAGGTCTGGGGCCAGCATGAAGTAATAGTAGTTTATCTCAATACACAAAATAAAAGGATTAAACAGAGAATTTCTGTGTTTCAGACAACGGTTTCCCCTTTTGGTCCACCTTATAGTAAGCATTGCTAGTAAAAAGGGACAGGTATAAATATTTCCAGCACGAATATACAAGAACCTAAGAACTATAAACTAATCCTACATCTGTCCATACAAAAACTAAATTTGGCATACTAGAAAAGCACACAGAGCACCCCAAACGTCAGGGATCTTAAAGTCATGTGACTTTTTTTTTTTACTTCTGTTCAACTGTGTAGGACCATTTTTGTTTAGTAATTTTAATCTTTGTTGCCCTCTTTTGGTGATATAAGCAATATTTGCTTTGAAATGTAATGTATTATCTAAGACAGTGCCAAGCTATTTAAAAGTTTGCACTATTTCTCTCCAACTACCGAAACAATGTCATTTCCCTACGAGACTCGATTATTATTTCTTTGTTGTTGTTGTTGTTACATTTAATATATGAACTAGAATAGTTTTTCACCTTACTTCATAAAAAACAAAAAAAAAAAAAACAGGCCCAAAAAAAAGAGGCAAAAGCCCAAGGATTCCTAGGATGTAAACAGCTCGACAGCTAAAGTCAAAAGCTAAAAAAGCTGAGGTATCCTAAAAAAAAAAAAAAGTTCAAAGGTCAGTCATTCGGACTTTTTTTTTTCGTTCTTCTATTTTTCAACTGTCTATGATGTTGTGGATTGTCATTTCTTTAAAGAAATAACACTAAACACAGACTATTATTTATTTTCTTTTATTTGTAAATGTATTTAGTATGTGCAAAACGTTAGGGTCGGCAACTAGTGGTTTGAGGGTCACATCGACTCACATGTTGACCCACTTTGGTATCCCCGTTGCCCACCTAGTCCCAGGCTAGACATTTAAAAAAATCACACTACTTTTGTCGGATAAATTTGTATTGCGGAAAATATAAATAACTGGCAATGTATCATATTGTTATAATAATTAGTTAAAAGACAGTTTGATCAAAATCAATAATTATATAGATTTACTTCGTATATGCTTTACATCAAACGAACAAATAGCTATTTAATGTCCAAGAAACTAAAACGTCGCTAGCACTGAGCAACAACACTCAATGCAATAAAACATAATCGGATGACTATAATCGTGTGTTATGCGACCTAGACTGTGCTTCGATAGTCTCAATGGTCCCGGGTTTGAACCCTGCCCGCCGCCATCCCCCGCTGTCCTGTGGGACGTTTGGGCTAGGATGTAATTATCTTATCTTATATAATACAGACGTTACTTCAAAAAAGAAGATGATTACGTCCTACGCGTAATGCATTTAGTCATGCATATTAACCAATGACCTAAATTCTGCCAAGTCACTGGTTTTCCTGGCTAGCTCAGGCAACCCATTTCATGCTCTAATAGCGCTAGGGAAGAAGGAGTATTTGTACAAATTTGTCCTAGCATATGGGACGAGGAATGTGCCTTTATCTTTGTGTCTTTCAGAGTATTTTATTAAATTTTGTTTTTGTATTTGAAGATTATGGTTCAGTGTTTTATGTATAATTGTTACTTGACTTTTGAGTCTTCTGTCCTGAAGGCTTTCTAAATTTAGTGGTTTAACTATAGGTGTTATTCTAGTCAAATGTGAATATTTGTTTGTTATGAATCTCACTGCTCTATTTTGTGTCTGTTCCAGTTTCTTAATGTTTTCTTGAGTTGAGGTGGTCCCAATTGTCTTCCAATCTGAAAGGACACCTGCAGCATGTAAAACAAACAAACAGAAATTGAAACGTAAGTTTCAGTAGAAGAAAGAAGTGTTTTAATAGAAGTGACATTGAAGTTTATGACTTCGGGGGAGAAAAAAAAAGGTCCGTTTATTTCGGGTGCCAGTGTAGCAAGTCATGAAATAAATGTCAACACAAAACAAAAGACACCGAAACAAGTTTTGACTTTCTCATGAGATCAACTGTCTGTCGAGAAATAACTGTCACTGAAGGCAAGTCAAAAAGCACAATAAAGTTTTTTGTTTTTTTTTTGCTGCTTTTTCCACTCTGAATAGTAAAAGGTTTGAACACGTTATTTCTCCCACACCCATTTTCGGATCAATTTGAAATTTAGCAAAATTATTCATTGGCGAAGACAATACTGAAAACAATTATTTAAAAATACTTCATTTAGGATGTGATTCGTAAATATACAAGACAATATGACTAGCTTTGATGTTATATAATTGTCACACTTTGTTTCACCAATAATTAATGACAACTTAGTTATATACTTTTAAGGATCGTTAGGTAAGATTTCTATTAGAGTCTGTTATGTATGATTGTAGGCTTGCCAGTGTTGCTAAGATGCAATGAATAAATTATAGATCAAAGTATCATGAACGAATAATAACAAGACACTAGATATAAATTTATAAGACATGAAATCAGCAGTTAAATCTAACGCCATCTTGGTTGACAACAACAGTTACAAGGGATGTTACTCCCAAACACCGAGTGGTGCAACCTATATAAAACATACATCAACAGTTCTTCCAGTTCCTGTTATCTAGGCAAAAGGGTTAAGCATTAGTCAATTCCATCTGGTAATCTCAATCGTATAAAAACTAACTAGATAGTCCATTTTAAATGGATTGAATTGTGAAATGATTAAAGAATTATTTGGCATAGTGTTTCCCAATTTTTGGCACTGAATGGGTGTTTCGCGAGCTATTGGAGAAATTAGCACGTGCCTTAATTCATTAATTAATAAAGAAAAGAAAATACAAATTGATTTCATTGGCTGCTTTCGGTAACTGGAAAAAACTTCGATAATAACATAACCATGAATAATATACTGAACTAGATTCTAACTTTAAATAGTTCATGGCAAACAATTGACCAACAAAGTCGAAGTTCAAACAGGGGTGCCGCAAGGTACTTCCTGATGCTGCTGGCCATAGACTGGATCGTGGAGACATCAAATGACCAGAAGCTGAATGGTTTGCAGTGAACTCTGTGGAAGCAGTTAGACTACTTCGACTTTACAGATGACCTGGCTCTTCTATCTCACAAGTAACAGCAGATGCAGGAAAAAAAATAGACACTGTTTTGGACAACTCGACTCAACAAGTTAACTCAACTAGACAGCTCAACTAGACTATGAACACAGGGAAGAGCAAGGTGCACAATATGAAGGCGTCCAACGACACATCCAAGGTGCTCAAGATAAAGACGTACAATGACACATCCAAGGTGCTCAAGATAAAGACGTACAATGACACATCCAAGGTGCTCAAGATAAAGACGTACAATGACACATCCAAGGTGCTCAAGATAAAGACGTAGGTGCTCAAGATAAAGACGTACAATGACACAACCAAGGTGCTCAAGATGAAGACGTACAATAACACATCCAAGGTGCTCAAGATGAAGACGTACAATGACATATCCACCACATTCTAGGGTGAGGCGTTAGAAGAGGAAGAGTAATGTATAAAGTTGATAGACTGTCGGGTGGGGACTGGGCAGACGTCAAATATAACCCCAACAATCAACTCTTCCTTACCTTTTGTACACCGGATACACCGAAATGCTAGGCTATTTATTGTTTATCCGCCATGTTTGAAAAACTCCAATTCTACGTCAATTTCCAGTAACATATTTTGCGAAGTAGGATGTTCTTGTGCCACATCAAAATTCAAATTATATATTGAAACAAACTTGACGCCATTCCGGATATTAGAATTCAGCATTGTCGTGCGGTTTGGTGGCTGGACTGCCTTTCGGACTTATCGAAGGTCCTGGGCTCAAACCCTGCCCTCTCCCATCCCCCGTCGTCCAGCAGGAGTTTTGGACTAGGAAGTAAATTATCTTCAATTATGAAGGAACATCCGAAACTTGTCAAACATTTTACAATATCGTGCGTAATATAACGAAGTGATGCTCTTAAAAAATAAGTAGTGTCGTGTGCATTTTTAGCCACCCCCGAAAGGGAAAAGACGCTATTAGTTTTGTGTGAAATGTCTGTCCGTCCCGTTTAGATCTCGTAAACTAGAAAAGATAGTGAAAATCCGACATCATATTTTAGTCCATTCAAAGTTCTGATGCAACGGCTACTTTTTCTTTTCTAAAAGCGAAAAAACTAATTTTTTAAAATCACTTATGCAAGCAGTTTTTTTCATAAAAATACTCCACTTTTACAACTATTCCATATTAATAGTAACAAACACGGGAGGCTCTTCATTAGGGGAGATATCCATTTGCCATATTTTAAACACATTTATGCAAACGGTTTTTGATTTTTTGTCAAAAAATATTTTTTTTTAGATTTTTATTGCTAAGTTAAGTAAGTTCTAACTACTACATTTACACACACAAAAAAATTATAACTTTTAGTTAAAGAGAAAAAATCTATTTAATATGCATATAAGTTGGATATGATTTAAAACAACAATTAATAAGTAATTTTTCATATTATCGCGTAAACTGCAGCGCTAAATTATAGCTAAACTAAAGGAAAAATTTTGATATTTTTTTTTTGAGGACTGACCATTTACAAAGCAATTAGATATTCATTATAAGACATCAGTTAGGCCAGGTTCACATTTATCTTCACATTAACTTTTACCTATCCTTTTGTTAGCTGGACCTCTGGGGCACCGCACCAGATCTGTCAACCTTCTTCCTCCATTCTTCTCTGTCATTTGTCTTTGATTGAATTTAATTCTGATGTTCTTTCTGAAAATACCTGCCTTTTGATCTGCCTGGATGGACCACTTCGAGGGCAGATTTTGAGTTTGTGTTTCCACACAACTGTCTTTGTAACCTTGTTTTTTTTTTCATATGTTCGTGTTTGTATTTAATTATAGTTTTATCCCACTTTCGGTTAGTGTGTTATAAGGTCATCTGTCGTCATCGAGAAGTGCATAGAAGTCTAATTCATAAAGCGCTGGTTGTGATTGTGTATGTGGGAATGCTGTCCGTATTTGCATATATATTGTTATTGTTACAGTAGTTAAGGTGAGGTAGTCAATTGTAGTCAAACCGAATTTCCATTTGATTGGATCAATAAAAAAAAATTATTGAAAATAAAGAATAATGCTAAATTTTACAATACGATTTAATAATAGTTTTTTAAAGAAAATAATCCGACTTAAAAAAATCAAAGTGTTCCACTAAATTCTTCGTATGTGCGAAGTGTTCCGTTAAATCAAGAGTTTGTAAAAACACTGGTTTAGCGTGAATTCGGTCGCTTGGCTGTGGGTCTCACATGACAACTTTCAAATAGTGGTAAATGTTAACTTCCTCCTCTGCTGCTTGTACAGATCATTAACAATTTAATTGGTGTAGCCTAGATAGCTCCTGATTTAAACAGAGTTAGGTCCTGTCACAATCGATTTTACCCACTTAAAGTCTATCATTATTAGAACTGTGGCTTGGTTCTCATTGTGCTTAAACTATACAATCAACTGCTTTGTGTTCAGTGGGGTTATTCTGAAGGTCAACCCCAAGTCCCATCGTAATATTTGATACGGACTATATTATGTGAGGACACAACTACTTAGGCCTGTCTGTTAGGCTATTTTTAAAGTTAAATTGTATAATTATTGATTCATTACACAGTCTACTTATCACACTTCTAATCCAATCCAGACCAAAACGCAATAAGCCAATTTACGCGAAATGGAGATGTCATACTTTATGTATGCATGAATTAAATTGATGCGAATATTGAAACACAACTAAAAAGATGATCCGTTGTACGACGAAATTCGAGAAGTTGATCCGTTGTACACAAAATTCGAGAAGTTAATCCGTTGTACGACGAAATTCGAGAAGTTGATCCGTTTTACGACGAAATTCGAGAAGTTGATCTGCTGTACGACTAAATTCGAGAAGTTGATCCGTTGTACGACAAAACTCGAGAAGTTGATCCGTTGTACGACAAAATTCGAGAAGTTGATCCGTTGTACGACAAAATTCGAGAAGTTGATCCGTTGTACGACAAAATTCGAGAAGTTGATCCGTTGTACGACAAAATTCGAGGAATACTATTTCGTTCTCGAAATCATTTTTCTTGCCGCTGGCCTATAGATGGATGGCTGCATGATCGTGCTGTTTGCGCGCTGGACTGTCGTTCGGACTTGTCGATGGTCTCGGGTTCAATCCCTGACCGCTCCCATTCCCCGTCGTCCTGCGGGGGGTTTGGACTAGGAAGTAAATTATCTTCAACTATGAAGGAACATCCGAAACATGTAAAACATTTAACCAACAGAAAACCTGTGTTGTTATCTCTAGATCTATGTTTATATGTTCTAGCTTCCAGAGTTCTAATGTCACCTAATCCTAACTTTATATTATCTTATAAAAAAAAACAGACGTTAAATCCAAAAAGAAGATTATTATGTCCTAGGTAATCTAGTCATGCGTGTTAATCAATGAATTAAATTAAATATACTTTAGGAGTATTATCCCTTGCAACACTTCAGTAGTACACATGAAGTGTCATACAGCCTTGCAACACTTCAGTGGTAAAATAAATCTGTAAAGTCTTGCAACACTTCAGTGGTAGAATAAAGTTCCATACAGCCTAGCAACATTTTAGTCGTATTGTTTTGAATACCTTGCAACATTTAAAGTGGTAAAATAAAGTACCGTACAGCCTTGTAATATTTCAGTGGTAGAATAAAGCTCCCTGCAGCCTCGTGATAAATCCATTGTTGAAATAAAGTCCCATACATGATTATAAATATTTGGAGAGCATCCACATTTGTTAAAATCAGGTAAGTTGACTACATATTTTTTTTTCTTGTTTCATATTTATTTCTTTATCCATTTTAGATTTCTATCATCATAAAGTACATTTTAAGTTAAATTTTTCATTGAAAAAGTTTTGAATTACGAGGTGTCATATAAAGAAACATTTTAATCATTCTTACATTTGAATCATATTATCTCTATGACCTCCTGCGGTTGGGAAACGACAATGGATCATCTCATAGAAAGGAGATCCTGATAGCAAAGATTTTGGGCCCAGTAAGGGCCCCAACTGGGCCAGCCCATACTAACCGTATGTGCCCAAATTGGGGATGAACATTGGCCCAAACGGGTGCCCTTAGGGCTGAGTCTGGGCTCAGTCAGGGGGCCTAGAAAATCCCCTTGGGAAACCCGTGTGGGCCCCAACGGGGCCAAATATACTATGCCTTTTCGGTGGCATTAATGAAAGCCCAAATGGGGCCCTTAAGGGGCGAGTCTGGGTGCAATAAGGGGGCCCAGACGAAGCCCTGATGGGGCAAACACGTGGGCCCCATTTGGGGGATGAACGTTGGCCCAAACGGGCACCTTTAGGACTGAGTTTGGGCCCAGTTAGGGGGCCCAGATGAAGCCCTGGTGGATCCCTCATGGGGCCATTATGGGGGCATTAGCTATGACCAGAATGATCTCACCCACACAGAACTTTCCTTACTCAATAAAGCTAATCTATTTAAAGGAACGGCAACTTCCAAAAAAGTCAGTGGTCAGTGGGATACTGTTACTCACGTTCACCCTTCTCCGTCAGTGAAAACAGTTTCGAGGACTCACTATCTGAGCGACACGTTAAGGCCAGGAGACTATTTGAGACGCATGCCAGAAGGAAGCATTTTATAGATAGTGGAGTGCCTATATCAATAACATCTTTCAACAATGAAAACCTTGCGTAGCCAAGCTTTGAACTGGGTGCAAGGAAAATCTATACCCCACAATAAAATTCAGTCTTACAAACTTCTATTCTGTGTATAAGTTAATTAGCCAAATGTTGTATTTGACATAGCTAGGACATACACCATTGTTATGAATGGAAAAGTTAAACAAAAAAAATAATTATTGTTTGGCTTTGTTGAACTAGTCAGTACTAACTTTTGTTTGAAGATTTGATTTTTTTAAAACTTATCAATCTGTTCTTAAAATCAATTCACGCCCTGAATTTTAAATGAGGACAATAAGATACAAGAACTTCATATCACATTATAGACTTCAGATATCATAAATTATAGATTCTAACATCATCATACACTATTGAGTATATCAATGTCTTCATATCATACACTTCATGTTGATGGCGTCATATCATAGACTCCTTATCAGATGACTTCATATCATAACATAGAATTCAGAACTGGTTGCTTAATATCATAATGTAGGCTTCAGATCAAATGGTTTCATATCATAGCATAGACTTCAGATCAAATGGCTTCATATCATAACATACACTACAGATCTGGTTGCTTCATATCATAACATACACTACAGATCTGGTTGCTTCATATCATAACATAGACTTCAGATCTGGTTGCTTCATAACATAGACTTCAGATCAGATGGCTTCCTAAATGATAAAAAAAAAAAAAAAAAAAAAAACTGTGTATAAATATTTACTTTGTACTTTATTTCTTTACTAAATGTGTGATAATATTAGGTCTACAGTGTGAACACTTATTTAAAAAACTCATTTTACAAATGTGTGATATTGAAATCACACCACTATGTCAATCTAATAGGACAACATTGTCTTCAGCAAAGAAAATGGCTGACCTAGATGAAAACTTTACTTATGATGAAGCAAACTGAAAATAAATAATATATAAATATGTGTAAATCCTTGTCTGACAATGAAATAACATAGGAAAAATAAAACTCTTGGTCACTAAAGCATTTGAATCAAAATAAGTAAACTATATACAACTTCTTACAGCTTCTATCTGTAGCCTACATCATTCAAAGACAGTGTAATGCTGAGTAAGCTGTAGTTTCATAATAACATGAGGGACTAATACCAGAGATAATAAAACACAATAATGCTCAAATGGTCACCTAACCAACTGTCGGAAGACACTCTTAGCCAGTGTTTCTAAACCTGCTGTTCCAAGACATCAATACAAAATTAAGATGGGAAAATTTGAAAACATTGGTCAGAAATGTATTTCTAAATTAAGTGTTAATTTGAAAACAGTGGTCAGAAACTCTTTTCATAGAAGGTATTTATTATAAGCTGAAAACTAGTGATCAAAAGGTAGTTTAACTTAGCCAATGCAGTTAGTCATTGGAATGGCTGCAAGTTTTCCTTGTCAAAACAATTGTTTACATTTTTCATTTTAAGATGAAAGTTGAAATGTGGAATGAAAACTAGACTGACCTATATATATATATATTTGTGAAAGACAAAAAAAAAAACAACATTTGAACAAAATAAATTTATGAGTTAGATAACACAAGTACATGTTGGATAAGCATCTGCATTCAGCATTTTGAAACAATATATACAAAATACATTTATAAATTGGAGATATCACACAGAACTGAGAACAACAAAGAAAGTAGATTTTTAACAAAGTATTCATGGAACCTGAGCAGCTCTAATATATATATATATATATACAAAAAAAAAAGATGCCTTCACATTGTTTTTTTAAATTAAAGGCTCCGAAGAATATAAAGCCGATGTAAACACAGCTAAACTTGATTATAATGGTGTAAGTATAATCAAATATATCTGACAAGCACAGTGAAACGTTAAAGCACAGATTTTAGCCATGACACCTATACCGAAACGAAATATACTGCTATACTGCAGCAACCTTGACCTCACGCCTCTCAACAAAATGTGGAAAAATATACCAGTACAGTGAACAATATCTATTCTATAATTAAAAACTTTTTGAGAATTGTAATCACAAAAGGTAAAAACTAATACCATGGAGATAAAGGAGAAAAATATAAACATAAAGAGAAAAGAAGAGAAATAAAGAGAAACATAAATATTTGTAACAGCTGTGTCAACTGAAACATTGAAACATAAATATTTGTAACAGCTGTGTCAACTGAAACATTGAAACATAAATATTTGTAACAGCTGTGTCAACTGAAACATTGAAACATAAAATATGTATTTAAATTCAAGATAGTATTTTCAAGAAACAACATTATCCACAGAGAGCTATCTTCTTGATAAAAGCACTGACCCTATTAGTATCATGATATTGGTGCATTTATCTAATATTTTTTTTAAAAAGCAACATATTGTGCTATTACAAATAATCAAGTGATGCATTCATTCCTTTTCCTAAGCCTTGTTTTACAAATATACAGTTGTTGTTTTTTTTTTACTCCAGTTTAATTTGATTTTGAGAAAAATATTGCCTTTTGTTTCAAAAAATTAACTTTTTTTTTTTTTGCTTTCATTGATTGAATTAAAAAAGGAAAGATAACCATGCTAAACATTCAAATTGCCCCTTTTTATGTTGCTTCAATCCTGAAACGTGTGCATGCTAACTATAGTGTTGTTTTACTTAATGAATTATACAAATTAGAATAAAATTACTGACATAGCAAGAGGAAATGGGCTAATTTGGAAAAAAAAAACAGCATTTGAATCATCCTCATGCAAATAAAACTTTTAATTGATGTCTAGGTTGTTAATTCAAGATATAATATTATTTAGTATATCTAAATATCTAGTATCATAATTTTAATGTCTCAAATAAAACGTACAGACTTTTAGCACATTGATTTACTAAGATAAATAAATAGAAATTGTATTTTAAAATATTTTGTCTGGTATGTAGCATTTTACAATGTAGTTCATTGTTAGTGATTTTTTTTATCGTACTAATATCCTGCTCAATAATTTGTATTTTATGAAAGTCGAAAATTGACCTCGTGTGGACCTTGTGAAACCTTTTCTTAATGCTTAGGTCATTCTACACACCTGGCAACTAGCCAACTTCTTGATTTTACCATGACACCTTCTCAAAAAAAAAAAAAAGAAAACCAAACAACAAGATGATGCCCATATTTATCTTGTGACTATAATTACATGAACCTTTGACCTCATTAAGAGAATTCGAGAATCAGTCAAGAGGTCAACCTGACTAGTACCAGCCAATAACATGACATCAGACTGACAACTAAATGAATTTGTTCAACCTTTAATGAGTGTTGCCCACCTTATTTGGTCCAACATAAGTTGAAAAAAAATTTTGGAAAACCTTTGACAAAGACCTATCTGTGTCTGCTAAAATTTAGATAGAAAAACTTAATAGATCTTATTGTGACTTAATCTTTTTAAACTTTTTTTATCAACCAAAAAACTTAATGATGAAGTCTTTAACATTCTCTTAACATTGTTTGAAAATACAGCTTCTCTAAACAGGCTAAAACATTTTGATATGTTCAAAATACTTGCTTTCCAACTGTTCTATTTAGCTAAAAAACAGTTACTTTCAAAAAATATAACTCATATATAAAAAGGGTGACAGAGACAAACTTGCAAGTAAATCTATATAATCTAGACATTTCAACAACAAAATATTCTTTTTTTACAAAAAAAGCTATGCACAAATTTTTAAGGCATAAATTTAAAAAAAAAAAATTTAATATCTAAATTTCTTGACAATTCAGATCATATTTTTTAATGTTTCCTGTTTCTGGTCGCATGGAAGATGTAACCTTTCATTGATATGATCCCACGACACTTCAAGATCCCTGAATACCTGGCAGCCCACTCAGGGTTCCAGTTTTCACTGTCACGCTCTGTGGAAACTGACAGTAGCGTTTCCTTCAACTTGTCAGTTGGAATGAAAACTGAGGATGAAAAAAAAAAAAGTTTTCTGCAATAAGAAGAAATTGCAAGGATGAAATTGGTTGGTGCAGAAAGTGACACATTATTCCATAAGATAAAATTGGTTGGTGCAGAAAGTGACACATTATTCCATAAGATAAAATAGGTTGGGGCAGAAAGTGACACATTATTCCATAAGATAAAATTGGTTGGTGCAGAAAGTGACACATTATTCCATAAGATAAAATAGGTTGGGGCAGAAAGTGACACATTATTCCATAAGATAAAATTGGTTGGTGCAGAAAGTGACACATTATTCCATAAGATAAAATAGGTTGGGGCAGAAAGTGACACATTATTCCATAAGATAAAATTGGTTGGTGCAGAAAGTGACACATTATTCCATAAGATAAAATTGGTTGGTGCAGAAAGTGACACATTATTCCATAAGATAAAATTGGTTGGTGCAGAAAGTGACACATTATTCCATAAGATAAAATTGGTTGGTGCAGAAAGTGACACATTATTCCATAAGATAAAATTGGTTGGTGCAGAAAGTGACACATTATTCCATAAGATAAAATTGGTTGGTGCAGAAAGTGACACATTATTCCATAAGATAAAATTGGTTGGTGCAGAAAGTGACACATTATTCCATAAGATAAAATTGGTTGGTGCAGAAAGTGACACATTATTCCATAAGATAAAATTGGTAGGGGCAGAAAGTGACACATTATTCCATAAGATAAAATTGGTTGGTGCAGAAAGTGACACATTATTCCATAAGATAAAATTGGTAGGGGCAGAAAGTGACACATTATTCCATAAGATAAAATTGGTTGGTGCAGAAAGTGACACATTATTCCATAAGATAAAATTGGTTGGTGCAGAAAGTGACACATTATTCCATAAGATAAAATTGGTTGGTGCAGAAAGTGACACATTATTCCATAAGATAAAATAGGTTGGTGCAGAAAGTGACACATTATTCCATAAGATAAAATTGGTTGGTGCAGAAAGTGACACATTATTCCATAAGATAAAATTGGTAGGGGCAGAAAGTGACACATTATTCCATAAGATAAAATTGGTTGGTGCAGAAAGTGACACATTATTCCATAAGATAAAATTGGTTGGTGCAGAAAGTGACACATTATTCCATAAGATAAAATAGGTTGGGGCAGAAAGTGACACATTATTCCATAAGATAAAATAGGTTGGGGCAGAAAGTGACACATTATTCCATAAGATAAAATTGGTAGGGGCAGAAAGTGACACATTATTCCATAAGATAAAATTGGTTGGTGCAGAAAGTGACACATTATTCCATAAGATAAAATTGGTTGGTGCAGAAAGTGACACATTATTCCATAAGATAAAATAGGTTGGGGCAGAAAGTGACACATTATTCCATAAGATAAAATTGGTTGGTGCAGAAAGTGACACATTATTCCATAAGATAAAATTGGTTGGTGCAGAAAGTGACACATTATTCCATAAGATAAAATTGGTAGGGGCAGAAAGTGACACATTATTCCATAAGATAAAATTGGTAGGGGCAGAAAGTGACACATTATTCCATAAGATAAAATTGGTTGGTGCAGAAAGTGACACATTATTCCATAAGATAAAATTGGTTGGTGCAGAAAGTGACACATTATTCCATAAGATAAAATTGGTTGGTGCAGAAAGTGACACATTATTCCATAACATAAAATTGGTAGGGGCAGAAAGTGACACATTATTCCATAAGATAAAATTGGTTGGTGCAGAAAGTGACACATTATTCCATAAGATAAAATTGGTTGGTGCAGAAAGTGACACATTATTCCATAAGATAAAATAGGTTGGGGCAGAAAGTGACACATTATTCCATAAGATAAAATTGGTTGGTGCAGAAAGTGACACATTATTCCATAAGATAAAATTGGTTGGTGCAGAAAGTGACACATTATTCCATAAGATAAAATTGGTAGGGGCAGAAAGTGACACATTATTCCATAAGATAAAATTGGTTGGTGCAGAAAGTGACACATTATTCCATAAGATAAAATTGGTTGGTGCAGAAAGTGACACATTATTCCATAAGATAAAATAGGTTGGGGCAGAAAGTGACACATTATTCCATAAGATAAAATAGGTTGGGGCAGAAAGTGACACATTATTCCATAAGATAAAATTGGTAGGGGCAGAAAGTGACACATTATTCCATAAGATAAAATTGGTTGGTGCAGAAAGTGACAAATTATTCCATAAGATAAAATTGGTTGGTGCAGAAAGTGACACATTATTCCATAAGATAAAATAGGTTGGGGCAGAAAGTGACACATTATTCCATAAGATAAAATTGGTTGGTGCAGAAAGTGACACATTATTCCATAAGATAAAATAGGTTGGGGCAGAAAGTGACACATTATTCCATAAGATAAAATTGGTAGGGGCAGAAAGTGACACATTATTCCATAAGATAAAATAGGTTGGTGCAGAAAGTGACACATTATTCCATAAGATAAAATAGGTTGGTGCAGAAAGTGACACATTATTCCATAAGATAAAATTGGTTGGTGCAGAAAGTGACACATTATTCCATAAGATAAAATAGGTTGGGGCAGAAAGTGACACATTATTCCATAAGATAAAATTGGTAGGGGCAGAAAGTGACACATTATTCCATAAGATAAAATAGGTTGGTGCAGAAAGTGACACATTATTCCATAAGATAAAATAGGTTGGTGCAGAAAGTGACACATTATTCCATAAGATAAAATTGGTTGGTGCAGAAAGTGACACATTATTCCATAAGATAAAATAGGTTGGGGCAGAAAGTGACACATTATTCCATAAGATAAAATAGGTTGGGGCAGAAAGTGACACATTATTCCATAAGATAAAATTGGTTGGTGCAGAAAGTGACACATTATTCCATAAGATAAAATAGGTTGGGGCAGAAAGTGACACATTATTCCATAAGATAAAATTGGTAGGGGCAGAAAGTGACACATTATTCCATAAGATAAAATTGGTTGGTGCAGAAAGTGACACATTATTCCATAAGATAAAATTGGTTGGTGCAGAAAGTGACACATTATTCCATAAGATAAAATAGGTTGGGGCAGAAAGTGACACATTATTCCATAAGATAAAATTGGTTGGTGCAGAAAGTGACACATTATTCCATAAGATAAAATAGGTTGGGGCAGAAAGTGACACATTATTCCATAAGATAAAATTGGTAGGGGCAGAAAGTGACACATTATTCCATAAGATAAAATAGGTTGGTGCAGAAAGTGACACATTATTCCATAAGATAAAATTGGTTGGTGCAGAAAGTGACACATTATTCCATAAGATAAAACAGGTTGGGGCAGAAAGTGACACATTATTCCATAAGATAAAATTGGTAGGGGCAGAAAGTGACACATTATTCCATAAGATAAAATAGGTTGGGGCAGAAAGTGACACATTATTCCATAAGATAAAATTGGTAGGGGCAGAAAGTGACACATTATTCCATAAGATAAAATTGGTTGGTGCAGAAAGTGACACATTATTCCATAAGATAAAATTGGTTGGTGCAGAAAGTGACACATTATTCCATAAGATAAAATTGGTAGGGGCAGAAAGTGACACATTATTCCATAAGATAAAATAGGTTGGTGCAGAAAGTGACACATTATTCCATAAGATAAAATTGGTTGGTGCAGAAAGTGACACATTATTCCATAAGATAAAATAGGTTGGGGCAGAAAGTGACACATTATTCCATAAGATAAAATTGGTAGGGGCAGAAAGTGACACATTATTCCATAAGATAAAATAGGTTGGGGCAGAAAGTGACACATTATTCCATAAGATAAAATTGGTAGGGGCAGAAAGTGACACATTATTCCATAAGATAAAATTGGTTGGTGCAGAAAGTGACACATTATTCCATAAGATAAAATTGGTAGGGGCAGAAAGTGACACATTATTCCATAAGATAAAATAGGTTGGTGCAGAAAGTGACACATTATTCCATAAGATAAAATTGGTTGGTGCAGAAAGTGACACATTATTCCATAAGATAAAATAGGTTGGTGCAGAAAGTGACACATTATTCCATAAGATAAAATTGGTTGGTGCAGAAAGTGACACATTATTCCATAAGATAAAATAGGTTGGGGCAGAAAGTGACACATTATTCCATAAGATAAAATAGGTTGGGGCAGAAAGTGACACATTATTCCATAAGATAAAATTGGTTGGTGCAGAAAGTGACACATTATTCCATAAGATAAAATAGGTTGGGGCAGAAAGTGACACATTATTCCATAAGATAAAATTGGTAGGGGCAGAAAGTGACACATTATTCCATAAGATAAAATTGGTTGGTGCAGAAAGTGACACATTATTCCATAAGATAAAATTGGTTGGTGCAGAAAGTGACACATTATTCCATAAGATAAAATAGGTTGGGGCAGAAAGTGACACATTATTCCATAAGATAAAATTGGTTGGTGCAGAAAGTGACACATTATTCCATAAGATAAAATAGGTTGGGGCAGAAAGTGACACATTATTCCATAAGATAAAATTGGTAGGGGCAGAAAGTGACACATTATTCCATAAGATAAAATAGGTTGGTGCAGAAAGTGACACATTATTCCATAAGATAAAATTGGTTGGTGCAGAAAGTGACACATTATTCCATAAGATAAAACAGGTTGGGGCAGAAAGTGACACATTATTCCATAAGATAAAATTGGTAGGGGCAGAAAGTGACACATTATTCCATAAGATAAAATAGGTTGGGGCAGAAAGTGACACATTATTCCATAAGATAAAATTGGTAGGGGCAGAAAGTGACACATTATTCCATAAGATAAAATTGGTTGGTGCAGAAAGTGACACATTATTCCATAAGATAAAATTGGTTGGTGCAGAAAGTGACACATTATTCCATAAGATAAAATTGGTAGGGGCAGAAAGTGACACATTATTCCATAAGATAAAATAGGTTGGTGCAGAAAGTGACACATTATTCCATAAGATAAAATTGGTTGGTGCAGAAAGTGACACATTATTCCATAAGATAAAATAGGTTGGGGCAGAAAGTGACACATTATTCCATAAGATAAAATTGGTAGGGGCAGAAAGTGACACATTATTCCATAAGATAAAATAGGTTGGGGCAGAAAGTGACACATTATTCCATAAGATAAAATTGGTAGGGGCAGAAAGGGACAATGTGTATTCCATAAGATAAAATTGGTAGGGGCAGAAAGGGACAATGCATATTCCATAAGATAAAATTGGTAGGGGCAGAAAGTGGCACATGTTTCATAAGATAAAATTGGAACCAGAGACCCATGCTACGCTTGACAATGCTTATCATGTTTCACATTCTTCAAGTCTGTATAGTTTATCAACAAGCAGTCAAGCCTTCAAGATGCTCTGCTCAAAGAAAGACTACAGGATAAACCACTTGAAAATTAGACAATTCCAGATATTGAACTAATTATTGGACCCCTTCAATGTTAAGGATGCATACAAAGAAGATAAGTTGGGATGGCCGAGAACACACAAATCAATTTCTAAGTTTTTTTTCTGTGTTTTTTTTTTTTTTTTTTTGCTTTCACAGATGTAAATAGTTCAAAATAATGCATTTGGTGATAAAATCTTTTTTAAGCAGATTATAACTTAAAACCTATCCGGCTATTTAAAAACCAACACTATGTGAGGATAGCTAAGTTAAGTTTCACTTCAAACCTTGCAATCTATAGGGCTAATGATGTAAAGGTCATCTGTTTCTGTGGCCTACTGTTAATGAGGGTGTCATGTGGCCAGCACAACGACCAACCGCCTTTATTTTTCCATAACTAATTTCAGGTACCCATTAGAGCAGGGTGGACTCAGAAGCGCCCTAAATATCCTGAAATAAAAAATCCCAGTCTTCACAAGGATTTGAACTTGGTTCAGAAGCTTACCACTCTACCACTCAGCTCCTTTAGGCAAGGATATTTCATTTAAAAATAATAAGCAGTTTAATGAAAATCTCTACTAGCTAATATGACATACAATATAATTCAACATACTGGATGGATATGTGACATTAATTTAATAATAAAAATATATCACCAGCTCATTCTATCATGGAAAATGTATGCATTACACATGAAAAGACCACTTGCATAGCATACTATTTAGATGATAAGTATAACCCGACTTTTATCCCTTTTATTCTTGAACCATCATTACTAATATAACTTTTGACATTAAATGGATAGGTTTCAAGAAATGTACAACAACATCCCTTGAAAGTAAAATTGCAAAAGATGTTGCATGATTTTTTAAATTTTTTTTTAAAGCTAAGTTAGCATTTTAATCCATTTTACCTGGCCTGTCATTGTGAGTCAACAACTGAACATTAATGGACTTAGCGTATTCTGTTAAATCTTTTGGCATGATACAACAAGACTCCAAATTTACTTGGTCTATGCTGGGTTTGACCTGAAAGTAGATTGTCAAATCAATTAACAATCATGGACCGAGTAAGGTGACTGTACAGAGTACTTGGCACACCCCACTCCAAATGGACCTGCTTACAGCCGGAGGTACCGCAACCATGGGGAGTTTACCTCATATTCCTATACTGTAACCACAATGTTCCATGCAAAGACCACCACTCCTTTTGCTCTTATTATCCCTTTGTGGAACAGCGTGGTGGACTTTTTGGACTGGATCTCTGGGCTATTCTTGCCCCGAGTGAGATAATAAAAACTCACCTAAGGTAGCCTGAAAGGGCCTTGTTAGCTTGCCGTTCTTAACCTATCTAGTTCCACTTCTAGATAGTTCCATGGAGGCACCACACTGAGGCGACAGGGGCTGAATCCTCAGGCAGATATAATTTAGACAGCATTAAATGAGTGTCATGAATATATTGGGAAACCCATCTGAGCAAGTATCTTAGCTTTACTTACACTATCTTGTCATGTAACTTTCAAGATATAGTGGATACAGCATAAGAGGAACAATTTTAATTTATCCTCTTCTCATATGCTGCACATGATGTACAAAAACTTAACCTTAAAGGCTTAAATTTATATGACAGCAATTCTTTTATGAACACATTTTTTATATCGTATAAATAGGAATTAGGGAATCACTCAAATTCATTTGTAATTTAAGTGTGGGGTAGGAGGGGATTGCAAAACGGAAGAAACAGAATGTGAAAATCTTCACTACAATAGACACTGTATCGTACATTAAAGGGCTCTTTCAGGGACAATAATCTTATCTCACCAGATCAAACTAGTTGATGATTCTGAGAGACAGTATGTCAGGAATGAGTTCTGGTCAGCCTGGGTCTCCTGTTAATTTAGAGGAGAAGGGGGGCAATTCAAGTTGTTGACTTCAAAACTGTTATTGTTTTGGGTTGTTTTGATTTGGTGAGATGTTTTTGTTGAAAATAATGTAACTCATAATAAGGCAGTGTGGTTTTGTTCCTAGTCCAAGACAGTTGGACTTTAGGATATAGATATAATTGAAGTGTAGACTCTAATTATTTCTCTGTGTTGTCACTATTCAGTCTATGGAATATTAAGCTGATATATTTTTAATTGATACTGGATATTTCAAATGTCTGAACTGATTCTGTATTATAGTACAGATAATGTAATAAACATGTTATATGTCTGTGAGTTGGCATTCTGAATATTTGTTCTATCGTTGTATGTGTCATGTGGTATTGCCCAGGACTTGGGTGCATTTAGTAATACACATACGTATATTAGAGAAGAAATGAGTCTTGACACAGTCATACTCATAAAAAATAGTTTAATCCTACTAACTCAAAACCTGTTTAGATGTTTTTATCATCTGGGTAAGTAGGTTACAATGTTGGAGGTCAGGATCTCTTATGATAAATTTAATCTAATACCTCAATTACCATGATAGGCGAAAGGATTACACTTTACCTTAGCCCAGTTGTAAAGGTCCTCAAAGGCATCTTTGTTGAGATCACACACACCTAGGGAGAGAACTTTGTCGCTTGCTACCAACTGCTCCATTTCTTTCCAGTAGGGCTCGATAACTTTCAAAGTTGGCTGAGAAACAACAACAATGATAAAGTAGCATATTATTAGTTTAAAAAAACAACATAATTTCACTAAGTCTAACATTCCAGTATACTGCAATTTCAAGTAAATAACAGTTATTTTGGATTCTTAAAATTTAATCATCACTGAAAATAAAAAATTATTGATCCATCACTGTGAATTTAGTAAATTGTATTTTGAATTTTAGGTCTAGTTCTCTAGCACAAAAAGATGGCAAGGACATACAAGTATTACTAGAAAACTTTCTTTTTTTTTTTTACATATAGCATATAGAACTTGGTCTATGTTTGCACAACACATTTTTAAATGATACTGTATAACACAGAAAAAACTTACAACTGATGAGTCTGCTTCTTCTTCTTCACTGAATGGAGCTATAGACAAGAGAAGTGTCTCCACAAAGCTTGTCCCCAGTTCATTTAACACTGCATAACAAAAGAACAATTCACGGCTCAGTAAATGAAGAGCATTTGTCAGAGTTATATATATTATACATTATGTCTTTCAAACTCAAGTTTTTAATCATTCAAACTCTAATTGTTTCCTATCTTATCATTTACTGAAGGCTTAAACACTGATATTCTGAAATAAGCTTAGTTAATAGTAGCAAAATCTTGAATTTTCAAAATAAAATTAAGCTTTTGTCTACTCAACCTCAAAAGGATACAATAACTGAGAAAATGATTTTCTTAGGCCATATGTTATGCTTAATATTTCAAAACATATCAGGTTCTCTTTGAGTAGTCTGTTCCTTCGCCCCTTTACTCTTCTTTTTAGTTCAATTTTTCTGTACTCTTTGAAACCTAATTCTTCTTGCAATTACAAAATTGAATAGATTTTATTTTTCTGATCAATTTTTTAATTAAGAAGAATGGTAATCACTCTAATGTAAGGGAAATAATCATGAAATGAACTATTTTTTTTTTGTTTCCCAAGTTTCAGAACTCATATGCTAGCCCAAGGGTTTGAGTTTTGTTCCTGCTACATAATATGGAATGGACCAAACTTTTTGTTATTTCCATGCAGTCAGGCAGCGATTAGTCGAAATAAAATTGTTTCTAAGACGATAAGACAAAAACAAATGAATTCTACAGACTGCTAGTCAAATGTTGTTTTATCATATGAACACAAGCAG
The DNA here is from genome assembly GCA_030265305.1 of Biomphalaria pfeifferi. Classification (NCBI taxonomy): domain Eukaryota; kingdom Metazoa; phylum Mollusca; class Gastropoda; family Planorbidae; genus Biomphalaria; species Biomphalaria pfeifferi. The sequence continues at coordinate 1,739,413 of JASAOG010000012.1, forward strand.
ATGTCAGGTACTAGAGCATGATGAGATTTACAACTTCTAATGCAGAGTGAAGAATGAACTAACAAATAACAATATGTTTAGAATAAATTGACTAAATGAAGTATATTTTTTGCATCAATCTTTGGTACTCACCTTTATCCACAACTTCTGTGATAACTTTTGGAGGCTGAGGTGAACAAATAAATACTTTCACTGTGAAAATGAAATGTTTAAAGATTTTTTAATACTGATTTCAGTGTTTTAGTTTGATTGAAACTAGCCAAGCATTAGTCCAATAGGTTTGAAGCTCATGTCTTTGGTTGATAATTTGTTCTGTGGTGCAAGTACTGTTCTTTTTCCAATTCTAATTGAAATACATGTGGTCGATCTTTTAATTTTTTTTTTTTAAACTGTATTGTGGAGAAAATGATTTCCCCCATTACGACACTTGCAGAGCACATGGAAAGGAGGTGCAAAGACGGCATGAGGTGATCAATATTGATAATAGTTTTTGAAAATGGTTTAAATAATGCAGCCTGGAAGACCACCAATATATTTTCATGAATAATGTAACTAATTTTTCACATATTAAATTTCATTTTAATTGAATTCAAACACTACAGTTACTACTTAATTCATATTCCATTTTTCCCATTTACTCGCACGGGGTTAATGATAATATAGACAATACTAAATTATCTGGGCAGAATCAATCACTAATTATCTATGTTGTTTCATATGAAATAAAATGACCATACCAGTAATTTTGACATCATCTCGTTCATTTTCATCAAGGACCTGAACATTTTCTGTGTTGACTTTGTAGATCTCCTGAACATACTGCAGATCTGTTTTATTTGCAGACTCTAGGTAAGCTCCCAATGTGTTACCAATACATTCAAGGACCTGTGAAAAATGAAGGACATAATTATTGATTGAATATTGCAATCCAAAACACCAAATATTAGCATTAATAACATAAACACTAAAAGAAATGAAGAAGATACTGCAATCAAAGACTATAAATATTTATTACCAAGAAAATTTTAAGAAATTAATAAAAAGTCAGGTAACACCTAATAGAAGCTCTATACTTTGTTTATACTTACAATGAACTCACTCTTAACAGAATGCAAAAAGGCTGCCTAATAATACCTAGGAGCAATCTTAGACAAACAATTGATAATGAGTGAAGGCATTTAAGGTTGAAATTAAACTATAGTGTTCCTATTTGAGACTTAAAGAGTAAAGTGAAGGGTATTAAAAAAACAAACAAAACTGTAAAAAAGTAAGAAACCAGAGCGCACTAAAATTTACAAAAATAATAGTCTAATAATTAAATGTAAAGATTTTATTATGTTTAAAAAAAATAATTTTATGAGTTTGTCCTTAATAGAAAGGGTGTGGTGGCTGAGTGGTTTGAATCCCAGTGAAGACTAAGTTTTTGAATTTCTGGATTTTTAGGCTGCCCCTGAGTCCACCCAACTCTAATGGATACCTGACATTTTCGGGGAAAAGTAATGGCGATTGGTCATTTTGCTGGCCTGATAACACCCTTGTTAGCTGTGGGCACAGAAACAGATGACCTTTACATCATCTGCCCTGTAGATCACAGGGTCTGAAAGGAGTACTTTTTTTTTTTACTTTCTCATTAGTAGAGGAATGGAACAGGTGAAGTAAAAATAGGAAACAAATTCTTTTTTAAGTCAAAATGTGATGACGCTGTTACAGTTAATATATTTCTTTATCAGGTTGAAATGACACTTTAAAAAATAAAAAGAAAAAGAAGTATTGAACTATAATAAATATCAATATTTTTAAAAAAATGTGTGTCACATAAAAAAGGGAAAATAATCTTATAGTAAAGAAAAACATGATGTTCAAGACTTATCTATTTAGTACAAATTAATCAAATAGTCAGAATTTGTACCTTTTTGAGTATTGTTGATGGCATCAATGATGCTGATGATATTAAGCTAATATAATTATTATAGTTATTCTTGATTATATAGATCTGATAATAAATGGACAAGATATAATAATTCTTTATTCTGTATTTATTAAACATGTTGATCTAGATCTAACTAAATGTTATGTTTCAAGCATGACTCAGCAACAATAATTATACTTGTTGCCAAAAAAAAAAAAGCTAAGAATTCAAACTTTAAATGCCATTTGCCAAACAATGAATAAGCAATGAATTGATTAGTCATAGAAAAATATCAATATATATGCAAGTACTTATACTAATTGCTATAGATGTAGTTAATGAGAGTGCAATACTTTGATCCTTGTGCGAACTAGTCTTCCCAGCATCTTTACAGTCCTCAGACAATGCCACCTGTGCTGGCTCGGACATGTTCATCAGATATAGGACAATCGCATCCCAAAAATCATTCTTTATGGGCAACTCGCCTCTGGCTCAAGAAAAACTGGTCACTCTCACCTCCATTACATTATGTAATAAAACTGGACCTCAAAACAATGAACATTGATACAGACTGGGCTATGTCTTGGAAAGACATGGCCCAAGAATGCACAAGATGGAGAGACAGTGACCAAGAAAGCTATGGACAGTGAAAAAACATGGGCCTCAGCTCTGGAAGAAAAGCAAGCAATACGAAAAAATGGCTGGCTCTACCACCAAAGCAAAACCCACCTTAACCTGCGATATATGTGGACAGGAGTGTCTCTCCAAAATAAGGCTCCACAGTTACATGAAAAATTGTTAGAGATGAACCATAGTCATTCTACGACTGAAGGAGGCCAACAAAAGATCTAATTATAGAAGTGGCCTGAGCCTTAGTAGCTTAATAATTAATGCCACAAAGTTTTTAACAGACTAGACCTACTTCTATCTGAGACTAAAGAATAGATATAAAGATCTATTTTTTATCACACAATCTTGATATATCAAGATATAATTCTTATCTAGTCTAGAGTCTCTAGATACTGTATATTTATTCCATTGAGACTATTTTTGTTAACAAATATATGTATGTATAAATTATAATTAATTAAATATTTATAAATCATAATGCTCCTAACTCCCGAATTATAAAAATTATCAATCTAGTTTAGATTCTAGATCAGTCTGAGTTTAGAAACAAAATAGTCAGTGGATTATAGAGCGATATTATGTCAATCATAATCATGATGAATGACTCTGCCAACTCTGATGTCAGGGTTGATCATCATCCATAGTCCAGACTGAAGGTTGATCTTCATGAAAAGAGTTAAGAGTAAACCATAGAGGCTTACAGATGGGATTTATGTCATCAGGTATCTTATCTTATCTTATATAATACAGACGTTACTTCAAAAAAAAAAGAATATTACGTCCTACGTGTCATGCATTTAGTCATGCATATTAACCAATGACTTAAATTCTGCCAAGTCACTGGTTTTCCTGGCTAGCTCAGGCAACCCATTCCATGCTCTAATAGCACTAGGGAAGAAGGAGTATTTGTACAAATTTGTCCTAGCATGTGGGACGAGGAATGTGCCTTTATCTTTGTGTCTTTCAGAGTATTTTATTAAATCTTGTTTTTGTATTTGAAGATTATGGTTCAGTGTTTTATGTATAATTGCTACTTTACTTTTGAGATTATCTAAGACCCTAGATTAGACTCTCCCAGCTAGACTAGAATCTTACTTATTCTTAGACGTCTTAGTATATATATAATATATCATATCTAGTTTCTAGATCTAAATTTTATTGACTTTCTTGAGTGAGTCAAATCACACTGCTGAGAGAGACTGTGTGTCACTAGATTTCACTACATCAAGAAGACATAGATCTAGTACTAGTAGTGGTCTAGTGTGACTGTGGTGTATGAATCTTCAATCTAATCTAAAATATAAGTTTAAGTGAAGTAAGTGTAAATTAGTGTAATCTATACATATACCGTGACACTATCGACTTATTTTAATCGACACTAGAATCTACATATCGACTTACTAATCATGAGTTACTTATCGTAATCGTTTCAAATTCATTCTAAGACTAAATTTAAATCTTTAAATAATAATTATTAAATAAATTAATATTAAATTAGTTTTAGCACTAATACGTTTAACAAACCTCATCAGTTGAATTCTGGTTGGGCTTTCTTTTAAGCCGATTCCAATTAATTATGTTCCCACTGTGTATGAGCATGGACTTTGCCTTTGGAAATAGTGGTATTTTATCGGTTGCCATTCTAGTTGTACTCCAGCTACTAGATCTAATTGAAGAAAATTGATTCGTCAGAATATCCGTGTCTGTTTTTTTTATGCTTTTTGTTGACATTGTAGTTCCTAGTATCCGTGTGGGTGTGTCTAGAGACTCTGTAAAGAAAAAGTGTAGAAAGAGCCGTAAACAGTTCACATGCTGGCAAAGGAATCCTACAACTTCATAACTCTCTAATCTAGATAAAACATATTCTACTAGATCTAGATTTAGAATCCAAATAATATTTCAATTGTATTTTTAATTATTTACGTATTATGCAAGGAATAAAGCAATTTTGTATCACAGGATCTTATGAATATTGATCCTAATTATCTATATATCTATGTATTGTATGTATCATCATGACTCAACAAAAAAATAATGTTTTGTAATGTTGCTTTTTTTTTTTTTTTATAAACTTAAAAGATCTAAACTATACCTAGACATCTAGATAAATGTTTGGGAGTGCGTGTGACATAAAAATTATCTTTTAAAAAGAAGTTTAACAATTAACATACAATTATTATTATTTTTTTTTAATTTGAAGCTGATGACTTTTTGTAAAAGCTATCATTTACATTTGCTCTTAATAATGAATTATTGATATAAAAAAGGAACATTTATTAACCACATCCCCCCTCCCCACACAGGGTCCGAAATTATTTATGGTTACGCCCTCAAATTAAGGCCTATATAAAATTTTATCTTGGTGATATAGTTCCAGACTTGAAATTATTAAAATCTATACAGTATACTTGAATACTGGATCAAGTTAGAGATATTGTAAGCCTAAAGGATATTCTAGTTTGATGATATAGATACATACTTACCGGTACACAGATAAAAAGACAGTATAATAATAATAATAATCTTTATTGTCCGTATGGAAATTTGTCTTACAATTTGTGCATTACACCAAACAAAAACATTATAACTATAAGAAACTTATATGCTAGACTGAATTCCGCATTTAGTGTATTTTATATGCGGAAATTACCTATGAAACGTGTTCTTAATTCAGACCAAGTTATATTTTATAAAGTTTATATTTTGAAAATTATAACGTCAAACTAGATTTTTTTTCCACGTGGCCAATTAGCTAAAATTTTTTCCCAAACGTATTTGACAAAAACTGTAAAAATTTTTTGGAAATTCGTTTTCGAGATCTGTGTCCGACCACCCATGAAGAGGTTGCAAGCATACAGAAGAATTTTGAAAATAAACTTGTGAAAAAAACTATTACCTAGACTTGATCTAAAATTAGATTCATTTCTGTAATAAATACCAGATTAAAAAACAATCTAGATCATGAATACGAGATCTAGATCTGCTAGACTGCATGCGTTTACTTTCAATTAATGATCTTGATTCTAGATTAATCTAGCTTTCAAATATTTGAAGTATAATATATTAATCATATAATGTATCATATAATAATATTAACATATATATAATGCATTTTTTAAAATCTTCAATCTATAGGCCTGTTTCCTTTTTTTTAAATTTTACAATTTCTTTTAGATACATGAAATGCAATGGGAGTCACGCTAAAGAAAAACATTTTTTTTTTCAGAATGCTCAATGATTTTGTGTTTAAATAAGAAGCACACACACACACAAATTGAGTGTATATAAGAGCTAGTAGACAGCCACAGATAAAGAATTAAACGAATTTTAACGAATTGAATTGAGTCTGGATCATGAATTTAAGACGAATCAAAGAAAATATCATTACGCTTTTTCCTAAATGATTCTAGAATTCACGGACGAACCCAAAAAAAAAAGGGAGGGCAGATTTTAATGCGGGTTGTTCCATTGAAAGAAGAAAAATACAAAGAAGTCTGATCTAGCAAGATGTGTTTTTTTATGAGGTGAAGAGAGTGTGGATTATTCTATTGAAGAATACGAAGAAAAAAAGAAAACCGGCAAATCAATCATCGAAGCGAAGTTTGGGTGTGAGTAAGTTTATGAAATATGAAAATACATCTTTTAATCTTTACAAATAACAGACGTTCTTTCTTAACATAAAATATTTAGCTTACGTCCTACAAGTACCCATGTGTTATTCTAGTCGTGCATGTGAATGAGAGACTGAAACTCTGATATTTGGTTTTCTTGGCTGATTGATTCAGGCAGCCAATTCCTTGGTCTAATTAATGGCACTGTGTAAGAAGGAGCACTTATCTTATTTCAAAATTACAGACGTACGACTTTGTATCAGTAGTAGTATGGAATAAGAATGTGCATTTGTGTCAAACAATTTTGTTACTTTCTAGTTTCTTGGGAGTCGAACACTTAGTCTTAGTGAGGTTGTGACAGAGACTCGCATGAGGTTTGCGTGACATGTTCTCCGACAAAATGAACTACGTATACCAAGAGTTGCGATGACACGGAGGCCAATACGAGGAAAGCGCAAACAGGGGCGTCGTCTTAGAACTCGGCGCCACACTTTCATGGAGGACCCCAGAGCAGTGGATACCAGATGGGAGGAGGCTTCAGACATTACCAATGACAGATCTTTATGGAGACAGCTTGCGCTCAATGCGCCAAACGGCGCTGGAGAATTTAACTAAGTTTAAGTAGGCCTAAAAGTCTAGTTTCTTACTTTGTGTTTTTGTAATAGACTGTAATAGATCTAGTAAATTATTGTAGTAGTCCTTTCTAGTGTTTCTTACCTAATGGAGTCCGATTAAAACTAGCTAAGAAGGAGGAAAAAATACCAAACCATTGACTAATAGGCCTATATCTATGTTGGCGGAGAAGAGAGACGTTTTGTTTTGTTTCCTTATACCGATGACTATAATATGGTCTTGTCAATAAAAAAAAGTATGTCAGTTCATTACAGAGCAATATTGGTGCTGATGTCTAACGTTCCATGTTTAGGACATGCACTAATTGGTAAATAAATCACATTGTTTTTAAAAATTCCAAACGCACCATACTTGTTACTCTTGCAATGAGCAGAAATTAAAAAACCATGGGTGGATTCTAATCTTTTTTGTTTGTTAGGGAGGGTTTGTATTGGGGGGGGGGGTATCAAAGCATAGGGCCAGGCCACATCATTACTACCATTTGACAGCTGAGCATATTATTTCGAATACCGATCTAGTGAGTTGTATAACAGAGTGTCATTAGCGGTGACTTTTTTTTTGGCCTAACAGAGAAGCCTTATAAACTCAGGCGCTATTATGTCCTCCTTGGCATAGGGGAAAGCAGTTGATTGGCTCTCAGGGGCAGACTGGGTGTTAAGATCGGCCCGGGCATTTCTATACAATCCGGCCCACAAATTGTAGGCTTAAATTATATCATACGAGAGGCATTCAATACTAGTTCTACCTTATGTTTCGATAACTGAACGCATGCATACAATAAATCTTCATAAGTAAGAAATATATAGGCCTTATGTTGCTTTTTAATCGCCAAGTGTGTAGGCCCTAAAAGGATGAAGCCTACTAGTAGCACTGCCAACGGATATAGGCTATTACATTATTTCGGAAATATGTGTTAGATTAAATTAGTATTAATCACACTATAGAGTCTGTAAAAGATTTTTTTAAACACGAAGCTGAGAGGGTACTTTTACAAGAGAATAGTATAAAACATTTAACAATTTAATGTAACACTTTCTATAGTCTCATTAATAGGGCCATATAGGTGGCCCTACCGGCCCACCGGACATTTGCCCAAATGCCCATATAGCCAGTCCCCTGGTGGCTCTGAAGAAAAAAGCTGGAAACCCCTTACTCATGGACACACATTTAAGACTCAATGAATAAAAATGCTTAAGTTCTCACCTGTCCATTAACTTACAACTTACATTGTAAGGGTGCTGTGACAGTTCGTGTAACAAAACCCCTCCACTTTTCCCAGTCTAGTTATTCATAAGGGGGCTGCACAATGAAAAATTTATTTTTTTAAATTTATCATTAAAAAGGTAAAATAACTTTATATACAGTTATATCGAGAATAAAACATTTTTAAAAATCAACTTCTGAGGGGGAAAAAAGTCACTGGTTGCCATGGAAACAGCAGCCATCTTGAAAAAAAAAACAAGGCTCATAAATTTCTTATAATCCAATATTGATTTTAAATGCATTTTTAGAAAGTATAATCATTTTATACACCTTGGCTAGTTTTTAGGCACTAAATATGTTGTTTTTTTTGTTATAAATCTTGACCAGCTTTTTTTTTTATTCGGGAGACTCTTCGTACTTCCTCCACTGAATTTTAGAGGATGACTTTCGTCAGTAAGTCATGTCTTACAATATTACCACATAATATCTTCACAGTATTATGGAGTCCCTGCTTTTTGCCAGCCAAACTCATTTGGCATTTTTTCCTGTTATCTGATACCCAGCATTTTCCCGTAGATATTTTTCTTTATATTTTGTTTTAAATTTACCATTATAAAATCTATAATACGAGAAAAAAAAATTCCCCTTTGGTTGAGTGTCCTATACCTGCTGTGCAGCCTTGCAGTTCACGCGGTAATATGAAAAACTACGTATTTATTGTTTTTTTAAATTCTGTGTAAGTTATATGCATACTAAATAATTTTTCCTCTTTAAGAAAATAGTAAACATTTTTTTTGGTGTGTAAATGTAGTAGTTAGTATGATAGAACAACTTACTTAACTTAGCAAAACAAATGTAAAAATTTTTTTTTGACAAAAACGAAAAACCGTTTGCATAAATGTGTTTAAAACATGGCAGATTATAACCGCCTCCTCTACCAAAGAGCCTCCCATGTTTGTTACTATTAATAGTGAATAGTTGTAAAAGTGGTGTATTTTTATGAAAAAACTGCTTGCATAAGTGATTTTAAAAATTAGATTTTTCGCTTATAGAAAAGAAAAAAGTAGCCTTTGCATCAGAATGAGGGACAATGCGAGTATCACTTGACGCGGCTTGAAGAAGCACCAGTGGTACGTGTATCACAGTTCAGTTTTGAAAATCACTGGTCTACAACATATTCTCCAATACCATTATAGTAACTAATAATTGAACAATAACAAAACAAATATAAAGGCAATTACTCCTTTTTTCTTTTTTAATTGTAAGAGATTATTTTGATCTTAATAATTAAAAGAAAAATTGGACATTTTTGCAAGGCTGTTTCGGCCACATGACACCCTCGTTAACCGTGGGACACAGAAACAGATGACCATTACTTCTAAAAGAAAAAGCTTAACTATCCGGCCCATTTATTAATTCCCACTCCCAGAAAATTTTTATAAAAATTTTAATCGTAGGCCTATATATCTCCAGACGTGGAAAACGGTGCACACAATTTTAGACTGGGCGTCTATTGCTTTAACCCCTTGGTGAAGACATGTGGGAATACCATCTGAAGTACTTGTGTTTAAGATATACACTGTCTAGAACTCCAACCAAATTTAATTCTAGAAGTTAATTTTTTAAAATAATTAACGGTCAAACCAAAGTTTTCACAGTGTGGTCAACTAGGGCATGGCTAGAATTCTTTTCTTAAAATAAAGATAAACCGTCAAATTTCTTTTTGAAAAATCGTTAGAGCCGTTTTCAAGATCTGTGTCCACCCATCAAGATTTTGTTTCCGAGTTTGTTTTTTTCCTATGAAGACTTTGCTAGTTGAGAAAAGAAAAATAAAAAAAAAAACAACAACTCTGTAGGCCTGTAAACAATGTCATCTCTACACATTAGACTAGACAGAAAAAAAAAATCTTTTTCCAATTATCTTATGTGACCCCTGGCAAGTCGCCATTCGACCACACCCCTTAGGCGTAAGGAGGTCGTGATCCCCAGGCTGAGAACCACTGGTTTAATTAAAATAGTCTTAAAAAAACAACTACCAAGAGCACCAACATAGAAATGTCGTAAATTTACACGTCATCAACATTTAAAAAAATATATGTTAATAAAAAAAAAGGAAACATTTTTCTATCCGTTTGGTATCTCTAATTTAAAAAGAAATAGTGTTTTGAAATAATGATAATCAAAAGCTGTCTATATTTTGCAGCATCATAGAACTAATTTAAAATGAAAAGTGATAAAACTTGCAAGTCTATTTCCTGTCGTTAGGTTGTTTTTTTTGTTGTTTCTGTTCCTTGTTGATCGTTTATGACTGTAGTGTATGTAGTGTAGCCAGTGTTGATCTCGCTGTGTTATAGATCTAAGTAATTTATATAAGTTTTAGACAAGCTCTATAGTTGTCACTACGGTACTACTACTGTACTTACTAGTCTACTATTAGACTTACTTTACTAGCTAGACCAACTGCTAACTTACTAAGACTAAGAAGTTAGGCCTACATCTAGATCTAACTAAAAGGCTAAGGAGTAACTTAGAGTACTTAGACTTAAGTTCACTAACTTCACTAAGTCTGTCTTAAGTCTAGATCTAAGTCTCTAAGTTAAGACTCTAAGTAGTCTAAGTACTAATCTAAGACTTAGATTTAGTTACTAGAGTATTTAAACATTTGGAAACGCGCACGGTTTGGTAACACCCATCATATTTTTTAAATCACGGCGCTTTTATTGTAAAAGGAAATGGAAAACTACTACATTGGTAATGCGAATGCATCATTTGTTTCTTTCCTGCACGTCTGCTATTCGTTGCTAACCAGACGATCGAGGTTACACGAGGTCAAAGACCAAAGGTACGTGAAATTTTTTTTTTCTCCTACGTAGGGAAAATGAAACCAGGTCAGGGGTGATTGCTATTTTTAAGCATCCTGACATATTAGCTATAGCAGACTTGTATTTTAGGGTTTAAAAATGGTTGGAAAACATGCACTAAACAGCCCAGATTAGTCACTGAACAGAATTAGAAATAAAAGGGGGGTGATTACAATTATTTACAAATGTCATGGAGAAGCAAATGAAAACAGTAGTAAAATATAAGAGTAGAGCTAACTATCACTAAGTTAGATCTAATTGCTTTATTAATTTTATTTGTTAATTATACTTTTTTTTTTCTCTGTGACAGTCTAGATACCCGTATCCAATACTTGATCATCTATTAATGTCTATATGGCTTCAGAAAAGAAAAGAAAATACATTCACCACAAGCCTGAAATTGTTAAAGCTGCCATAGAGGCAATGGATAAAAATGAAATGTCCATAAGAAAAGGCAACTAACAAAGTTATGAAGGACAAGGAAAAAGTAGAAAAACAAATGCACAAGCAAGTCATAGAAAGGAAGAAACTAGAGGCTAAGAAAATGAACAAACCAAGTACTTCAAAAGACATAGATGAAGACAGCGATGACAATCCATTATTAAGAAGGGAGAGATGGAAAAAGAGCTGGCAGCAGGTGTTGATGGTGCTGACCAAGTAATAAATCAAATCACAAAAGATACTTGCTCAGGTTGTGGCAAAAAAAGGTGGAAATATTTAGATCCTGTGTGAAATATGTGATCAGTGGCTTCATGTGGAATGCACTCACATGTCAAATAATTTGACAACTGAAGAACTTGAAGATCTTTCTTTTGTGCGTCAATTATGTTGCCCAGATCAATGCTCTTGACATTGGGCGGTTTCCATGCCTTTATGCAAATTTTAATTGTATAAAATGAGTTAACATCTGCTGTATGTCTGTATTAGTGTATGTATAGTATGTGTATAAAATGTATATATGTAAATATCTAAATGTAAATATGTTTAAAACAAACATTTCCTTTGCAGCTAAATAAATACTTAAAGGCTAAAATTTTGTAAAATTTTAAAGATCAATTGTAAATATTGGCTGTATATTTGTATATATATAAATGTAAATATATATATGTTTAAAAAAAACATTGTGTTGTTATTGTTTTATTTCTTTGAAATCAAATTAATAAAAATACCAAAATATTTATAACAGAATCTAAATATTAAACATATCCTGCATCAAGCAAAAAAAAAAAAAAAGAACATGTATTTTATAAGGGGGAGGGGGCATTGATATCACCTAAAATACTACAAGTCTAGGCACTCTAGGCAACCATATTTATACTCCAGACTAAATAAAAAGAAAGAATAGATGCTGAAGTAAGTATTAAAAATGACTTTAGTTAGGAATCTTAAATTAAAATTAATTTTAAAAACATTTTAATTAACTTGTTTACAAATTCTTCTCAGTGTATTCATTTGTTGCACCTCGAGAAAAGGTGTTTTCAAATTTTGACGACCCTACAGTAAGTTTACATGAATTTCAATATGAAAAATGCATTGCAGAGACTTGCAACAGACTTATTATTATAGATTAAAAGTTGAAGATTTTCTGGGTACTTTTTTTTTTTTAGATATTGCCATTACTGAACTATAAAAAAAAGCAAAAGATCGTGCCAAAGTGTTTCCAAACGTTTAAATACTCTAGTAGATCTACTAGATGATTAACCATTAACTAGATCTACTATCATCTAGAATATAATAATTCAGATCTAGAAATTACTAGAATGCTAAGAATCTATATTTCAATAAAATTTATTATTTGCTAGCTAGAGTTAGAGAGTAGAGTAAAACTAGAGTTTACTAAAGTCTAGAGAACAGAATTCTAGATCTAGAATCTAGAGTCTATACAAAATATCTATATCTATGATTACTATGACTATATTCTATATTATATATATTTAATATATGTAGAGATCTATTCTAGTCATTTATCATTTATGTTTTAAAGCCATATAGATCTTTAGAAATCTAGATTTATCTAAATCTAGTCATAATTATCATTATAGTACTTATGTCTATTATAGTTTACAAAAATTCTAGATCTAGTCATAATTATCATTATAGTACTTATGTCTATTATAGTTTACAAAAATTCTAGATCTTTATTAGAATTCTTGATCTGTATCTGGATCTAATTCATATTGAAATCATACTCATAAACTGAAACTCATTTTAAAATTTGTGCCTTAAGGCCGTTAATTAGGCTTAAAATGGCATCAGACATTTTATTTGATGAATGTGCTGTTGATACACTGGATATGAATAATGACAGTGATATTTTCATAACTGGAGGATTAATGAGTAAGTATTCTCATAGATTATATATTATTATTATACTGTTTCTTATAAATTATATTTGCAAAATTTCATTCATTCATCGCTGGAACCATTCATTTGAAATTTCATATAATATACACAGGCTTTTACTTCTTTGGTGCTCACTAAAAAGATTTAAATAGATTTGCAGTCTGAGTTCGGAAATTTACAAACTTTTGGTTAAAGCTTAGTATTTAATTTTTGACATTTCCCCCAAATGGTCAGTCTTTATTATATGAGTACTGTGAGTATAAACCTTAAATACAAATTTTCAATAGCACTTAAATAGACTTCCATATTTTTTTCAAAGCATATTTTTCTTTTTTACTAAAGAGGAAATAGCTGCGTTTTATTTAATGCTTTTGTGTGTGTGTGTGTGTTTGTTTACTCCATAAAGTTAAAACAAAATCAAATCAAGAATTATTTGGTGCATAACATGACATTGCAGTCACTTTAAAAATTAAAATTACTCAATATTACCAAATATTTGTTAGGATCTATTAAGAGTGTTGAGGAGGATTTTTTATTTGTGGGGGTGAGGCCGAAAAGCAACATAGTGCCTTTTAAATATTTCATTATTGAGTTTATAAGCCGAAGAAATGTTTGACATTGTATTTAAGAATAACTTTTTTGTTTGATGGGGGCATTTTAAAGTAGGCCATTCCAATTCAAGTTAAAATTTTGTGGGCAAGCAATATGATGAGTGAAAAAAAAAGGGCTAGGGGTCCAGAGAGAGAGAGAGAGAGAAACAGAGGTAGAAAGTGAGAGAGAAAGGGAACCAGCCTTTTCAATGCAAAGACAGAGAGACAGAGAAGGTAGAGAGAGGTGGAGACATAGAGAAGGTAGAGAGGGAGACAGACAGATAGAAGAAGTGGGAAAGAGAGAGAAAGAAAGAGAAGTGCCTTTTTTTGAAAGTAACATCTGATATGTTATAAGGTAAGAAGAAGGAAGAGTGGGCTGTTCCAATTCAAGGTCACAGATACAAGAATTTACGGGTTAAAAATATGTTGCAGGCCCTATTATTAGAAGTGCGAAACAAAAAAAAAAAAAAAGAACAAGGAGTTTTGACAAAGTAAACAACAAATCATTGGGTGTAACTGGTGTGTAGTTCTAGTACTCAATAGACTGAATAGAACTTTAAATCAAAATTAATCTTAATAATTATACATTCTTACCTAGAGTAGAATTTTTATATTTTTTTAAAATGTTTATGTATCATACACATACACATTATTAAACACAGAGTTTGAAAATAGTTAAACCAATGTCGGAATTAAAATCCCTAAAGCTATTAAATATCTTTCATTATAATGAAGCCCTAATATTGACAAGCAAAATATAAAAAAAACGTTAAAAAAAAAAAGGATTATCTAAGGGGAAGAACTCTGTCCTTACAACTATATATATCAATAATGTAGAAGTTATTTTCCTTATTTGATATCAAACAAAATTATTAATTGACTATTTGGTTATTTTTTTTTTTTATTGATTCATGTTTTGTTAGGTGCTATAAATATTTGTTTTAAGTTTTGATCTGCAAATGCGTGAGGGAGAAATAGCATTTATTTTAGGGAACTAAACCATACAAATTTAGCCATGAATACTGAAGGATTAATTTCCCCTGTTGGTATCAAACAAAACAATTAATTACCATTAATTAATTGACTAATCGATTAATTTTTAAAAGTTGATTGATGTTTGGTCTAGGCCAATGAATAATTGTGCAAAGTTTCAACTTGATCCAAGAATGGGTGCAGGAGAAATAACATGTGCACACTTTTTAACAGAGTGAGTTGATATAAGCTTTGTAATAAAAAAAAAAAGGCAAAAAACTTCTAATAAAGTTAAATGTCCTGACATGACAACTATTTCCAACCAGCAATAAATCAAATTTAAAATCATATCAACAACCCTAAATGGTGGTTTAAGCCAAAAGTTTGTAATCCCATCAGTTCAAACAATTAACCCTGGTAGCATAAAGCCAATGTGTAACCAAAGTCCTTCAAGTCACACTTTTCTGTTTCTCCAGACTCCCATTCTGTTTTTGTTTTTACGTTTCGGATGTGCCTTCAAACTTGAAGATGATTACATCCTAGCCCCAACCTCCCGCAGGACGGCGGGGGATGGCAGCGGACAGAGCTCGAACACGGGACCCTCAAGACGCCAGTCCAGAGAGCATCGTGTTGCGAGGAATCCTTTCTTCTGGCTCATTGTGCTAATTTTGGACATTGTCGTCTACTAGACTATGTTCTTTTGAGGTTTCTTCTTTGTCGTATAGGAAATTATTATTAGCCAACTTGTACGTCATCAGACAGCAGGTTTCACCATCACGTATTCCTTGTATTTTTGGGAACAAATGGATATGTCAGACATGGCATTATTTATTCTAATATATTAAGATGTCCTGACCTCGCGCGGAAACCCATTTTAAGTTGATCTACCACAGAATGGACGGGGTGAATATCCCTAGGTGTACAGATTGAGATGACAAGCCCTGTAATATAATTTTTTGTCACTAATACCTCTTCAGTTATACTACTCGTCTGGGTCAGTGCAGCACGTGTTGGCAGGCAGCAGTTTAAAAACAGTTTCCCCACATGTTCATTATCAGTGCGTAAGTGGGGCCTTTGTTGTCGTACGTTTTGCAGATAGCAAATCCCGGCGACAGACTGTTGGGACATTTCATTTGTACTTGCGACCACGTGGTTTGAAAACTGATGAAATACTAGATCTACATTTTCAAAATGCTATCTAGTCGATTTGGGAGTTTTGTTAAAGTTCAAGGACGCTCTAAGTTCCTTGTATTGGTCTGATCTGGTTGTACGTTTTACCGTAGCTCAAGATTAATCGATCTAGCGAATTCTCTTGAATTAATAACTCTTCAACAGTTAGGGTTAGTACAGTGTACCGTCTTATCCACTGACAATCACAAGTTAGGTTGACTAGTTTAGCAGTTTATCGAGTTTGTATTAATTAATTTCTTTTGGTTAAGTATATTGAAAATAGAAAGTTGATGCATATATGTTCATGACCCTTAGACTGATATTAATGATACCATTCAACGATCTAATGTTATCCTCTGTCCAACATTAAGGATGTGATGTCCTGTGCGTCATTTATCCTCTGTCCAACATTAAGGATGTGATGTCCTGTGCGTCATTTATCCCCTGTCCAACATTGAGAATGTGATGTCCTGTGCGTCATTTATCCCCTGTCCAACATTAAGGATGTGATGTCCTGTGCGTCCTTTATACCCTGTCCAACATTAAGGATGTGATGTCCTGTGCGTCCTTTATCCCCTGTCCAACATTAAGGATGTGATGTCCTGTGCGTCCTTTATCCCCTGTCCAACATTAAGGATGTGATGTCCTGGGCGTCCTTTATCCCGTGTCCAACATTAAGGATGTGATGTCCTGTGCGTCCTTTATCCCCTGTCCAACATTAAGGATGTGATGTCCTGGGCGTCCTTTATCCCCTGTCCAACATTAAGGATGTGATGTCCTGTGCGTCCTTTATCCCCTGTCCAACATTAAGGATGTGATGTCCTGTGCGTCCTTTATCCCCTGTCCAACATTAAGGATGTGATGTCCTGTGCGTCCTTTATCCCCTGTCCAACATTATGGATGTGATGTCCTGTGCGTCCTTTATCCCCTGTCCAACATTAAGGATGTGATGTCCTGTGCGTCCTTTATCCCCTGTCCAACATTAAGGATGTGATGTCCTGTGCGTCCTTTATCCCCTGTCCAACATTATGGATGTGATGTCCTGTGCGTCCTTTATCCCCTGTCCAACATTAAGGATGTGATGTCCTGTGCGTCCTTTATCCCCTGTCCAACATTAAGGATGTGATGTCCTGGGCGTCCTTTATCCCGTGTCCAACATTAAGGATGTGATGTCCTGTGCGTCCTTTATCCCCTGTCCAACATTATGGATGTGATGTCCTGTGCGTCCTTTATCCCCTGTCCAACATTAAGGATGTGATGTCCTGTGCGTCCTTTATCCCCTGTCCAACATTAAGGATGTGATGTCCTGGGCGTCCTTTATCCCGTGTCCAACATTAAGGATGTGATGTCCTGTGCGTCCTTTATCCCCTGTCCAACATTAAGGATGTGATGTCCTGTGCGTCCTTAAGTCGTGCGTGTAACTGTTAGTAGAAACGTTCAAACAACCCACCAGTAGCTGAGTTCTCCATTCTACGCTACAGCCTGAAACTCACATGCTGAGAATGAGTTCTTGAATCTACCAGTAGCAAGAATTTCTTTTTTTATTGAGGCTTGTATGGCGTGTCAACTCTGTTTCTCGAGTAATCAAACACTGGAGGACGGTGGTATGGTTTGCTTAAAGGCTACCAGATAGGTAAAGAATGGAAGTAACAAAGGAGAATGTTTTTAAAAAAATGGCCAAATAAAAAAAAAAAAAAGCTGACGGGGGAGATGCTTGAAAAGTTGACTTTAAGGGGTATTGGGGAAGGCAAAGGTCAAGTTCCGTTGAATTTGGTTCTGCATATTTAGGTGTATTTTATAATGTTTTTACAGTAAACTAAATAATTGGTGTCTGTTATACCACTGTCTTGCTGTCGGTACACATTTTTCTAATAGATAAGCCAGGTCAAAACTAAGCAAAGCATTGAGACATACAATCTCTAATGACTTAAACGAACATTGTTAAATCTCCGATTACTTTGACGTAAGTTGAATTGAATTATATTTTTAGAAACGATTGGGAATCACAAAGATTTTATTAACATATTCTACATCGATATTACGGGCCATTGCTGTTGTGTGTCTTATTGAAACTCTGTCCCACCAACAGTAATTGAACGTTCTACAAAGGTTTACTTTGTCCCAACACTATTGATTGTGCTTTGTGCACATACCTAGACCAACAACAGCCATGTGTTTGATCTTATAGATTTTATTGGACTTAGTAAAACAGTGAAACCCAGGCCTCCTGGTCGTATCTGTGTGGATAGGGATGTAGTGTAACCCTTCAAGTTTCTTTTATTTGGTTAGAAATGGTCGTTAGCATCGATTTTGCGACTCGCTGTGGTTTGAATGGTGTGCTCATACTGACTACTAAACATGGAAGTTTTTGAAAGTTAGGCATGCTCCAGACAAACATACACTTGTATTGCAAAACATTGGGCTTAAGACATAGTGTTTTCATGCTAGATTATGGTCACCTTTATATTAAATAGTAATAATTTGTATTGCTATCTAGCTAGGGCATGAATGCTGAGTCAGGGTCGGCCTTAGGCATAGGCAAACTAGACAGACGCCTATGGCCTTTCGATTAGTTGGGGCCTTGCTCAGGACTTTTTTTGGAGAAAAATTGCAAAATATGGATCAAATCTCAAACATAGCAGAACTTTCTGGCTCTAATTCTACTAGCCTAGCTCTAAGTCTATTAAAGGTCTATTCACAAATGCTTAGATCTACTTGTTAGATTACATATGTTAGAAGACCATTGTTTCTTTCTTTTGGTGAAATGTCGAGATGTTACTGTACGAATAGTGATCATGAAAGTACGACGCTCTATAAATATAACTTACTTATTGATGTAGGTGTAGATAAACGAATGTTTTTAATTCATTGCATATTTTTCGGTCTTAATTTTTGTTTTTCATTTCAATTGGGGCCACCCAATTCACTTCGCACAGGGCCTCCAAATACCTAAGGCCGGCTCTGATAAGATCGTGGGTTGGAATCTGGGTGGAACACGTTCCCAAGTTCAGTCATCTCTTTGAGAGTGTCCTCCCCTGTTGAAGGGATTAGTACTCGATTATGTCTACATCTACGGCAGTGTACAGACAGACACAACACGCTTGCTTGCTAGTTTGGTTTAGATCTCCAAGCATTGGCCTGCTGATTTTTCTCCTCCCCCCACATTTCCATATGGATTTACGTCTGCTATCGGTGTATTCTTGTTCTCTCCCCCCCCCCCTCTCTCCTTTCCACGTTATGGTCACGCCGCCTTAAGAAATGTTTGGGTCAACGTCTCCTGCTCCACTTATTGCAGCTCATCTAATGAGTAATTGTGCAATTAAAGAGATCCCGAGGGTAATATAAGAACAGTATCTGTTGAGCTAGAGATCTATATAGTCATTGTTATTTTCTGTCTCTATATACCTTCGTGAGTTAGTCACGTGACTACTAGATCTAGTTGACAGTGAGAAGACGAGCTGGTTTTCTATCCTTAGACACACACCTAGCTGTGTCCAGGAAAATGAGGGATGCGGCGAATAGAGGCGACTTCGTACAATGTCGTAAAACTATCAGACCACGTGGTCTTACCAGTAGTTTATTGATGTGCCCAGCCCTTCTCTCTCCTTACCACTGTGACCACTTAACAAGATTTCAATCGGTTTGTGTTTAGCATAATTATAGGATCCGTTTTATCTCTTTGAGATAGTGTTGTGGTGGTGTATGGGACATGGCGTTGTTTTCTTTGATATAGTTCAAAGTTCAAATCAATAACAGTTGACTAACGGAGGATAGAAGGATAAAGCTAGTGTTTTCACTTCATTTGTGGTAGTTTATCTACCCGATGGTTGAACAGCCGTCTCTCCGTGCTACGTACACACATAAGTAGATATTTGACATCTCTCCAGCACTATTTATTTGACGTTCTTTTCTTGCATCTCTTAGACTTTCAATCATTTGCGTGATGTAATAATTCTCTTAGTCATGTGTCGTCATTGTGCTTTTCAGTTTTTATTCTGCCCTTCCTAACACAAAAGCTTGATCTGGGATAATAATTGACCAATCTTTTGCTACTGTTTAGAAACTTTTCCGTTTGTTTGCCTCATTTTGTTATATAGGCCTAATAGTAAAACGCATTTCTTATATCACTAGTCTCAATGTTGATTTCTCTATGATAGTCAACCCACTTTTTGGTTTCAATTTGACCTATATATCTTGCTTGACATGTGTGTGATGTACGAAAACAAGAACTCGAAGTTATTGGAAGGCTATGTGCTGTTTGACTGAATTGTTTCTTCCCTCTTTTAGACAGTTCCTCATTGTGGTTTTCCATTAGCATTATTTATAACTGCAGTGGATTTAGACTCCCCCCCCCCCCCCTCTCGCTTTTCGGCGCATTGGGAGGCAAGCTGACTTCATAAAGATCTGCAACTGGCAATGTCTGAAGCCTATTCCCAACTTGTGTCCACTAGCGCCAAGTTATACGCTATCTGCCGGCCCCGTGCTTGGGTGAGAAAGGAGGAGGGTTTGTCGTGGGGTTAGCGAACCCACCTTGTAAAACCTCCATTGCTCCAGAAAGGGCAGACTTTAAACATAAAGACTGTAATGGGGTGAGACAAAAATATTGGATAATTGAACAAAATTAAAGAAATACTTTTGTTGAAAGTGTGACTTTGAATAAACAAAAAACTATTTGAAAGATAGCATTGAGGTATCTACATGTCTTAACATTTTCCCCCTGGACATATATAACGTATAAAGAATTTCTTGGAAATGTTTCGTCCAACTATACCGAGAATAGATCATTCAACCAAATCTATAGTCAACTAAAAATAGTTGAAGCTATATTTATCGTCTTCCGCATGTTACTGTTGGTTTTAGATTATAGCAAGCTAAATCTCATGAGATCTACATCCTAGTTGACAGACAGACTACGTTCAGTCGCCAGTCTTGTTGTTGTTTTAGGTATACCTTTTCTATCGCTTTATGACTTTGTTTCTTTGAAAAGTGGCGAAATGTATTGGATCTGAAATAAGGCGGGAATTAAAAACAAAGATTTCACTCGGCAGATTTTAAACTGATACACGAAACACTCGATTTCTTGAACTTTACAACACAATTTCTCAAGTTCTATAAGTACACTGTGTTGGTGTTATTAGTTTGTATAGTAGCAATTAGAAACGAAACACGCAATCAACAAAAGAATACTAGAATCTTAATTTTAGAACTGTTGCTCCTTTAAATTTGATGTCTTACTAGTGTATTTAAATTGGGTCGCCCGGTTCGAACCTATTCTCTTTGTAGAAGTACTTGAAGCCGCACACGTTATAAACCTTGGTCATAGCAATTGTGGCTTAGTTTCTTATATAAAGTTTAAGAGCGTCGTGTTAACTCATCAAAGTAGATGTCACAACTTTGTATAGACCTCCCTAGCGATAGCCAGACACCAATAACGCAAAGCTTTCAACCTATCTAGGACAATGCAATGAAACAGCTTGAAATATCAGCACGTGGTTAACAATTTACGACTGTCCTTTTGGATGAACAAAAAGGTCACGTCTGCTCCCGCTGTGATATCTCTACACACCAGACCGTTGCATGGGATACTCTCGAGTGTAGCCCCCTTTTCACCAGAGATTTCGTTCAAGTGACCATGTTTACGTCTGGCCAATATGACACCGTCATCCTGATGGAAGTTGAGCACCTAGCGTCAACAAGTGGGTGGTGACACTTTGCATTGTTCGTTTGAGTCCTTCATATCATACTGTGAATACATTTGTATAAAGCTTACGTATCAACTCTGTCTGTCTGTCTGTCTGATAAAATGTTTTTTACACGTTATTTCTCACACATCCATTCTCGGATCAACTTGAAGCTTTGCACAATCATTGGCGTAGACAAGACATGAATCAGTTTAAAAAAAATTAGTAAATTAATTACTGGTAATTAATTATCATGTTTGATACCAACATGGTAAATTAATCCTTCAGTATTCACAGATGTGTTTAAATTTGCAGGGTTTTGTCCCCTTGGCTAATTGTTAACGCTATTTCTCCCACATTTATTCTCGAATCAGGTTAATACTTAAAACGTTTAAACAATTATTTATTGCGCCTAACAAAACACGAATCAATAAATACAAGAACCAATTAGTTATTGGTAATTAATTGTTTTGTTTGATATCTAGTAAGGGAAAATCAAATCTAATCAAAAGGAAATAACTTAAACATTATTGAGAGACATAGTTGTTAGTGCGGAGTTCTTCCTCTTAGATAAGCTTTTTTTTTTAAGAAGGATTTCTTAATATTTTGCTTGTTATACAAATTTTGTCCTATAATATCATATTGCGGTGTCAGCTTTTTACCTGATAGGGCAGTGGAAAGGAATGTTATACTAACTCATAACCTGCCTGGGTAATTGAGTGAGGCAGCAATGATGACGCTTTGACTTTTAACGCCACCTGTTTTGGTCCTCCGTTCTTCACAGCGAATCTGCAAAGGATAGGGGATTCTAGAGAATTCTAATGAACTTGATTGCCATCCACCCATTTTGTTTTTACTGTCTCTACTGTAGCAACAACGCCCTCGGGAACTAATCGATTTCGTTGTATAACTATGTGGGTATTGTAGACTATTTAGAATAAAGCACCTTCATTATCAGATAATGTTGGAACCATTTGATCCTGTTTAGTGGCTGCCGTGCCTTTCAGCAAGCCACTCCACTGTACAATTATTGATTTAACTTTAAAAAAAAAAATTAAGCTTGTTTTATGTCTGGTATATCATATAGAATCTCCTGTTGCTGGTCGAGATGTCGAATATAATGCGCTACAATGTTGCTTTCAGATCAACCTCCACATCTTTAAACGACAAAGACGTCAAAAATATCTAGTCCTTTACTAGATTTGGAAAATTGACTAGCCCTAACCCTAACCCTAACCCTAACCCTAACCCACATGCCACTCTCGGCTTTTCTTTGTCTCCTGTGTCCCCTTTTGTTCTTTAATCATTTTAGACGCACTTTTTAAAAATAAGTGACATTTGTACATA
This sequence comes from Biomphalaria pfeifferi, assembly GCA_030265305.1. Classification (NCBI taxonomy): domain Eukaryota; kingdom Metazoa; phylum Mollusca; class Gastropoda; family Planorbidae; genus Biomphalaria; species Biomphalaria pfeifferi. Next base: position 1,762,363 of record JASAOG010000012.1, read on the forward strand.
AAAGTATTTTCCACTAAATATACAGACGGAGGAATTTAAATCTATTTATACCTTACATCATCATCATCAAACTCCATTGGAGTGAGGGCTTGAGAGGCTCAAGTCCTCTCTTGCAAAAGCCCTGGACAGAAACCCTGCTGTCTTGCGCAGTGCATACATGTCACCATACAGGTCGAGAATGTTTGGTTTCCCAGACCTGTCGAGACGGAGATCAGCAAGTCTAGGGTTTCAAAAGAAGAGACACAGTTTCCTCTTCTTCCCCGCTGCGGGGGCACCGTGAGTCAAATTTTGGCCTTGGCTTTGAGAAATATGAGCCAACAGGACAGTGGCCTGTCCTGCACTGTGCTATAATAGCTTGCTCAGGCCTGGACAGCCTCCACCACGGTCAGGGCGCCTCATGCGCCCCCAGACTCCTCTGGCTTTTTTGGGACTTTTCCCGTCACTCAAACCTCTTTTCGATTTCTATTTTGTAGGTATACCTTACATTGATATGGTATAACACGGACATCGTACAATTTTTATTTATAGTACTGCACAATTTATACTAGTGAAGTATCATGGTTTGATTAACTTTTAAAGATATTATTTCATTGACATTAGTTTCTTCATCGTATTGCGCTTCCATTGCTGAGTTCTAAAGGCTTGTAAGCATGTAGACTTATTTTCTTTCCTCGCGTTCATTAAATTAGTCTTAGAATTGTTTTGAATACCTTGATTGTATTGACATTGTTGGTTAGTTGGTTATATAATCTAGGAATGGTTAGATGGCATAGTCCAGTGTTTCCCAAACTGTGTTCCGCCAGGCCTGAATAGGTACTCCATGAGCTACTGGAAGAATTAATTATTAGGCCACCACCTGAATTAATCTCTCTAACAAAGTGTTCCGCTAAATAATTAGAATGTGTGAAGTGTTTCGTTAAGGACAAAGTTTGGGAAACCTTGGCAAAATCAAATTTGAGCTACACTACACTCTGGCTGAGGACTTCACCGTCAGGAATGGGTAGAATACGGAGCAGTCTTGTACAATAAAGAGTCTTGGCAATGTGTAGTAGGCTTGTATAAGTAGTCACCGTCTAGAAACGACAGAAAATCACGTCCATTAAAAGAAATAGTCTACCTACATTTCGATGGTTTTCTTTCCTTTTTTTTTTTTACAACGCTCGCTCTGTATATTTCTTGCATGCTAGGATTTTTGCAGTCGATTTTTGAGCGTTTCCACACATCCAATCAAATTTTACATGATCAGTGACAACACATAAATTAACGAAAAAATCAACCAATCAAATCAGTTAGTCGTAATGAATTAAATGTGTGTTTATAAAGAAAACGCGCAAAGCTGAGGGGAGATAAGTGTCGCAGGTGATATATAACAATACCTTTCCACAGCTGAGTGAATTCCAATGTCTCGGTTTCAAACCTTCTTAATGACTGTTAGGTTGTTTGAGTAGCAAGAGTCGTCGAAAAGGTTTGCCAAAGTTTAAAATAAAAAAAAAAAAAAAAAAAAGATACAAGGAAAAAAAAACTGTAAAAAAAAAAAAAAATTTAATAGAAAACGCTTGTATTAAAATACACTAAAAAGTAGGAGGGAAAAAAGAAACTTTTGTTGGGTGTGTTTCGTGAGCTCCAGGGAAATTCACACTAAACGTTTTCATTTTTTTTTCTATTTTATTTTCTACTTTTTTTTTTCTTTAGCGCGTTTTTAATAGCATCGAGTTTTGATCTATTTCTGGAATGTGCAATCAATGTTAGGGTCATGTAGCGAGTAACCAAACACATTAGCCTTGACATGATAGTTTGGTCTCACTTAAATCTTCAGGAGAAAAAATAAAAAGATCTGTAATTAGGACTAAGGTAAAGATAAGTAGATATTGAATCTAAGAGGACTAGTGAGATAGGTAGACCTACTTTATTGACATGGAGTGCAGTAAAAAAAACAAAACCTACCAAATTAGAACTTCACTATTAAAAAGAAGGGGGGGGGGGTATCGACAACATCTAGGTCTTTTTTTTAACTTTGACCCTTAATATGTAAATCATACTTTATAATGACTTTATTGTCATCTTTCCCTCGGAGTTCTTTAGAAAAACATTAAGACAAATAGAAGCGAGGAAGCTGAGATGTCGCTGTACACAGAAGTAGATATGTTTCTTTTTAAGTAGGTTTATCACACAAAAACGTCGCTGTACACAGAAGTCGTTAGATCTGTTTCTTTTAAAATGTTTATCTCACAGCAAACAGGCTTGACTTCAGTCCTTCTTTCTCTCTGTCTCTCTCTCTCTGTCTCCTCAGTATCTCTTACTGATATAATTGACAGTCAACTGATCGCATGTAATGATATTATTATATCGTGTCCTATAGAAAGCTATCGTCTTCCTCTATCTCCATCAAACGTTCAAGTCTGAACACACACACACACAGCTCGACTCTTGTTACTTTAACTTGAGCTGGAGACTTGTTTCAAGATCTGATCGTCAGAGGCTTTTAGCAAGAAGCTATTTTTTTTACGACTATTTTATTTTCTTACTCACATTTTATGAAATGAAAACAATAGCGTATTCGTGCATTGATCCACTCAATACATGTTTTACTGGTGTTTGCAGTTTTAATGATAGCATATGTAAATAGGTTCAAAGAAGACAGTCAATTCTATATATCTTAATTAAACAGAATCAATTCATAGTTTTACTGAACATTTATAGGCATCTGTTGTACAGTAACTGTTTGTTGAGATTTTGGGATGATTTTATTATTGATAAACCTTTTGTAGTTGTTATGTATTTACATTATCCCCCCAGCCTTCTAGTTATATGTGAAGCTACAGTTCATTATAACCTTACAGAGCACACATTAAGAAAAAAAAGTTAAAAAAAACAAAAAAACTATAAAAAAAAACTCTAGTTTTAAGCAACATTGCATCAATAATTTTGAATCAATCATAACTGTACACGTAGGCTACTCTCCTGGTCTTGCGACTTGTATACACATCTGCTGTATTGCTTGCTTGTCATTCACACTTTGACAGAAGCCAGGAAAAATAAAAAGTTGCTTAAGCCTGAACGCCGACATGTTTTGCCACTCAGCTATTCGAGTACCGGTAGTTACAAGAAAAACCTATAAAATACCTTAAAAAAAAAAAAAGCTTATACGAAGTGTAATTGTGTCAAATAGTTTGTATCATTCGTGTGATTAAATTTGTAATATATCTAGATCAAAAACATTAAATCTGTGCGATTAATAATATTTTTTCCAATTGTTTTTGTTTAGCCCTATTTCATGCTTTTAGCTTTCTCAATACGCTATGATCCTTGTCTGGACCATAAAAATCACGGGCGTTTTAAATTCAGACTTGCTTGATTCAATACCCGTTCCTTTTGCAAAGCATTGTCAATACCAGCCGTTTACCGGTTTTAAAACGAAAAAAATATCTTTATTTTTATGAAATGTTTCTATCGAGCTTGCTGTAGCCATCTACAGAACCTTGATGTAACGATGCTTTAACAATTTATGTTTGACCTTGGAACAATGTACTATTCTATGGTCTACTGTATGCTAAGATCTCTGTTGTTTAACTTGTGTAGATCCCAAAGAGCTGTATCTGACGGACCTGGTGGGCAGCAAAGATGCCTCGTCATCCTCAGATTCTGGATTCTCGACACTGGATGACTTCCAGGATATGGATAACGTCACTGACCTGGCCAGCTTAATGGTGAGTTGGTAGCTTCGTAGTCAAGAATTTATTTTTGTTTACTTCATTGTGCTAGGCATGTGAACTTAGTGATGTCATTAATCAACTCACTCCAAGAACAACCATGTGTACAGACTTTGTAGGAACCAGAAGAGTTCTGTTCTGTTTCTAGGCAGGACGTATGTCTCCCAATAAATATGTGATGGCTTCACTTTAAAATGTGTATGTATTTTATCAGGGCCGGTCTTAGGCATAGGCAAACTAGGCAGCTGTCTCAGGCCTCCGATTGGTGGGTGCCTCCCACATGAAGAAACATGTCTCCAATGCTATTTTTGGAGAACATTAGGTTTTTAATAAATTGCGTAATTCTTTTTTTTTTCGCTATTTATTATAGATTTTTTTATTTTATTTGGGGCCATCAAACTCAATTCGCTTAGGGCCTCCAGTTATCCAAGGCCGGCCCTGATTATACTTAGATGCATGAACATTTTGTTAATTTTATTTTAAAGGGCCCATAACCTAGTAGCATAAGCAAGCAGCTAAGCAAAATAATCCTCATCCTTATAATAAAGTCTTGCGTTAGTAGTTAGACAATTTTGACCTTGACCTATGCCTTAGTCTATCGGACGTTAGGGCACCATGCAAGATTCGTCGACCGTCTTTCACCATTTCTGTCTTTTGCCTTAGAATCTCTTTCAATGGCAGCCCCGTCCATCCCTGTCTTCCCATCGCTTTCTCTGTCTGCCTCTTCTTCTTTTTCCTGAACGAAGGTCTTTGCGCGCCCCGAAGATCTTGTAATATGGCCCAACAGTTCAACAATTCTAATGTATCTTATAATCTGTTGTTTTTTCTTCCATGCCTTGTCTTTAACTAAATTGGTAGATAGCTGTTCTTAAGAGAAGAAAAAGACAAACAAAGGGGGGATGATTTTTCAAGTTCGTTGTTCATATAAATTAATGCAATCAAAAACCTTAGTGTATTTTCTTGTATTGGTCATGTTCGGTTTCTTAAAAAAAGGGGGGAGGGGCAGACCTTCAATGACCTGACCGCCGCCATACCAACAGTAACCTTTTTTTTTTAAATTCAAAGAAACACCTTTTCTTTCTTCTACTCATTTGATCGTATGCGTTCAATTCAAAGCTAACATCCAAATTGAATCTAGGCTTATCTAGCTATATTAAAATGCATATTTATTGAACCAACTATTTGTCAATGTAAATTAGTGAGTGTACAAAGATAAGTGTCATCGATCGCGTAGTGTCATGTCTTAGACTCTGTTGGGTAAGCCTCTCCTGTGGTTTACTTACTACATATCTCCGTGCAGGGGTGAAGGCGGAGGATTCACGTGTAGGCACACGTGCTGGTTATGCGTAGCCTAGATTTCGGTGGCTGCACTTGTAGGTCATGGTACGGAGATAAGTTGACGACAAACCAATGAATGGGCGAATATTGCATCACTTTGACGTGCCAATAAGTAGATGCAATTTTAGATCACTATGTCTTCTGGTGAATAGAACTAGCGTGATACAAGCCAGAATGTTGAATGAAAGTTTCACACTGAAATGAACAAACACATATTAACACGCAATAGTTCAACAACAGAAGATTGAAAACACATTTCACGCAAAAACTGTTTAGAGCACTGGTTCCCAAACTTTTTGTCTCGTAGACCCCTTGCCATGTTTTTAAATTTTCGGTAGACCCCCCTCCAGCATTTTTTTGAAAATTTATTAACTTTAGATGTGCTTTTCTCACTGATTACTATGCGATATATATTTATTGATGACATTCAAAGCAAAATAAAATTTAATATGCATTACAAGAAGTAACTAAACAACAGCAACAACAAAACGCCTATTGGTGGGCAGCTTTGATAATAAAATGTCAATCTTGGGCTTCAATTTAGTTCGGGTTAACATTCTATCTTCTCGATTAGATGATGTCTGACTGATTGAAATTTGGAAAGTAAGAAAATTTATCATTGTCATTGTATGCTTCATTAATTTAATCCTCACATGAAACACTGAGATTATGCCTTCGTGTTGATCAAATTTAGGTTATCACATTGTAGCTGCAAGTTAACCTCATTCAATTTATGAAACAAGTTTGTGAAATAGACTATGTCCGATTCCCGTTTAATTTCTGTGTTTTAAAATAGGATCTTAGCAACCAAGAACTCAGAAAAAATAGTGTCAAAGATAAGCCTTTCAAAAACTATCATACTTCAGTGTGAAGGAGCAATTGATCAAAATTTCAGGCAAAAAGCAATTCTTTATGATTTTCTTGATTCATAGCAAAAATATAATAATACCATTACATTATCAGGCAAGGTTAACTAGTCCAGCTTTTTAATTAAAAAAGTAAATCGTAATAACACAATAACCATTCATTGTCCAAAACTCATTTCACCATTACACCTTTGAACTGTATTGTTGCTTAGAGGAATTTTTAATGATATCAGATATAGGATTGTGTAAAACAGATTGTGTAAAACCTCTTCAATGGTTGGCAAAGTCAATATTTTGCTTATAGTGTACAGTTTTTTAAAGTTTGATATAAGCCTAAGTAAATATATTGTAAGACGCTCACAGACCTATTCTCTTCTATGATGTTGAATCAACATTTTTCTACTTGTGGCTTAATCCTGAATTTAAAAGTTTTCAAAAGTATTTCAAATCTTAATCTATTTTATTTCATGTTGACTTTTCTCGATGTTCCAGCTTCGATGGTTTCATAGCGACGTAGCTTCAAACTTTGTTAGATAAAAATACAGAACAAATGCACTAGTTGTTCAACAAAGAAAGAATGAAGCCAAATTTTTAATATGGTCAACATTTTATTTTATAGACTCGGCCATGTCAATTATTACTTTCATGTAGACACAATTAAGGTATTTAAAAAAATACGTTAAAATCTTTAATTAAAAAAAAAAATTCCACTAACAGGGTTGAAATTCAAAGGATTAACTAAGGTACAAATCATGTGTGAAAGAGGCAATTTCATGAATGGTCATGCTTCAATGAGATCCGCCTTCGTAGACCCCCATTAACAGGCCATATACCCCCAATTTATTTTTTCATTTCCGTAGACCGATTGGAAGTCCTCATAGACCCCTGGGGGTCTATATAGACCACTTTGGGAATCACTGGTTTAGAGGGAGGTAATTCAATCTTTTTTCTTTTTCTGAAGATTGATTTAAAATTAAGCTGTGAAGAAATGAAAGAAAGAATTCAAGTCTTTGAGAATAAATGCTGGCTTAAGTTGGAAGGGGGAAAAGGAAAAAAGACTTTACCATACTAAACATTTTCATTTTGTTAGATAAACAGGATCTCCTCAATAGTGTAAAGGGGGTTATCTTTTAGAATATCAACACTGAAGACATTCTCTGTGATAAAAAGGATTTCCATGAATGGCTTAGAGAGACCGGTTTGGTGCACATGTAGATATCTCACTGTACAAAAGAAGAGAAACCCTCTTAAATATTGTAGATTACTAATGGTGGTACACAAAGAAATTCTGGCTGAACAAAAATCTTTAAGAATCAACTCTATACATTAAAGGTTTGCTTCACTTGGTGGCTTTCTGTTAGACTTAGATGTATCTTTTTTTCCATGTCTGACTTCAGGCTTTTGTAGGTCTGTCAATGTGTAAGCAATTTGATTTCCTAGTCCTTTAAGCTGTTTCATTTTCATCTTTTGGTCCTTGAAGCTGATTCCTTTTCATCTTTGGTCCTTGAAGCTGTTTCCTTTTCATCTTTTGGCCCTTGAAGCTGTTTGTTTTTATTTTTGGTCCTTTCCCGTTCTGGTTTCAGTCACATACTACATACACATCTCCAAGTTTTTTGTTTTTTTTTCAAGATGTGGCCTTCTTGTCATAGTATAGGACTAAACATTCTTTTGTATTTACATCTTGCACATTTCTTCCTTTGTATCTTTCACTTTAGTTAGGCCAATAATAGAATATGCATCCTCTGTTTGGGACCACTCAAATCTAGAAAACATAAAGAAACTAGAACAAATACGAAATAGAGCAGTGAGATTTATAACAAATGAATATATTCCAATTTGATTAGAGTAACACCACTAGTAAAACCACTAGACATTTCAGGACTGAAGAATACAAAGTAAAGCAGCTATAATACATAAAACACTAAACCATAACTTACAAATAGAAAAACAAAACCTAATGAAATACTCAGAAAGACACAAAGATAGAGTCACATTTCTTATTCCATACGCTTGAACAAATTCATGCAAGTGCTCCATCTTCCCTAGTGTCATTAGAGAATTGAATGGGTTGCCAGAATCAGCCAGGAAAACCAATGACTTCAGAATTTAAGTCATTGATTAACATGCATGACTAGATTGACACATGAAATGCGTAGGACGAAATTATCTTCATTTTTTAAGTAATGCCTGTAACGTATAAGATAAAATCTTAACTTCTTTAAAGACTTTCTAAAATTATGTTAAGCCTTATGCAAAATTTTTAACATTCTACAAACAAGTTAGCTTAACAAAAAAAAAATATCAAAACAAAAAAATTCTTGAATTATAACTTATAAATTATACTGTAATGTTTCTTCATATATAGAATTATTTATTTACACCATTTGTAAAAAAAAATATTAATATTAATCATTTTATTGTATCAGCAATTTATAATCACTTTCAGTGGCTATCTGCTGCAAGCTAGACTCAAACTTAATCATTAGAATTGAAGACAATGCCTTAATATTGTTATTAATATTCAAGCATGAAAATACAATCTCCCAAAAAAATGCTGTACCAGAGAGAAATACTAAATAATGAGGGTTTTCATTTAAACTTTTTTTATCACAGGATTGGCCAGCGATTCTCCAAAACAAACTGTTCAATATATTTTTCAAACAAAAATTTGTAATTTCATTGTAGTTAAATAAATCTATGTTTGAATATTAATATGTAACACAGATGGTTTTATTGGCAATTTTCTAAAAAATTACAATATTTTGAGTTAGAGACATTTGTTCATCTTTTAAGTTGGATCTTATAGATTTAGTAGATTGGGAAAAAATATATAGTTTGCCTTACAAAAATTTTTGGGGGGTCATCACATGTAAAAGTTTGAGAAACAAAAGTTTAAGTAATCACCTTATTTAATGTGGAATTCAATCAATCAATTAAAGATTAAGTACTTTTGTTGGACATCATCTGCCCTATAGATTGCAATGTCTAAAAGGGGTACTTGACTGAATTATATTTGAAACATTCATGATTGGTAGTCACTATTCATTGCTTTTATTATTTTCTAGTGCTAGCTGTCAGTTATACATGCTCATTTGTTTTTTTTGTTTTTTTAATGGAATTTAATCTCTTTATGTAAATATAAATAAATCAATACATGTTGTATAAAATATCTAACTTGTAGTAACTTATACAAGCAAATTCAAAGTATAATATTTATCATCAAAAAATTATAAATTTTTTTAATAGCAATAAATAATGTAGACAAAACATAACCATTTGTTATATAAATTATATGTTACATTATATAAATATGATTGAAGTTAATGTAGGCAGTGTGTATGTTTACTTTAAAAAAAAACATGACTAAACTAGAAATGGCTGCTATCAAATTAAGCTCATCCAAATAGATCATTTAACTATTGAACTGTTTCATTTTGTTTGAAGGTTATGTCCCACTTAAATCACTACTTGTGAATTGTGGTGGCTGATAAGTTCAGGTTTTCTTAATGTATCTGTACGTCAGTCATGGTAAACTGTTTAGTTTTAGTCTTTAAACCTTATAGACATCATCTAATTTTACTTTAAGTTTACAAGTTAATCAAAACAAACATATAACATATAGACCAAACTGATATATTAGCCTTAACAGCTTGATAACTGAAAAGAATTAGTCTGGTTCATGTCTCATTCTTCATTAGTTCCTTGGTGACACAATATGTCATTTATCTTATGAATAACTCATTTTTACATTAGTAATAACTTATTTGTGTAAACTTCTAAAATGAATTTTTCTGTCAAATTTTAAAAGAAATGGTAGAAATTAATTATAAGCGTTGACACTAAACCAAAAAAAAGTTGTTTGATTCTTTGCCGTGCATTATGTTTAAAGTTGGACACAATTGTCAAATTAAAGTTAAGCTACTGTAGATGAATCTAGTGTACATTTAACTTTATACATGATACCATGAAGGTGCCAACAAATTAATCTTATTTTTTCTTTCACCAGGAATCAGAGTTAAAAGATATTGATTTCAATTTGGATTTCAATTTATCAAAGCTTGACCAGGATGATGTCTTCGATCCAGGTTTGTAGACACTGTTAGTCTTTTTTAAAATACCTTCTGCTTGAATTTTCTTCGTGGCTGGCTCAAACGATTTTCCTAGAAATTTGAAAGTTTATATTATATATATAAATATATATATATATATATTTATTTATTTATTTGGTTAAAAGAAAAACTACTACATATCACACTTCTTTGTGATGAAGCTATTTTCCTAGCAAGCAGCTAACTAGTAACATATATTATTCAGTAAAAGTAAATACTTTCTTTTAGTCTTCATTGAAAATAAAATTTTAAAATAAAAAACTTAAAGAAAGGAAAAAAAACTAATTTTTGTCTTTTTTTTATTTTTTTTTTTATCTTTCATTGACTCTAAAAGAAAGTGCAATATAAATAGAAGCAATTACTTTTTGTACAACAGGTTCTTTTTTTTTTGTTGCTTTTTGTATGTTTTTTTTTTTTTTTTGTGTTTTTTTTTTTTTTTTTTTTTGTATGTTTTTTTTAAACTTCTTTATTGGTTTTTTTTTCTGCCTGTTAGGTTAGGTCTTGATATTGATAATTCCATTTTATTATTGCTTTCATCCTGTATGATAGTTTTAGTAAAGAGCAGTAGCCATGATGTGTAAGAGATCATTATGACCTGGCCCATAACTTTAGGGACAGGGCCCTCCCTGAAAGAAAAAAATTCACCAAGAATTTAAATATATCAAATTGATATCATATATTACTTGATAAAAGTATGATTTGAAAGAAATGACACCCATACTTGTACAAGTTAGTGTAATAAATGGGAATGTACATTTGTAGATTTAATGATACACACAGGAGGACTCAATTTGGTTTCTATTATACTCCAACTACTGAATGGTTGGTTGGGCAAACACAATATTACCTTGCTACACCAGTAAAAGTAAATCTTTATTTCGTAAAAAATAAAATTGTAAATGTTTATTTTGTATGCACATAGATAAAAATCATTGTACTAGACATTTTTGTATATCAAAAACAAAAATAAACTATTGTAAAATCAATGCTACTATTTTCTTCCTTTATTTTCAAGATTAGTAAAGGCTATGTATGATCTGTTAAAAGCATATTCTTTTGCTTTGAGTAGTAAATATTCTTATTTTATTTAAATGCATTTATACCATTTAAAAAAAAAGATTTTAAAGGCAGATTATTGTTTGCTTTGTCTTGTCATGGATACAAGTCATTCTATGGTAAATTAAATTTAATTACTGCCCTCATCATATTTCAAGTATGTTCATAGATAGAACAGATAATTATAGTCTTTTGAAGACCCGCAGATAGTGACAGAAATAAAAAAGAACAGACTAGGTTGGGCAGGTCACCTTGAAAGAATGTCAGAGAACAGAGGAGCGAAAATTGTATACAGGCAAAAACCAAAAGGCAGGCGACCCAAAGGCAGACCCCGAATGCGATGGATTGATGATGTGGAGGCAGATCTACAAAAGCTTGGGGTTAGGGCGTGGAGACGAAGGGCCCAGGATGAAATGTAAATGGAGGGATGTGTTGAAGCAGGCCAGAGCCCTCCATGTTCTGTAGCACCACTGGGATGGATGGATGGATGGATGTTTTTAAACTAAATATTGAATGCAGAGTTTTAAAAACAAACTGCAGTTTTATGTTATTCAAATTTGTACAGAACGTACTGAATGTGAGCAATGTGTGAGTACAACTGAGCTGCAGGTGTTGAGCCTACAAGTTGTGTGACATTAACTTCCTTTGTTATTTGGCTTTGTTCTCTTCTCTGTGCAAAGACTAGTAGTGTTAGTTCACACATGTTGTTTACTGGAAGATTGAATATAGTATTTTTTTTAAACAATCCTGAACAGAACAAGTAAAACATTGTAAAAATATCAAAGTCAGTTTAATGTACAAAATAAAAATGAAATTTGGACTGGAATTGGTGCTAGACCCTTTCATACATCAAACATTTGTAAGACTTTAAGGGAAAAACAAAACGATTATGACATGCCAATTACTGTATTGATTTTTCCTTATGTATTATTTTTTGTTCATTGTCTCCCTTTGACCCCAATACAAATCTACCAGCCTGTTACCCTACCATTGAACTGTTTATGTTTACAGTGGACCTTCTGGTAAAGAAAGAGCCCAAGTCGCCATCACCTACCCTGAGCTCTAGTCCTGATGGGTGCTGTTTACAGGTAAGACACTGGTTGTTGTTTACAGGTAAAACACTCAACTTGTCCGGAACACATTGTTTGAGATTTAATTGATGTCCAGTTATAGTTACATGAGTTCATTCTGGTTTTAATATGATTCCTAATTCTTCTTGTGGGCTACACCTCTATATCAAATATTGTCATAAAAAAAATGTTGTCAATTGTGATGGTTTATAAAGTTAAATGGAGGAGCTGTGGCTGAGTGGTGAAGCACTTGGCTTCTGAACCAGGGGTTCTGGGTTCAAATCCTGGTGAAGACTGGGATTTTAAATTTTGGGATCTTTGGGTGCCTCTGAGTCCACCCAGCTCTAATGGGTATCTGACATTAGTTGGGAAAAAGTAAAAGCGCTTGGTCCTTGTGCTGGCCCTTGTTAACCATAGGCCACAGAAATGGATGACCTTTACATCATCTGCCCTATAGACCACAAGGTCTGAAAGGGGAACATTACTTTTTTTTTAATAGAACAATGAGGCTTATAAAAACTGCATATTTGGTGATGGAGAGCCTTTTTTTTAAAAATAGATTCAATGGTAGTCTTAAATGTGTCATTTCTTAGTTCAATCTAGTCAGCTAGTTTAGTTATGGAAAAACTGTTGTTGATCCTCTTCTCGTAGTTGACATTAGTTTGAGAGCCTTTTGTATCTCACTTCAACCTCATATCTCTGTGGTAAGAAACACACATACCTAACTTAAGAGATCTACATTCCTTATGAAACTGCCATGAGTGTCGACCTCACGCCTGCCGCAAACTGATGAAAGTGTTCATTAACTCCTTCAAAATGTTCAGGGTGATGAAGGAAATCTGGCATGCTTTGCTAAACTGTTGAATTGCTGAAGGCATACTGCCACTCTATACTGTAAACTTGTATCACAAAAGGCTGTAGTAAATAAGAACAAATTTTAAATAATTACAATCTAGTTCACATTGAAATTCTCATGATATGCAGTGCAAGAGCTTATGGCTCAGAAAAAGCATTTGGTCTGGATTTATATGGCAGTAATCTTTTCATGTGACTTCTTGCTGTCACAGTTTAGATGATTGAGTTTGTCTTATATTATGTGCTCTCCTCTCAACAGATCAATGACATGCACATTTATTTATTATATCCTTCAACTAAAGCTTTCCTAACTGTACTACTTTTGGAAATCTTTTTAAAACAAATTATCTTTTTCTTTTTCATGTATTCTTTTATTAATGCATTAATTAATAAAAACACTCTTATCATGACCGTTTTTGTTGTAATATTCTTTTAAGTCTTCACATTTCTTTGCAAACATTAACTGATAATGATCTTGTGCTAGTTTTTTGTTTTAAATTGAAACTAATGACAGTGTTCACAGTCTCTAAACATTATAAAAATGGAGTTTGAAATGTAATAAAGAAACAAAAACATTTGAAAAGAAGTTTCTTCTGTTTCTACCTGAAATATTGTTCAATACTAGAGCAAATAGTTGTACAGAAGTTGGGATCCAGTAATTGTTGCTTTAAGTAAAGTTCAAAATCTTTAACAAATGCATTTGTATTGTGTCACCCTGCTACACATTCTCAGCACTAAATTGTTGTTCACTATGTGATAGTGTTTACAGTAAGATGATGGAGTGTGGTGCTTGGTGTTGTGTGTTTATTTAAGAAAGACTTCAGTCATTAACACTGTTATGTAGCATCAGGCAGGATGACCCAACTCAACACTTGTTTACTGCCTGTCACTTGATGTGCACAGAAGTAAGATGAACTATTCAGAATGGGCTTGCTATGTGGATTCAGTGTTTCACAATAACATTGTAAATATATAGATCTGTTATCTACTAGATACCTGTAATTTATAAAATCACTTCCGGACCTCATTCTTAGTTGTTTGCCTTTTTTTTTTATTAACACTTATACAACTTTACATTATGACCATCTAATACTTGAAAAATGTCTGTGTTGATTTGCATTTATTTCATGAGCTGCTTTTTCATTTTAAAAAGTTCTATTATTTATTACCTAACAGGATTTCTTTCTTGCAAATTGCTATCTGTTTTTTTTTTTTTTAGAACAGCACATTGTAACAAATATTCTATCACTTTAAGAAATTTTTCTGGTACTTGTAATTCTAAATGTATTTTTAAAAAAATAAAATGCCTATTACTAATATAATATAATTCTGACTGGGTGGAGCATTCTTTGATAGTATTTTCCAAACTATATGTTCCATGTATTGTTATACTTGCCCCTTTTTCTTGCTAAATGTAATGTTGCCTCTTAAACCTAGGACATTCTTAATTATACAGAAAACATACAACAGTGTATGGGGGGGGGGGGGGGGGGGGGGAAGAGTCACTGTCTGATGTTAGCTGTGAAAATTCTTATATTGTTGTTTCTTTTTCACCTATCAGTACACGTTTATTTGACTCTCAATGCCTTGTAGTATATGCTGGCTAAGTTCTTATCTTGATCTAGATGGTCAAACCTGTATAGTATTTGGATTGGTCTTAAGTTTGCTATGGATTGTGTCACTGACCATCTTCTTGATGTTATCCTTCTTTGTATCTTTCATCTTCATTGGCCATACATTTGGCTGAGAAATCTTTTGTTTCTTAGGGCATTTTGGGGTTTTGTTCAGTGATTAGCATCTGTTCTTCCTGTACATAGGAAGTGATTTTCATATAATTGTTTTACACCAATGGAGTGGGACTGTTTGGATGGTCATTTCATTTCCTACTGTATTTTATTTTCTAACTCAAGTCTTCTCTGTATGAGGAAACTTATAATGTACTTAAACACTTGGCAATTTCTGAATTATTAACACTTAGTTTGCTTTTTTCTCTCTCTCCAGCAGCCCATCTCTCCTGACATATTCAGCTATCACAATGACTTGAGCCTCAAAGAGGAAGGCAGTCCACTGACTTTGCCGATGTACCACCACCAACACTTTGACCATGACGGCAGCTCCAGCCCATCCTCAGTGTACTCCTTTCACCAGAGCTACATCATGGAGCCCTCCACCTCCCCAAGCCTCTCACCCTCTTCCCCCTCCTCCTCATACTCCAACCCCAATTCCCCCCCTGCTACCCAGTATGTCCATCAGCCCAAGCAGGATGGCTCCAGTCCTTTTAGCGTGACAGCATATGGCCAGCAGCAGCCTGCATCTCCACCGGCGCCTCAGTATATTGTGGTGCCAAACATTCATGTGCCACAGGTCAAAAGGGAGGTGACCTCATCTGTCTCCATTCTCTCCCCTCGACCAGGCTTTGTGATCCAACCTGGCAGTGACACAAAGCTTGCATCCTCCTTCAACATTGATACAATATTAAGTAGTAAAATTAAAATCAAACCAAAGCCTGGCTCAGAAATTGTTGGTCCACCTGGTAGGTTGATTGTTTAGGAATGTTGAAATCAGTACGCTGACAGTAGTATAAATAGTTAAAGAAAACATATATTAATTTTGAAATGATTCTAATCAAAACTTATTCAAAAGGCTATAGATTTGTTTTGAATATTTCTATTACCATCACATTTATATTCAACATTTTGTTTAAGTTTGAGCTATCATTGTTAGTAATTGTAAACATTCTATGATTCAATTCCTGTCCTATACACTTTGGGCTGTCTTTGTCCTGGTCCAGAGATTGATCACAACCTACTGCCATTCCCTGCTATCCAGCAGGAGGTCTAGGTCAGGACATTATAATCATCATTTCTAAGGGAGCGACCAAAACTTGTGAAACAAAAAATTTAAAAGCTTTTGAAATAATGTGTTACAACTGCAAGTTTACCAATATTTCATTCATACCTATGATATAATAAATGTATGCATTTTTATTGAATAATAATAATAATATATCTTTATTATTTTATTGTCTTTTTGGAAATTGGTCTTACAATTGTGCAATGCACCTAGCAAAACATTATATGATAGCAAAGGAAATATACATATAAATTACAGTTTCACTAAAACATTGCATGTGAAGTTTATATCAGAAAGTTGGATTTTAATCAAGGATTTAATTCTCAAAAAGATTTTTTTTTTGTTTAAGATAAGTTCATTTGCATATTGTTTATGCTGAACTTGTTTCCTTATAATTTTGTGTTGTTATTTGATGCTGATACTATGACCTTATAATTGAAAATGTTATCAGCAGGTGTCCATTGGATCACTACAACCTCCAGCCAAGTGCCCTTCACTTCACAGTCTATACCTGTCATGACATCATCGTCTCTTATATCAGGCGGAGTCACTGCAGTAGCTGATGTAAGTTTGATGTTTATTCCCTGTCTGGGATAGAAACAAATAAATACGTTGGTGTCAGACAATCTTTGGATGCACATTTTCTTGTTTTCTTTCTGAATTACTGCATTCATTTTTTTTTTTTTTTTTTTTTTTTTTTTTTTTTTTTTGTGAACAGGAGAAAAATTTAAAGAGAGCACAAAGAATTATAAAGAACAGAGAATCAGCCAGTTTATCTCGGAAAAGAAAGAAAGAAGTAAGTTAAAAAAAAATTATTGCTTACTAAATTTCATCATTCATGTGTTTTTTTAAAGTAAATTAATTCTTTTCATATATTTGCCTTTTTTATATGAAATGTAACTTAGAATAGGTATATAACCAAGTTTTTCAAACTCCACATATTTTTTTCTATAAAGCTTTTTTCATTAAAAAAACAACAACTTGTGTTAATCAATTCTGTCAAAATCATATATTTGGATGTCTTTCATGTGGATCCATTTATAACACTTAGTAATGTAAGAAAAGCAGCATTCATCCTGATCTGTTTTGAAAGCAAACAAAAAACCAACTGTACTTTACTAGCTGTACATTTATTGTCTCATTGAGCTATCTTGAGTTACACTTGTATGTCCAAGATAGAAGCTATTGCTTACATTTAGAATGAGTTTCAATTATAAGTAGGTGCTGTTCTGACATTTCTAGCTCACCTCTAGTCATTAAAATAACAGAACATCTTTGTCAATGTTTACTTTTTGTGCATATAAAGTATAGGAGCTCACATTGCCATAGTTTTCTAAAGAAATCTATCAAATAATTGAAAGTTTGAATAGTTTAATGACGTTCTTTAAAGTAAATAACAATCCCAGATGAAAAAAATAATTTCCTGCCTTGAGTCCAATGAATATGTCTTACCTCTTTGTACAGTTATACTTTTATCGTATTAACATTTTTGGTTTGGATAGCAAAATTATGACTCGATGTTATATGAAGTGCTAATTGACAAGATTCTATGTTCCAGTATCTTAACAGCCTTGAGGAGAGATTACAGCAGTGTAAAGAGGAGAATGATAGATTGCTCAAAGAAAATGAAACATTAAGACAACAAGTAGAATACTTACAGAATGAGGTCAGTATTACTCTATTGACAAAATTGGATAAAACTGTCTGAAATGAAAGGAATCTTAATCTCAACTTGTAGCTTTAATGATTAGATGGAGAAAAGAGTTTCATGTTAACATCTTCATGTCTATGCACTATCTCTCAACATTCTTTTAAAGTCATAAAGCTAAAAATATTTAAACACAATTTATTTCCTAAATATGTAACTATTTTTTATGCATTTTTAAACCAGCCCATTAAGCATTATTTAAGAAATGCTATCACATTAATTGTATTGTTTTCCCTTTTAGAATGTCACATTAAAACATCCCAGTGGTTTAAGTCCAGTCAAAAAAATGTTTCTGCTGTGTATTGGTCTCCTACTCACATTGAATTTGTCTCCTTTAAGGTATAGAACCACATCTTTGTTTATGTCTACTTTGTTGTTTTTTTTTCTTAATAGTCATACATCGGAATAAAATTTGCATTCTAGAAATATACAAGTTTTGTTAAAAACAAAACTGCATCAACATTCATTTATAGTAATCCCTCACTACTTTGCTGTTCATCTTTCACGGATTCGCATCTCACTTTTTTTTTTTTCAAGGGGGCTTGTGACCACTATTTATTTTGTGGTAAAATCTAAGTAAACTGTTAAAGATGAACAGCTAAAATATTTCATTAAATACATTCTAATTTCATGTGTCCCTGTATTTTTTTATTTTATTAGTATAAGATAAGTGTAAAAATCTTCATAATTTCATTGTTGAATACTGTACCTCATTTATTACTCTATATGTTATCAATTTAAATAATGTCGTTGACCCTATGCATTCCATTGGTTTGTAAGTATTTTAAAATATTATTGACATATATTGAACTGAGTATGTACATGACAAAATATATCTTTTACAAAAAATAGGTGACTAAATATTTCATTTATAAGTATTCTTATGCACAGTACCTGGTACTGTATTGTTCATGTCCACATGCAAGTGAAGTTTACTTTGGCTAAATCACAACTTAGGAACTACTCTATTAAAGAAACTGGTAGGTTATCACATTTAGTTCCAGCTGAAAACATCACAGAATGACTGTTAAATGCAAGTTTGGGGTTATAAACAGTTGGGTTGGTTAAAAATCTTAATATTCGATAAACACAAAAAATATATTTCCTGTACTTCGTGGAAATTGTTTATCATGAGTGGTGTTGGGGAACACATTCCCTCCACAAAAAAATGAATCACTGTAATAGCATTGAGTCTTTTAAAAGTTTGATCTTGTTTTTAGCCTTTAAATAAATGCAGATACCTTTTATACCACAGCATTTCATAATCACATGCTGTCTTACAAAAATAAATTTACATATTAGCAGAATTGGGTTTTTTTTAATCATTTTTTAAAATTTTAATCATGGTTACTTTTTTCTTGTCTACAGTATTCTAAATAATGTCAACACGTTGAACTCTGCCCAATATTTACATTCACCTGGAGGTTTTTCTGGACGCCACCTGTTGTCAGTACCAGATGATGGAGATCCAGAGAGGGTTGTTTTTAGAAGTGGTGGCGGCAGAAGTGAAAACTATCATCCCAGTTTACTGAGGTTTGATGAGGAGCTGAGCCTATTGGCTGAACGTCTCAATTTAACTGACAGGATAGGCAATATGTGTCCAATGTTTTTTAACTCTACAGAGTCGGTTAGGTAATAATAACCATAGGTTTTAATTTGTACAAACTTTGTTGTATTAAAGTGAAACTAGCTAAGTGATAATACAAATAAAAAAATTAAGGCCCATAACTATTAACTCTTAACAAAATTGGTAGAGCACATTCAAAGATAAAAAGACAAAGACTTACAAGTAAAGTAGCAATTATACATAAAACACTGAACCATAATCTTCAAATACAAAAACAAAACCTAATAAAATACTCAGAAAGACACAAAAATAAAGGTGCATGCCTCGTTTCATATGCTAAGACAAATTTGTACAAATGCTAGTGCTATTAGAGCATGGAATGGGTTGCCTGAGCCAGCCACCAATGATTTGGCAGAATTTTAAGTCATTGGTTAGTATGCATGACTAAATGCATGAAGCGTAGGACATAATCATCTTCTTTTTTGTAGAAACATCTGTATTATATAGGAAGAAGAAGATAAGATAGTGTTACAGGATAAAAGGAAGAAGATAAGATAAAATTATGTGATGAAAGGAAGAAGAAGATAAGATAGTGTTACATGATAAAAGGAAGAAGATAAGATAAAATTATGTGATGAAAGGAAGAAGATTAGATAGTATTACATGATAAAAGGAAGAAGATAAGATAGAATTATGTGATGAAAGGAAGAAGAAGATAAGATAGTGTTACATGATAAAAGGAAGAAGATAAGATAAAATTATGTGATGAAAGGAAGAAGATTAGATAGTATTACATGATAAAAGGAAGAAGATAAGATAGAATTATGTGATGAAAGGAAGAAGAAGATAAGATAGTGTTACAGGATAAAAGGAAGAAGATAAGATAGAATTATGTGATGAAAGGAAGAAGAAGATAAGATAGTGTTACATGATAAAAGGAAGAAGATAAGATAAAATTATGTGATGAAAGGAAGAAGATTAGATAGTATTACATGATAAAAGGAAGAAGATAAGATAGAATTATGTGATGAAAGGAAGAAGAAGATAAGATAGTGTTACATGATAAAAGGAAGAAGATAAGATAAAATTATGTGATGAAAGGAAGAAGAAGATAAGATAAAATTATGTGATGAAAGGAAGAAGAAGATAAGATAGAATTATGTGATGAAAGGAAGAAGAAAAGATAAAATTATGTGATGAAAGGAAGAAGAAGATAAGATAGAATTACATGATAAAAGGAAGAAGATAAGATAGAATTATGTGATGAAAGGAAGAAGAAGATAAGATAGTGTTACAGGATAAAAGGAAGAAGATAAGATAGAATTATGTGATGAAAGGAAGAAGAAGATAAGATAGAATTATGTGATGAAAGGAAGAAGAAGATAAGATAGTGTTACATGATAAAGTAAAAGAGGAAAGGAAATAAAAAAAAAAGATGGAACTACTTGAACAAGAAGTGAAAACAAGTCAATTGAACAGTTATGGCAACCCAACAGTTCAATAAACCAATGCCATTTGAACTGGAAGTGGAGCTAGACTCTTTCATTGAGGTGCAGTTCAATAAAATTAAGAAGTACAGTAACAAAAAGTAGAAGGTACGGTAGTTAAAAAATACTCCAATGAGTTCCTTAGGAGACATATGCTTGTAATTAACGGTGGATAGAAAACAAAGCAGGGGAAGTCACTCATTAAAAATGAAATAAAAGAGCCTGCCTAGGACATGGATAGACATGTGTAATTCAAGCTGCTGTACCTCATGCTCTTTGTTTGCAGGAAAGTTGTATGTCTGGATTTAAGCAGCACCACTTCATGTGGGTTCCAGAAACTTCTCACTAACAGGAGAAGGGGCAAAGGCAAGAAACTGTCGCCTTCGGGCAGAAGGGGCTACCCACCTAGGAGAAGGAAAACTCTGAATTCAAACCTGTTTCCTTGCAGCTATACCCAATCATGGGAAAGGCTTCGGGAGTCAACCCTGAGGGAAAATCAGGACCCTAAGGCAGTTTGCAGCACCCAGTGCTACACCCTGGCAGAACCTGCGACGCGCTGACCCCTAACTGTATCGGCACTGACATCGTTCTGACCACAGCTAATGCCCAGGCATTCATCTCATTTCCACGAGATGATCAATAGCCGCCGTAGACTTCATGGTGGTCACTTCATCTTTCATCACATTTTTAAAATTATTAAGGTTGTCTATTGGTTTTTTTATGCATTACAACTTTAAAGGTTAGGGTTTTGAACCTCTAAAGCCCTCACCCAAATTGAGTTGAAGCAATAATAAAAGTTTTTTTTTTTTTTTAACTTTTAAGGTCCTATTCAGCTTGAAATGGAAAGCATTTAGTTCAAAACCTATATATATATATATATGTCTGAAACAAAAATGACAAGAGCTACATTTGACTTTATTCCAGGCTTGCTGAACAGCTTCGAGGTTGGATGATTAGCCAAGAGGAAGAGAAGAAGAAAAATACACAAAAGAAGCACAAAAAGAAGAAAAACTACCCCCCAGTGAAACATTTCGGAAGCAATGCCTTCGGGAGGTACACACAGTCAGTCCCCAACAGTGAGGTCAATGGGCCAGCAGTGAACAGCAACACATATCCGATTCAAGTGTTCAGTGGAGCTTATGATTCTAGGCAGCGATTGTTGAATGCTATACACAGGCGTAATGATACTTTCTATGTACTCTCATTCAGCACAGTAAGTAGGATGCTTTTTTTTTTTTTTTTATTTAAACGTTTATATACTAGTAAATATTTGTCTAAAGTTACATTGGTTCCATGCTCAGTTTATTCCTACATCACATACACTTTTGTTGCTTATCCTATATTTATCCCGAAACTAGCAATGTGGGATGATCTCAAAACTATCATTTAAAGTGTTTTTAAATGTGTTATAAATAAAGTTTTATGAATAAATATCCTAATTTAAATAATTTTTTTAAATCACTGTCATAATTATCCTACAGCTAAGAGTTTTCATTTTTCTATGGTAGCAAGTTCAAGATTTTCCTTTTTGTCTATTGTATGTATAAAGTTTTGTGACAATATGGATAAATATGATTAAAAAAATGTTTTTCCCAATTTGGATATTAAAATTTTTCCTATATCTGGTCTAGATCCTGGAGACTTTTTTCACATTTTTCATTTTTATACATTAATATTAAATACCGGTAATTTATTGTTTTATAAGCATTAATTTGTGGTATATAAAAGGGCAAGATTATAAAGTGCTCCTTTAATTTAATACTAAATCAGTCATTTTCTAATAAGAAACAAAAAGTTATAAAAATGTTTAATCAGAGCACTCCGAAAGGGCCAAAATATTAATTCCGTTCAAATGTGAAAAATAATTCCAGAGTTAAAGAAGACAAGAATCGTTATGTATTATTTCACTTTGTAGTCATTCAGCTTCTCTGGTACGTTTTCAATTTACTTCTCTGTAATCAACTTAATAAATATCTTGATAAAACCTTTTTGTTTTTAATTACTTTCTTGCTCAGGATTATTTCCTAGTGCCAGCCACAGCCCATAATAAAACCATGAGACCTCGGATGTCATTGTTAATGCCAGTGGTCACACCTTTAGTCAACGGTAAGGTTAAAGTTTTATAAAGTTTATAAATTTATAAGTTATAAAGTTTATAAATTAACTTTAATTAGACTAGTTCCTAAATAGTGCACCAGTTGATTGCTGAGAACGATGTTCTGTTTGATCAAATGCTAACTGCCAGGTTGTATTAGGCTTCAACTTTTGAAACGTCAGCTGCTTGGCTTCTCAGTCACAAAATCTCATATCTTAAAAACGTTGATTTGACTCCCTGTAATATTTTTGAGAACCTGGTGAAGTACATAAGTGACCATGTTTTATATTTATTCTTCAGGTAGTTCTGGAGATTCTCGGGATAGTGTTGGAATGATGCAGATAGATTGCGAGATACTCAACACAAATCTGATCCAGGTACAGCGCTCTGTCTTTCCAGAAAAATCCGTTTTCAATTCAACTGCTTTTGAGAGTGGCCAAGAGAAGCCAGCCAGTAACAATGGCACACGCCCACAGGGTCGCAAGTCCGAGAAGTACTGGGAAAAACTTCAAAGATCAAATAAATAAACTAGCCGGAGAAAATGCATAATGACTTTTTTTTAAAACCAGGGCTCAACCTTATCTGGCTGATTTTCTATTTGTACATAAATGAGAGTTGTTTTATAAACTATGACTTTACTTGTGTCATTGATGGGTTTAAGTGCTATGTTTTATTCATGTGGATTCATTGTCTGTAAGCCATATGCTTTTTTTTTTTAAATATTTTTCTTTATTATTGTTCAATGTCTCTCAAAATATTTTCACTATTAATGCACTTGGTGTTTATTTTTTAAATATTTTTTTAAAAAATGTTTGTCAGATATTAACACTTAATTTTTTCTTCTTGAAGTTCACGTGTGTACCAATAACCAATATTGTCATTGTTAGAATATTGTGCTAGTAGAAATGAAGTAACGAGATTACTTTCACGGAGGGATTCATTCTTTGTTCCTCACTATTTGGCAGTTCATACAAACAAGCTGTTGAAATGTCATATGCTTAGTAAAAATAAAATGTACTAACATTTGTATAGTATGTGGTACATGACGTAAGTCGAAGTTGGTTTGCCAAATAATGTATTTAGAAATCTGGCAAAATATTGATTTTTAGCAGATTGTTGACACTATTTTTGTATTGTGTGTTTTATTTATATTTGATGCTGTACTCTCTATACAAATCTAGACTTTATCTGGATTGGTTTGTGATTTTAGTGGAGGTTCATAGCACTTCTCCATTAAGAGCTTTCACTATCAATGAATGCTGCCAAAGGGATTAGAAACTTAGTTATGGTTTTCACTTTTTAAAATTATCTACTGAAATTGTAGATACAGTACAATGTTTCAAATGCACTGAGTAAATGAAAGAATGTTGAAATTATTGTAGATATTCTTTGATTCTCATATTTGGTACTAATTATTTTTATATTTATCACTCATTTGTTACAAATGATACTGAAAATAATTTAAATAATAATCAGTTTTAAGCTTCAATTTGATCTTAACTTTTTTTTAAAACATTTTTTGTTGCTTTTTAGTTTGACCATTTCTACACTATTTTGCATCTAAATGAATGTTGTATGGTTATTGTAAATCTTAGTTAATCCCTACATGAGATACATTACATTCCGAATTTGATTGTTTCACTGCCATAAGTTATCAAGTAGTACTGTATCTAGATCTAAGCAGTGTGATTGTTGAATCTGCTCATTTTTCGCAGAACTTATGAGGATGAATGTTTTTAGTGCAACACCTTTTTAATGTCTACATATTATCTATCTTGAGACATTTGACAAATTTCAGCAGAGCTAAAATGGCTGAGAAATTTTGGTTCAAATGTACATTTTCATCACCAATGAATCTTTTCCTTCATTCAAAAGTTTCACCCTAACTCTATCATTGATAAGCAAATGCTTGATGTTGAATTGTTCTCAAGATGGGTGCATTGCTTTTTTTATCTTGCAGATAAATATTCATGTTGGCCTGTGAATCTCAGGATTACATTAAAAAAAAAATTTAAAAAAATGAAATATTTATGTATACACATGTATATTTAAAGCTGTGTTCGAAAGTTTAGTTAAAAATACAAATTTATTTATTGTATCATATTTATTGAGTCCAAAGTAGATACATAAATGTACAGTACTTCTAATGTGTTAAATTTGGCATTTTATTTTTAATCCTGAATAATTTGTGAAACTCCATGTTTTTAGATCAAAGCAGTGAAATAGAAAAGGTTGTCTTGTGCAATAGATTTGTGGATAGTTTCAACATCAAAGTGTCCTTACATGCAGTCTTAACGGGCAACTTTATCCAATGATACATGTCAATGTGATGATGTTCTAATAAAACTTTGAAATGATTTTTTGGTTAAATTAACTGTTGTCTTTAAGAGTTTATTACAATACTTTACTGTTCACCACCAAACAGTAGGTGTAACATGCAACATTAGATTAACGGTATGCATAGGATATAATTATCTTTATATTTTTAAAGACAATCTGTAATTTATAATAAAATGAAAAGTAGCTCACTTGACAGCAACATCTAGTTATGAAATGTAGTCCATAGTAGGATACTATTCTTAAAATTAAAGACAAATCTGTTGGTATACTATTTATATGTCTATAGTATACAATAAAAAAAATAGTATTCTTGATAAATACAGGTAGCATTTTCATCTTGGAATATCATATTTCTAGAGTTGGCGTTAAATCTTGAAGAAGCCATTGCGCTTCTAGAATGTTTAGGTGACTATCTTCCTTTGAGGATAGACTTATCAAATGATAGACATTATATATAGTATTAAAATTTTTTTTAGTGGATTTGATAAGTGTGGAAATAAAGTACCCGGTAACCCTCCTATATGATTAGAAAATCACATCTGAAGCATTAATCAGATATATTAAAAATGCAAACCATTTTCAGCCGAAGTACAGAAACTGTTGACAGGGAAGTCATTGTAATGACTGACAACTGCTAGCTGTACATGATGATATACCACAAAAAAACATCTACAAGTAGAAAAAGGTTATCTAAAAGCAGCTCAAAACTGTGCAGTCCTTGATTTAGTAACAATTCCTGTCAGAGTTGTTAAACCCTTTTAATGCTCAAAAAGGTCATTTTAAGAACTCAGACAATACTTCCAGGTATAGTATGCTTTATTTGAGTGAAAATGAAATCCTATTGAGATATTGATTTAAATAAATCCTCGCTTTACGTCTTTCTCTAAGGGTAAGTATCTAAATTTACATTTTTGTCCCCATTGAAACTGAGAATGGATCCTTGAGCTTGTGTTGGATGGACAAAATCTTCCACAAAGCATGGTGTTACAGCCTTATAAAAATTCACAAAGACTGAATAGTTCCAGGTTATGATCCATTTTTCTTGACAAAAGTCATGTTGGATCTACTTCTGCCAGTCCTAAAATTTAGTATCATACTACTTGCTCTCAGCCCTCCCATTTATAAGGATATACTTGGCAGGTCAGAATACAACTTAAATTTTTATCATTGTGAACAGGCCAATTAGTAACACTTCCCCGGGAAGGCCATCAAGAGCTAGGTGGTTTGTGTTTTTAGAGTTAACTTTTTAAAATTGAGTTCAGTAGACTAGCTCATAATTTTACAAAAGATGGTTAATAAAAGAATTGTATACACCAACATCAATATGAAATTTTAACCATTCAGCTTAAAATTTTTATCTTATTTCATTTTTTTCACTTGGGAATAAACTTGCCAGTAGTAAAAGTGCTGTTTTTTTTAAAAATGGTATTGCTCCAGAAAACTACAATCCAAACAAGACACATAAGTAAAAATAACTAAGCAATGAAATTATAATTCACAGATTTATTACTGCAACAAAGTACTCATTGAAAAAATTACTTCTTCTTGGCCACACCCACAGTTCTACCTCTGCGACCTGTAGTCTTAGTGTGTTGACCTCTAACACGGAGGCTGAAAAAAAAAATGAAATGAAATAAAACAATGAATCATCAATTCTGTCAACATTTGGTTAAACATTAACATTTGTCATGTAGTCTTCATCTGACCCTCTAACTTTATAATGAAAAGTTACAAGTGTGAAGGAAGACATTACTGTGGCTGTAATTGTTTCCTCTACAACTAAATATGATAGAAGAAAATTATGGAATACAGCTATATGGGAACTATTAATTACCTTTTTTTTTGGTGCAGTTTTAATGTGCCATCAAGAAAGCTACCAAACCACATTTGAAATCCAAAATTAAACTAGTGATTGAGGGTTCACACTTATATTACAAGTTGGAGTATCAATAAATGATTGCCTGTATGACATCAGATTTCAAAAACCCTACCATAGACACTCCTACAAAGCCAACTGCTACTTACAGCTATGTTCAATCAGATTTTCACAACATTATCCCTCATATCTAATTTGGAGAAGTGTTTCATATAATAAATATAGAAAAGTTAAGTAATTACAAAACATAAATGTCAAACCCTTACAATTGTAAAAGAGGCAGAGTTGTATATTCACTGCTAGTTTTTAAATAACTATGCCTTTATTAACTATGACCTAAAAAAGTGACAAAGAATCTTTTTCTTTAGGTTTATTTGGTATTGCATGTTGAAATGGATTTTTTATGATATTTTGAAACATAAGGTTGTTTTTTTTAATAGCCAACAAAAAATAGGAACATATTAAGCCATTGATTAGGCTACAATTCAATATAATTTAAATGTTTAAGCTGTAGATTAAGGAAATAATGATTGGAGAAAGTGAATTAGAGCCATTTGAGACATAGTGAAGAAAAAAAAATTGATGCTAGATCCAGTATTGATTTTCTTTATATCTGGAGAATGGAATGAAACATAATCTGCTAAATATTGTTTTATAGGTGGTTTTTTTTTTTAAAGAGTAACACAAGTAAGTGAAAACTGGTCTACATATGTGCAAGGGAACATCCAATGCATTCACTATTTTGTACTGGTAGTGGAATGTTATTCAAATACTACAGTTCCAGATTTCAAAAATAAAAAGCTATGCTCAAATGATTCCTAGCTTAAATATTAAAACTTACCCCCAATAGTGTCTGAGACCTCTATGAGCACGAATTTTCTTTAACCTTTCAAGATCCTCACGAAGTTTGTTATCCAAACCATTGCTAAGAACCTGACTAAAACGACCATCTTTAATATCCTTTTGTCTGTTCAAGAACCAGTCTGGAATTTTGTACTGTCTAGGATTGGTCATGACTGTCACAATGCGTTCAACCTAAAGGCCAAAAAAAAATGAAAACATCAAATGAAGCAAAGATGTTATTTGTCAGAATAAGCAGACTAGAGTAAGGAATATAAGTCATTGGTTAACATGTATGACTAGATCTTCTTTTTTGAAGTAAAGTCTGTATTATATAAGATAAGAAGAAGAATGGTATACATATAACATTAGAACTCAATCATAAAGAATTTAATTTGGTGAATAAAAATTAAGGCTTCTTATCATGCCATTAAGCATAAACAAGTTGTGTTTAAAGGGAAACTCCAATGGTTTTTCAAATTTGAGTTATTGACATTCATATTGCTTCATTGTTTCTGTAGCTGTTAGGCTTAGTGATTGCCTAGTCCAGAGCTATGGTATATACATAGAGATCTAAAAGCATTAGGATAACCAACTGAAGAAAAAAGTAACATGCATGTAAATCTACTTTCAACACGCATTTTTTTCTTTGCTTACAAGATCTAGATCTAACTGCATAGATGAAGATATTCTTTTACGAGAATGTAAACTTTACTGAATGGTCTCTCGTTATACAATTAGTCTATAGATTAAATTAATAGGTTAGTGTCACATCACAGAAATCCGGTGAAAATCTGATTGCTTTGGTTGCGTAGGAAAATTACACCAGAAAGACATTAATTACTTAGTTATTATTGCTAATTAAAAAAAAAGAATAATACATTCACTAT
The DNA here is from genome assembly GCA_030265305.1 of Biomphalaria pfeifferi. Taxonomy (NCBI): domain Eukaryota; kingdom Metazoa; phylum Mollusca; class Gastropoda; family Planorbidae; genus Biomphalaria; species Biomphalaria pfeifferi. The sequence continues at coordinate 1,791,023 of JASAOG010000012.1, forward strand.
CTATAAACCAAAACACACATAAAAAATTGTCAGAACCTTTAAAAGAAGCCAATGCCAACTAGATCTATCAAAATCAATGCATGCAGGCTATTTACATTAAAGACAGCAAAGAGCCATTGTAATTTAACAATTATTAGAAATCACATGATTTCAATTAGAATTAGGCAGATAATCTTACAAATTTAACATGCATAATAACTTAATTTTTACTTATTAAAATTAATTAATAAACCTTGGCCTTGGTTCTATTTAGGATTTTAGATTGTTACAGAAAATAAATATATTCTACCTCTTCTTCTGTCAACTCTCCTGCCCTTTTTCTGATATCTACATTAGCCTTTTTGCACACAACTGTTGCAAATCTACGACCTACACCCTGCAATTTAAAAAAAACATCTTCAAACAAAATGTAACAAGCAATTTTAACATTTTATTGCTAAAAATAAGTATACTATACACACTTACACTTAATAGGTCTATCAGAATATCACATTAGTCAAAAATTCTTATAACTTACCCTAATGGATGTGATGGCAAAGGAAATCTTTCTTCGTCCATCGATGTTCGTGTTCATAACACGAAGAATGTGTTGAAACTTTTCAGGCAGAACTAGAGACTAAATAAAGATAAAAAGTATATTAAAAAATACCAATGAAATAACAGTTAAACGTACACAAGCTTGACAGAATGCTTATAACTATACTAAATTGTACTACTGCAAAAAAGTACCTTAAATAGAATAAAATCTAGATAGATCTAGAAAGCTAAAAGTTTTAGCCTATCATAAATAATATTTGATTTAGCAATATTGTTACCATTATCAATTAAAAACAATAAGAGTTTCAATGTTAATTTAAAGTGTTTATTTTAGTATATAAATTTTCGAAAAGACACATAGGAAATAAATGATTACACGATAGAAATAGATAACAAAATCTTTTCAGAACCTACCATTTTTATCTGCTGAAGCAAAAAGGAAGTTCCAAACCGGAAGCAGAAAAATAAAGATATGGACACTTTTTACCTGAAAATTCTAATAAAATTAATAAATGTTTAGAAAGAAAAAAATAATTACTGTATTGAAATAAAGAATTCCGTACTTATTTTTGTTTTTACATATTTATACATTTAACACTAAAAATAATCCAGAAATCTAGATCTAGAAGTCTAGATCTATATTCTAGAATATATCAATATTTTATTTTTGTTTCCAAACCAGCTTTGTACTAATCTAGATCTTGATATAAAAACAATAACAAAAATGGCAGAACTATTGGACGTGTCCCCTACTAACTATGAACATGATGTATGTTGCTATGAATAAAGTACCAAATATGTCACGATTATTATTTGAAGAGAGACTTACGTAGTCTATACAAAATCATGTGAGATATGCGGATTTTCAGGTGCCGTAATTATAGTTCAAACAACTACGAGTACGATAACTGGATAAGCCTAAGAAGAGACTGAGACTTGAGACTCTCACTCAGTCTGAGTCTCAGACTGTGAGTGTGATGACTGTCAAGTGTCACAGTGTCAGTGTCACTAAAAATGACTAATCACTAAACTTTAAAAGTTTAAACTACTCACTATTATAGTATACTAAAGTGACTATTATGTCACTAAACGATGCCGATGCGACTGACGCGGTCAACGATTGATTTTTTTTTATTGAAATAACTTAAATTTAACTTTCATAAATAAGAACGAAGTAGTAAGTAGAGTAATTTTCATCTAGGGAACACCCCCTATTTTCTGACATTTCTAGTTTCGTTTACTCTGAAAAACAAGGACAAGGGTTTTACACAGGTTTAAAAAGCACTCACAGCACTGGTAGGACGATGCAATTTGTTTTCTTCTAGGACAGAAGGAGGGTAGGTCCGGAGTGAAGATTAAGTATCTAACTATCTAAAATGCTTCTAGATCTAAATAGGCCTAAAACACACGTCATAGTCTTTGAGTAAATATGGGGTGTTCCATAATATTCATTTGTCACAATCAATGTCACTAACAAACGGTCTTTATCACTATTGGACACTATCAATGACACTAACGAACGCTATTTTAATGTTGAAAATGCATATCAAAGGGATGTAACGCAAGGCCGGGAAATGGAGATTTCTTTGATTTATTTCGTATAGGTCTAACATTTTGTTACTTAATTTTGTTTTAGATGTTAAACCAAGTTTAATGTGAATGAGTAAAAAGAAAGGGAATATCGCTAAACATAGTGCTTATGAGGGGAGAGTTGGGTATAGTGTAAATGAAAAAGTAATGTTTTCATGAATGGCACAATCCTGCTCTCTCTCTCTTTTTTCACTCCTTGTCACTCTAATTATTGGTTGACCAGCCTAGATAGGTACCTAGCATGGTATCATCAACACAGTACCAGAAAAAACAAGTAGTGGGAGGGATAATTATTGATCAATCAGGTACCAAGTTAGGTCACATTCACTGAGTGGAGTGAGCGGGCCAGACGCGCCGGGTCACGCAGTTTTTTTTTTTTTTGGGTCACAATGTATGGCCCTTTGTAAAGTTGAGGGTTTAGCAGAGAAGGGAGCAATGAAAAGAGGGAAAAGTGACACTAATCTGTCGATATTGAGTTGGTTTAAAAAGAAATTGATATTGAAATTTAAAAAAATTGAAGATAATATTATTTTTAAATACAATAACATGAAGTGTTTGTTAGTGTACAGATTGTGTTCGTTAGTGTACAGAGCGGAGAATGGTGTTCGTTAATGTTGCGCTGGACCTCATTGACCTGACCCTCTTCATTATCATATTTTATTGTAATTATGCATAGAGTAACAAAACAATATAGCTATTTTTATTGACAAATGAATGACAAATTTATAGATGTTTGTAGTTTTTTCCTAGGACTAACCATTTAGGAGCTATAAAAATTCAAACGCAAAAATTGCGGCGGCAGCGCTTAACGTGTTCATAAGTGGGAAATTACCATATAACTTGTCTATATTATAGATCTAGAGATCTAATAATACATATATACAAGTTGCAACCACACACACTGACACAGTTAAAAGTAATAATTTATAGTAATTATATATGGATCTAGAATCTGAAATTCTATGAAAAAGGTTTAAAAGATGACAGACTCTTAGTTAGAGAGTGTGAGCTTGGAGTTATTTGCTTAGAAAGTTGGTTCTGGATATCACTAGTTTAAATTAAAAAGCTGGTTAGTTTATCTATCATTATTATTGTATACTGTATCTACTATGTGCATAAGCTGTATAGTGTATATATATATGTTTTATGACATTGTTTAAAGGTATTAAACTCAAGAAAAGTATGTCATCACTGTTGTCATTCTTTCTCAAAGTGGTTTGAACTATAATTATGGCACCTCCATATCCACATTTGGTGGAAATACTAAGCAAGTCTCTCTTCAACTAAAATCATAGCATTACCATACTTCTACTTGATCTACTGTAAAATAAGTGTTTGAATTAAGATTCTTGATAATGTTTAGAGAATCTAGTGTCTAGACTGCAAATAGATCATTAGACTTTCATTTGTCAGAATGTTTAAATTCCCACAAATTATTTGTACAATGTTATGGTGATAAGTGTTTGTTGTATTAAAAAAGTCAACAAAAGATGTGTTACATAACTTGAAGATAGTCTTATGACTATCACATGAAGAGCACTTTTTTTTAAAGTTAACTTTCATTGCAAATAGCAAAATATCAACAAAAAAAATTACTAAAATGGCAAATTGAAATCCAAAATGTCTCAATGACTATTCAATTAGAGCAATAGAATGTTAATCATTATAAGCCTTGTGAATAGTGAATAAAATTTCCTAACCAACCAAAAGGGCTTGAAAAATGCATTTAGAGGCATTTTCTATCAACATAAATAATTATATTGTCCTACTCACCATACTTAAAAATAATAGATCAAAAAAAATTTTTAATTAAAGCTATAAAAATATTTGTAAAAAAAAGAACTTGCATCAATGTTTTTTCTTTGTGATTTTTTAAAAAATGAGTATTTTATCAACCACAAAACAAAAGATTTTATTTATCAGAAATTCCTTACTTTCATTTACTATTCAATATAGGTAATTTTGTTCTTCTATTATTTTATTTTTTTTTTTCCTTTTCTTTTGTGTGTGCGTGTCTAGACTGATGTCAACCTTCAACTTGGAGAGCTAGACTTCACATCAGAAGACTTCTTGCTGGATGAAGTGGATGGTAATTTAAAATGATAATTAAAATTTATGTTGCTTTTCTTAAATTCTACTGTTGCACTGTAGCAGAAGAAGAATGGTAGAAACTTTTTATACAAAAAAACTGTCTACTTTTGTTTTATATAACATTCTGATATTCCTTTAGTAATAAAAAATAGTATGTCCTAAGGATCATGTCAGGAATCAAACTTGGACTATCAGGAAAACAGTGCAAAGTGCATACCACCTAGAGAGGCTGCCACCCATCACACATGGCTTACAAAGATGAACAAATGTCGTCAATTAGCACCCCATGACTTTTAAATTTTTCTTTGATTAGCGTCCCATGACATTAAACCTTTGTTTTAATTAGTTAGTTTGGTCAACATAAGCAGTAAATTTTCAGTGATAGTAACAACTGAATTGAAATCAGATTTTATGTCTTGTGATGTGCTGGTCAGCTTTGTGGAAGTAGCTAATTATTACTGCTGATTGATGCCAAACTCTGAGATGCATTAAGTAACAGTACAACTAACAAAATATGGTTGCAATAAGTAGAATGACACAGTTTTGAAGTATGTGATTATGTTGTCTATAAAAACTAATGATTATTGGTTTGTAAATTTCAGTGCATATACAAGAGAATCTGGAAGATGAAATAGTGAAAGAAGCTTTAAAAAAGGTAAACAGAAAAAAAAAAATTGTCTGATGAAAACATTCAACATGCTATTGAAAAAAATAAAATAAAACTTTTTCCTATTTTCCATTTTAAAAAATGTTTTCTTGAACAGATGAATATGGAAAGCTTCAATCAGTTTTGTTTTTCTTCTAACTACATCATTTCATGTGTAGATTTTGTTGAAATTAAGAACTCTATACATATTTCAGGTCTCTAATAAAATCTTGAGTATACATCTCTATTTTTATTCTTTTCTTGCACATAAATACTGTATCCATGTTTCAATTTCTTTTTAGGGAGTGGACTTGCGACACTATTCTAAAGAAATAGAACAAGAACTGCTGAAAGTTGAAAATGAATCTGTGCAAGATTGTATCCATTATATTTTCTAGTCATTAACTGTACAATTAAGACCTAGTTTGTTTGTATTATGTTTGGAATGCATTTTGATAATATGGCTATAAGTTTTTCTTACAAAGATATTCAAGATATTAAAGAAAGTCAGAATATTGCAAGTCTACACAGACAGATAGCAGCCTGTGACACCATTTTGGAGGTCAGTTTGATGTTGCTTAGCTAACATGGTTTCTTTCTAGGAATGTTATAAGTGACACACAACTAATTTATCATTGCATTAAAGTAAAGATGTTGGGTCCTTGTGCTGGCCAGGAATATCATTGGGCAGTGAAACATGAATATAACTTTATAGCATATAGCATTCTTTGTGGGGTATGGACATATATATTTTTTTGGATATGGGGAGGGGGGAGGTATATGATAGACAGTTTCTGTGCTGCGTTTTGGGCGTTCAACAAACACAAGTAAGTCAGGATTTGAACTTGAGCCCCCTTGATTGGTAGTTAAATTGCTAATGCACTTAGCCACACATCCATCTTAGCCTACCTCTAGTATTTTTAAGGCTTGAGAATGTATCTAGGTTTCATGTATTCAGTTGATAAGATATTTAAAAGTCAGATTTTACAGAATAATAAAAACATACATTTCTTTATAGTTACAAACTTCGGCTTGCTTTATATAAAATATAAATATTTTGATTCTATATAAATAAATACATATATTTAATATTAATTTAATATTTAATTGCTCTAAATTAATGTTAATACATTATTTTAATGCTGTTGTATAATTGTGTTTTCATTAGCGAATGGAACAGATGTTGAATGGTTTCCAAGGTGATCTGAGCAGCATCAGCACAGAGATACAGTCTTTACAAGATCAGTCTATAGCCATGAATGTCAAACTGAAAAACAGACAGGTAATCAACTTTATTTTTACTAATGACACTCTGTAAGGTCTTCCTGAGCAAGTGCATTTTTATTGCATTATTACATAGAACAAACATTTTTCCCTCTGTATATCATCAAGTCAGCGTGAGAACAAATAGAATATTCTTGTGGAATTTCTCTATTTTTTCAATTTTTCAATTTCAACAATAGATGAGTAAGAGCTTTATCATATTGGCAATATGTACTAGATTTTGGATTTTTTCTCTTGATGTCATTTTCAATAGCTGTTTGGTTGTGCAGTATGCGTGCTGTTCTGTCGTTCAGACTTCTCCATGGTCCTGAGTTCATACTCTGCCCCCTACTATCTCCCATCATCCTGTGGGAGGCTTGGTCTAAGAAGTAAATTATCTTCAACTCTGAAGGAACATCCAAAACATGTAAAACTAACATTTTTTTTTTTGCATCATGCAAGACATAACAAAACACTAAAAAATATGTATAGGTAGTAATCACAGAAAGACACTTAAGAACATATCACAGTTTAACACAGTAAGAAATAATTGAAAAGAGGTGAGGCATGCATGTTACGTCTGATGCATACTTCATCTTTAGTCTGATTACAGAGTGTGCCAGATTATTAAGGATCAGACTATCAAGAATCAGTTGTAAACATTTAAAGACACTTCTATTTCTGTCTAGCTATAATTAGTTTCCACATCCGCTGAAGTAAGTAGATGCTGTTGATCTTATGGATTTCCCTTATATAGCACTGTTAACTTAACCTAACACCTCTTGTCTCTTTAGGTCACTAACTACCAGTACTGTTTGTTCTCTCTCTTGTTAAGTGCTTCATATTTAAGTAGAATGATGTGGGGAGAAGGGGGGGGGGTATAGACACTCATGAATGTGTCCATAATTGTAGTTATTGATGGTCAGAGTTTGAGTTTGACATTTTATCATTAGGTTGACATTTGAAGAATACAATTTTGATTGTCTATTTTTGATTATCTACTACTGTTCTAAATTTAGTTATGTCTATAATGTATTTTACATACATTAGGAAATTGAAATTAGGGTTGATCAATTTGATTTTTTCTTTACAGTCGATACGTGGTGAATTAAGTCAGTATGTTGATGAGATGGTCATTCCAGAAACTATGATCAAGTTAGTACCATTACCTTTTAGAATACAATCATTGATCTAATTTCAAAATTATTTTTAAACTGTTTGGAGAGCTGCCTGATCAGGATTGGAAACCACTGCGCAGTTGACCTCAGATATTAGACTAGTTATCTAAACCCTCCAACCTAACACAGAGGAAGAGAATAAAAAAATTTTGATCTAGTCACCATGATTGCTTATCATGTATCAAGCTTTTCTTTTTTCTTAGTCTGCATTTCTTTCTATGCTACTTGTATAATTCTTGGGTTAAAGCCTCTTTAAAAAAAAAATGAACGTATAAATGTTTGATTAATATTTTGGTAAATCTCCCAATATAAGGATCACAAGTTCAGATGCAGTTATTGGGTGGCTCAGATATTAGGTCCTGGGAACAGTAAATCTCCCATTATAAGGATCACAAGTTCAGATGCAGTTATTGGGTGGCTCAGATATTAGGTCCTGGGAACAGTAAATCTCCCATTATAAGGATCACAAGTTCAGATGCAGGTATTGGGTGGCTCAGATATTGGGTCCTGGGAACAGTAAATCTCCCAATATAAGGATCACAAGTTCAGATGCAGGTATTGGGTGGCTCAGATATTGGGTCCTGGGAGAAGGGACAAAGGTGGGCAAGTGGTGCCTAAACCACTTAACTTCAGGCAGAAATTAGTAGTTAAGAGGAGAAGGGAAAACTGTGAATTTAAACCACTACTACCTTGCGACTGTACCCAAACATGGTAATGGCTTCGGGAGTCCACCCTGAGGCAACTTGCAGCATACATTGCTAAACTCTGGCAGATCTTATCACGTAGCTAATCCTAAACTGTATTGAGTATCTGCCATTTCTTTGGACACATATGCTGCGTGGAGAGAGGGTAACTACTATGTCAGCGATATCGTTCCAGCCATAGCTTTCATCTCATTTCTATAAGAATCATAGCTTCTGTGCCACTGAAGTAGGCCATATATACCGTGACCTTTTTGTTGTTGTTGTTCTATTTCTTCTTTGAAGTTGGTAACACAACATTCTCAAATTAGTCCTTGCATAATTTTAGTGCTATTTCTTTTTATTCTCTTTTTTTTTTTGTTGTTTATTTCATTAAAAGCTCACAAATAATTTTTCTGTTCATTTGCTTTCATTTTTCTGCCTGTTTGTATTTCACTAGTTTCGTACTGCCATTGCCAATACCATTAAACTACATGTGTTGCTAATACCATTAAACTTCATGTGTTGCCAATACCATTAAACTTCATGTGTTGCCAAAACCATTAAACTACATGTGTTGCTAATACCATTAAACTTCATGTGTTGCCAATACCTTTAAACTACATGTGTTGCCAATACCATTAAACTGCATGTGTATATTTTCCACCAGGTCCATTCTAGAGTGTCCAGTGACGGAAGATGATTTCAAGGAACAGCTCCATGAGTTAAACCACAAAATAAACTTTGTCAAAGAGCAGTCCTTTAGAGATGCCAGAGCTTGTCTTGATGTGAAAGATATTTTAGAAAAACTCAAAATCAAAGTAACTACCAACACAAAGTTATTCTTTGAATAAACTTTTGACATATTTTCTTAGTCATACAAAGAAAAATTTAATTCTTGTAAAGATAAAGTAACCAAAATTTTATTTCCCAAAAAATTGAATGAACCTAGCAGTGATGGAGGAAAGGTGTGTAATTTGATCTTTTTCAATGGCCTTTGGCTAAGGGTGTCATTTGGAGAGCAGAACACCAGCAAGTAAATGTCAGTTAATCTATTATAAATGTCATGATTTTTTTTAAAGAGAGGGCTTTGTATTTGTCTCCACAACTCCATGACTTGTGCAGATTTGGAGGTGCTTTAAAATCTATTACAACTTGCTGCTTTGATACACTGAAGAAACACAGCCCTGGAAATAATTTCTTGAGCTCAATGCCTTTTAAACTCAGTTCAATAAAACAAGTCACTCAAAATATAGGTTTTGCTTGTACAATGAGTTGACTGAAATAAAATACTCTAGTTGAAGTAATACACTGTGAAATACAGATGATTAAATAGTAATTCAATAAAGAATGAGCTCACTAAATAGTTCACATGAAACAATGGATAATGACCAAAGACTAGCAACCCTGAAAGCTCATTTCAGATTCCTTATATATTGATCTTTATGATCACCTTCTTTCTTTCTTCTTCTTCTTCTTCTTCTAGCCAGCTTTATTGCTGCTGAGCTGTGAGCTCTTTTGCAGACTGTGCCAAGGAAAAAAAGTGTGCTGGTTTTCTTCAGTTGTTCAGCACTGCCGTACAGGGTGTTGGTCATGTTGAGCTGTAGTGAGTGGAAGTAGGATCTGCTTAATGAGGGTTAGGAAGGGGCATTCAAAGAGGATATGGTTTACGGTTTCATAAGGGTGGGCGCAGTGTCTGCAAAGGGGTAGTTGTGTGGAGTTTATTTTGTTCAGATGGTAATTTAATAGTGGTGTGTGTCCTGTTCTTAGTTGGAAAATTGTAGATTGTTCTTTGGGGGGGAGGAAGTTAATACTGTCCAGTTTGTTAGGCATAGTCATTCTTTGTACATGGCTCTGCCTGTGTTTCCTGATGCCCATTGGTTGAGCCACTCCTCTTTGTGATTGTTGACTAACGTTGACCTTAGGGTGAGGTAGTTAACAGGTCTATCTGGTTGTTCCATAGATGAACCTGCCTTTGATAGCTTATCTGCCTTTTCATTAAAAAGGATCACCTTCCCAGGCTTCCCCATTGAGCCTTTAACTAGTTTACGCAATCAAGGTTGACCAGAAAAATCTGCTTTATTTTCACACACACACACCTAATGTGACCTGAATAAGTAAGGGCATTTGACTTCCTGCTGGTCTGTGATTGTATGCCCTCAAGCTTGACATAATACACACACATGTGTAGAAAACTATTAAAACTCAGGGATGTCCTGGAGCTATATGATTTACCACAGCAACATTTGCCTTGTTATGATTTAGTACGTCACTGAAAAGTGTTTAGTTAAGTTGTCAAAACAAGATTTTATTTTAATCATAAATATCTGTATTTTAAATATATATACATTTTTTTTAGGCCATTTCCAAAATCAGAGAATTTTTACTTCAAAAGATTTATGCATTCAGAAAGCCCATGAGCAATTATCAAATTCCTCAGAATACTTTGCTCAAGTTTAGGTACGCTTATTTTGATATCCCTTGTTTAATATTAGCTTTAACAATTTCGTTCAATTTATTATTATTTTCTTTTAAAACACTTTGTAAAAAAAAAAATACTTGTGAAAAAATGAATGAATTTTTTTTTTCCAACCAGGATTTTTAATGAATTCCTGATGGCCAATGAGAGGCATGTTGCTAAGGAAGTGAGAGATGAGTACATTGATACTATGAGTAAAATTTATTATTCCTACTTCAAAGGCTACTCCAGCCGCTTGACCAAACTTCAGGTAAAAAAAAAATATTGTCTCAATTATTATATGCTTTCACCTAATCTGAATGAACCTTTTGCAAATAGCTCAATGGAATGCTTTCAAACTGGTTGAAGAACAATGACTTATAGTACTTAACTATGCAATTAGCCTGACTTTTCACATTAAATAACACAAGGCTTAGTGTCATAAGAATTTAATTCATTAGGATAACTATAAAATAACCTCATTAAAGACCTTCTCGAGTTGAATTAACCATTTTGTAAATAATATATTACCTTTCATATCTAGCATCAAGGCTTTTTTTTTTTTCAATCATTAAATTGTACTGGGCCATAGAAGTTTTGTCTTTGAACATTCCTGTTTGTGAAAGGCTCATAAAAAAAATACCTTTTACTGACTAATTGTTCACCAGTGTGCTAACTCTGTGCATGTCTAAGAAAGTTTGTGTACAAAGTTCCTTGATCATAACCTAGTCTGCTCTAATGTGTGGCTCCTTAAAGTTTCATGAAAGCTCAGTAAAGACTATTCATTTTGAGATTCAACATGACATGTATAGATGACTTCAAGAAACAGCTCCATGACTTAGTGCTATAGTAGTGATATTTAGGTGGACTTTTGTAGTCAAACTAAATTTACATTTGTTTGGTCCAATAAAATAATATCTTCTAGTTTGAGTGATTGGAGATTTTAGGATGTATAATTTGAGACTCTGTAAGAGTTTCACCATTTGGGATTTTAAAAAAGGGGTTGTGCACCTAGATGTCTGTATTTGGTTGGAAGTTTGGTATTAGTTTGATAAGATCTGCGATGATTTTGGTTTAGTATGCTGTTTGGGGTTTAGTTAAAGCAATGCTGTCAGTCATGTATTTTATTTTGGATACATGTGACACTCTTCCTTTATAATTGCTGGTATAGGACAAGGCATTTCTAGCATTTCTGATTATAAGTTGACTAAGTGAAAACGATATTGGACTTGTTAAGACAAATTTGAAACTACATGAAAATCAACTACGTTGAAACTAAGATGAATTTGACTCAATTGGAACTTATAAAAAAGTTGATAAATTAAAACTAAGACTTTTTTTTCAACTTTTTTGTTGTTGACTTTGTTTTTATTTATTTTTGTTTTTAAATTGGACTTGCTGCATTTTTGTTTTACAGAGCTAAATAAGATATGGGCAATTTGATCACAATTTTAGATTAAACAATATGATAGTAAAGTTTCTACCATTTACAATTATGATACTATTTTAATGAATGATTTATGACAAAGTTTGATTCATTTAATATTTAGCTAAAGTAATTTAGCTGTATAGTTAGTTATACAATGAATTAAAACCCTATAAAAACTCATTCAAAATTTATCCTTTCAAAATAATATTTTTATTTTTTGTATGCACAACAAATCACTTTGTGCAATTGCCCCTTAACAGATTAGTTGTTTGTTTAGTTTACTATTTGCATTAGAGTCAACGTTTCACCAATTGTTTATGTAATTTTAAACTGGGGTTTTCTTGGGTTGTTTTTAAATTTTGAAGCAAATATCATTCCAATACAAAACAATAATTCAATGTCAAACACAAAAAACTTTCTTGCTCCCAACTATTGTGTAAGATTGTAAGTATGTGTTCATATGTTCCACTTAGATGTACATGTTTTATTGGGTAGCTAGATCCTTTTGTTTTTTTTTCTGGACATTGTTTAGTTGAACTACTTTGGAAATTACATCATTACTATCAAAGAAAAGTCAAATATTTTGGGGCAAATGACATTTTTTAAAAATACTTCATATTATGTTAAAGACATCTATTTTAATTAAAGAGCAATATCTATATTACTAACATTTATTTCAGTTTCAAAAGCAATACTAATAATAAAAATGACAGCATATTTTAAGTATGATTAAAATAAACGTCATAGTTCTCTGAGTTAGCTCGCTAGGCTATAATTTCCATTTCATAAAAATTCAAAACACCCATTCATCAAAACAGCTTCAATGTATTCTGTATAACAGTGTTTCTCAGATTCATCAAAACAGTCTCAATGTATTCTATATAACAGTGTTTCTCACATTCATCAACACAGTCTCAATGTATTGTATATAACAGTGTTTCTCACATTGATCAACACAGTGTCAATGTATTGTATATAACAGTGTTTCTCACATTCATCAAAACAATCTCAATGTATTCTATGTAACAGTGTTTCTCAAATTTTACTCTGTTACCAATTCCTTTATGTTCTACAAGTAAAATTCATAAGTAAAGCATAATTATAAAATTTGTACGTGATAGTCTCCATATATTATTAATTGGAAGAGTCTAAAATTGTTGAGAATCACTGTTCTTTATCATAAATACATTTAATGTTGGACCCAAGTAAATATTTTGTTTCATTCTTTGTTACTTTCTCATTTCTTTTGAGCATGATTTTGATTGTCATCTAAGAACTGGTTTACAGTACTGCTCAATTTCAGGTTCCTAGTGAGGAGACCAAGCAGACTATGGGAACTAAATTGGGTCATTGTTTTTCAGTCCGTGCCAGATACATTTCCAAAGTGGTAAACACAAATGAATGCCAAAGAGGGAATTTTGATTTGACAGGATGGCACATCTGATTTTTTGTTTCATTTTTTTTTTTTTGCTTTGGCGTGTTATCTAGAAATCTTTTTATTTTCATTGAACAAATACTGCAGCTTGGATCCAGGTGTCTTGTTTCTATATACCTTATGCTGGATATTTTTACTTTTATATCTACTTTATAGTAGTGTATTGCTATCAGAAATAACTTATTTACAACAGTTGTTTCCAAAGGGTGTGCTGCACTGTTGCAGTGACGTTTTCATTCCATACGGACTGGGGTTTAAACCAGTCATAATGAAAGGAAAAAATCCATGCTAAGCAAAAGCTTGATTGATAGAACAACTTTGGGGACAACTGAAGACAAGGAAGAATACATTTGAGTTTGTTTTGATGGATGGAGTGTACTACTTTATTTTAATGCTAAGAATTTTGAAAGCATAAAAAAAATAGTATTGTCAGAAATATAGCAACTTGTGAAACTAAATTATGAAGAACTTTGTTACATAGAAGTATTATATTACTTGTTTTTCTGTAGGCCCTGTTGAACTCTATTGTATTTAAGTTTGGTCTTTGTTCTGCCATAGCCATTCATCTGCTCTATTAAACAGTTTGAGTTGGTTCCATTGAAGTTTTATTAAATAAGATTAGATTATTTATCATTTGTATTCATCAATGTAGTCTTTTATCATAACTATCATGATGCTTATTTTTTTTTTATTTTATTCAGAAAGAGTTATCCAAATTGGTAAATTTTAAAACCATTGTTTCTTTTTAATTGCCTTACAAAATAGTCCGCTAAAAAATTGATTTGACTAAAAACTAAACCAACTTCTCGAAGCCTGGAAATGTTTTACTTGCTGTTGGTGATGTTTATCTTGCATGGGTTTATTCTAGGTTTTTTGTTCTTGTCAAACCATCCCTCTTCCTTACCTTTTGATTTCTTGTCACACTGTCTAAAGTATGTTTTTTGGTGTGTAAATTAATGTTTCATGAAGGGTAAGACTTAGTTGTTGTGCTGTAAATAGTGAAAGAAGTTTTATTTACTTTATCTGGGTATCTTGCTTCTTGGTTTGTTACATGCATGGCTTGTTATGCAGTTGACATTGTCTTGTGTAGACGTCTATGTTACAAGCTTTATTCATGAATTTTTGCCCATGAGATAAATGGTACTTAAACTCTTTGTATTATTTTCTTTGTATTATTTTACTTTTGTCTTTGGATTTCATCACTACAAAGTAAACACATAAGAATAAATTTCATACAAATAATATATAGTTTTCAACTTGCAAATATTTTATGAAACAGTACAAATCCTACAAGCTTATGGCAATGCTTTGAGATTTTCACATAAAGAATATTAACTTTTTAAGTTAAAGGAAACTAGTAGTATGTTTTAAATTAGTTTTGTCTGTTGTTATTATATTGTTAATGTTACCTTCTATGTATGATAGTATGTTTGTACTATAACAAATTAAATTACATCCTGATGTATTTGTTTTCTTATGTTTTAGTTTGAAGAAGCTGCAGCCCGAGATGATTTGATGGGAGTGGAAGATACAGCCAAGAAAAATATCCTTGACATCTAATGTATACATATTAAAATTTACGTATACATGACTTTGTATCAAATGTTTTCTTTACCTTATACCTAACTTCACATCAAAATATAAATGCTTATCTACATGACTATTCCTTATTCTTAATTTAATATTTTAAAATTCTAGTTTTATTTAAATTTGTATTTTTCAAACAGAATCTATAAGTGTTTTTATATTATTTATTTCAATAATATGTTTTTCTATGAAGCCTGATGTTAAAAATGGCAACAAAAAAACTAAACTTTAATGGTTATAAAAAAAACAACATAACCACAAATAAAACAGTGAAACCTAGAGTAAAAAATTTTACAAACAAAATATTACTTGCATTATCATCTGTAGCATTAATGAATACAAGTTAGATTTGAATTTGTTTTTCCTTAACTTTTGTTACGTTTTTTCTCTTCCAAACCAACATTGAAGAATAGATCAACAGTGTTTACACTTGGTAACAGAGGTGAAATTTTATCTGCAGAGCTAGAGGCCCCAGTCATTGTTCCTCATGCAGCTGCTAAAAATGAAACAAGAGTAATGCTTTCTTTAAAATGTTAAAGTTCTACTGTGATAGTTTAGTTAAAAGTTTCTTGCTGAAACTAATGGGTCTTTATTGTTTTCTGTTTTTTCTACCAGTATTCCTTTGAGAGTATATTCCGCAGCCTTCAGTTTGCTTTGATGGACAATTGTTGTAGAGAGTATTTGTTTTTGTCAGACTTTTTTATGGTGTCAGGAAGTGGAGCACAAAATCTGTTTGAGAGCATCATGGGAAAAACGTTGGCCACATTTATTGTAAGTACAGAATTGTAAAGTCAACAGTGCTACCTATTTCTACTGTGACTATTGGTTTTTATAAAAAAAAATAACAATAGTTATTCCTACTGTTTAGTAAAAAAAAATATTTATACTAAATAAAATAAATCAACAACATGCACTTGTTTGTTTCAGAAATTAATGGAAGAAAATATTCAAGACTCTTACGACTCCATTGGAATATTTTTATCTGCACATGTTGTCTACAGATATCAAAGCATCATGTCAAAGAGAAATGTTCCAGCTCTGAACAGGTTCGACTTGTTTGATTTCATTTCTCTCGTAGACTTTAGCTGCTTTTAGAGATGTTAAGACAAGAAGCTGCTTTTAGAGTTCTTAAGACAAGAGCTGCTTTTAGAGTTCTTAAGACAAGAAGCTGCTTTCAGAGATGTTAAGATATGAAGCTGCTTTTAGAGATGTGAAGACAAGAAGCTGCTTTTAGAGATGTTAAGACAAGAAGCACATTTTTTTCTCCAAATGAATTTAATGGCTAGGGTAAAGAACACCTTTATAGATGCCATTTGTGTGTTTCTTTGTTAAGGGAGACCATGACAGTTTTCTTGCTGCTTATGTTTCAGATACTGGGACACCATCTTGAATTTGTTATGGCCAAGGTTTGAGTACATTGTGTCTATGAATATCCAGAGTGTTAGAGAATGTGAGCCCAGTAAACTAGGTCACATTGACAATAGACCCCACTATGTAAGTAAACTAGGTCACATTTACAATAGACCCCAGTTTTCTTGTTTTTTTTTGTTTTTTTGATGTGCATGTTTTGGATGTTCCTTCATATTTGAAGATAATTACATCCTATAGATCGTAGTATTCACACATTGACCTGATTTGATAACTAAGATCTAAACCAATTTAATTTCATGCTGTTATGATGTAGAATTTTTGGTTGATCAAATTTTAAAATCCTCTTTAGCATTTAGCTTTTATCACAAAAAGTAAATAAATGTTCTTGTGTATCTTTTAAGATTCTCTATAATTCTTTATTCGCTTTTATTCTGTTTTAGATTACTCGTAGATTTGCTGAGTTCTCAGCTGCAATAGTTGGCATCAATGCTTCATTTCCAAATGATCGGGTGAATCGTGTCCTTGGTCAGCTTCAAGCAGAAGTTGAAAATTTTATCCTCAAAATGGCAGCAGAGTTTCCCCAGCGGAAGGAGCAGCTCATCTTTCTCATCAACAACTATGACATGATGCTGGGAGTTTTAGTGGTAGGTTCAAAGTGATTGATAACTACATGAAGACACTAAGACTTACCTGTAAGTTATAAGACATCTGAGATCAAACCTTTGAGTTTTCAATACAATGCTATTACTTAAATTATGTCATTTTATTACCAAGAATGCTTAGATTTCTAAAAGCCATTAAAATGAAAGGCAGGTTTTGTAATTCTATTTTGTCTATCTCTAGGAGCGTACAAGTGATGATTCCAAAGAAGCTGAGATGTATCGAGACCTTCTAGCAGCTCGGACTCAGGAGTTTGTGGAAGAAATCCTGGCACCTCACTTTGGTGGACTGATTACGTTTGTCAAAGATTCAGAAGTTTATTTGGAAAGAAATCAAGTTGACAAACTCCAGGCAGAAGAAAGTCAGAAATCATGTCCTTTTAAACTCTTTATTTTTGTATTCTCCCTGGGTATAGCCTGCAACTCCATTTGTTTGAAATCTTTCCACTTGATGTGACAGTAATACAATAATACATGTAGCAACATTGAATCCAAATTTTTATCAAAATTGATATGTGGGTCCCAGATGAGTCTATATAATCATACCAGATTAGTATCCTAAATATTCATACAAGACCTAGTGTACTGTTAACACATCTGTCTTGTGTCAGCTTTTACTGATTGAATTGTTAACTAGTCAGAATATATCAATATGGGATTAATGTCTGTGGTGAACTAATTCATTGTCCATATTGTTTCCAGAAAGAGTTCAACAAATAGTGAGAGGATTTAACAATGACTGGAAGAGGGCTCTAGAGAATATCAACCAAGATGTCATGAGAGCTTTTACTAATTTTAAAAATGGTACTCAAATACTGCAGGTAACAATGTAAACATCTAAAGTCTGTGTTTTAATTCAGAATAAAAAAAAAAAAAAGTAAATTTCCCCTTTCAGACCTTGCGATCTAAAGGGCAGATGATGTTACGGTCATCTGTTTCTTAGGCCAACGGTAAATGAGCAGGGTGTATGTGGCCAGAACAATGACCTACTGCCTTTAATTTTCCCAAGGTACCCATTAGAGTTGGGTGGACTCAGGGTCACCCTAAAAATCCTGAAATTCAAAGTCCAGTTTCACCAATATTTGAACCCAGGACCCAGTTTCGGAAGCCAAGCACATTAGACAAGGTTTTCTTGTCTAACCCTTTCTAATGAATTACAAATCTAGTCTTTTAAAATGATTAATGTTGTGATAAAACTGAAACCCAAAATATTTTGCCATGTATTTTATATCTTGTGATTTTCTATCAACAGGGAGCTCTGACTTTACTCATCCAGTATTATCACCGGTTCCAGAAAATTCTCTCCCAGCCAGTGTTCCGCAACTTGCAGATCAAACATGAGCTCATTAACATTCACCATGTGATGGTAGAAGTGAAAAAATACAAACCTACATTTTAACTTGTTCACTAAGTTGAATCCATTCCTGTAGAAATGGTTTGGTTTTGTGATAAATTCCTGTGCAACATTTTTTTTTCACACTTGACGTTTCTGTTTTAAATTCCATGATACATTATGTATGCAATTCAGAGGGAAGTAATTTATTTCTGCTTATTGAGATGAGTTGTACAAATGGAGGCATAGTGTGGCTGGGTTAGATTATTGAAAAAGTTTTTTGGTGTGCTTATCCTTTCTTTCATTTAATTTATTTGTCTCATATTGTTGACACACATGTAATTATGTAATATAAACACTTGTGGGTAGCATTTAGTATAGTATCAATTCTGTAGGTATACCTGTTATTGACAAAATGAAATATGTTGTAATACAAATGTTTAAATTAGATGACATGCTTTGATGTGACCCCTTTTCAGGAGTTTCTCTTCATCACAATCAAGTGTAGTGAAATTGACGTAATGTATTCAGAGCTTGTTGATAATTCTAATGAATGGCTGGAAAATAAAATGTATCTTGCTACAAACTTGTACTTCACTGTTTACTTTTCACTTTGTTGTCTATCAAATAATTTATTGATTATTTCCCACAGAACACGTCTCAGGCTGTTTCTTAGCTCTACTAAAGGAAAAGTATGTGAAAATTGGGATTTTAAGTAAAAAATAATTTCAATTATATCTATACATCTTGTATTAAATATTTTAGAAATGAAAATTTTACAAAGTTATTTCCTACCTTGTTCTCAATAACTATCACAACAACAAAACCTTTATAAATTTGCATATATTCTAACCAATCCCTTAAGCTATTACATTCTTTCCCTACATGCTATTGGGAATAAGTACCATTGCTACTTAATATATTTCTTTGTTTTCAAGTTCATTCTATGAACTTTGTTTACAAATATTTATCAAAAGCTAAAAAGTACTTTCCTGATCATTATAATGTATGAAAAAAAAAAGCCATCAATACATTACTGACTAAACCAATACATCAAAATGCGAAGGTTTACATAAATAACTTAGCAAGATCCACCAAATATGAATTCTATTGTATTATTATAGTCATTGACATTTTATTCACCATTTCATTTGAACAAACATTTTATTTGAAAAAATTCCTAGAAGCCCAAGATGGCCTATAATATCTCATTCTATTTTCAAAATATTCATATACCTGCATGTCTATTTATTCAACCCATTACTGAATATAAAAACATTTCATTGAGTGCAGTAATTCCTGCTGAAACCATTGTAAGCCAAATTTAATTTTTAAGATGATTATATTTTGAAACATTACACAGCCAGAGTTTTTCATATGTGGTCAATTAGCTTCCCAAAGATATACATTTACTGTCTAATTTCATGGAAAATTGTTACATTGTTTTTGAAATACAGCTTCCAGTTAACAACCCTGAAGAGATAGCATGTTAATAGAAGGTATTGTAATTATTTATTTTAACAGAGATGACATCAATAAGATGCTGACAGTAGATGTCAGCTGTCTGGCAGAACTAATCTTGTGTCAGCACTACTTGAATGATCAGTAATGTTAGCACAAACATAAATAAATCCAAAGGCCAAGTAAAATTTTAAAATCATTACAAAACATTTTCAATATTTGTGATTTATTGCATAAAATTACAATATAGCAGTAAACAATTTTTTAATTTTTCTTCTTAAATCTGTCCAATGCAGACTTCTGTAACCCTTTTCTGCTTTTGTTTTGACTGTCCAGTTTGCCTTCAATCTGTTTGGTCCTTACAATGGTTCTCACAGCCTGCCTCAAGTTTTGCTCATGCACACCTTTGATACGCTGAATAAGCTTAACTCCACTACTGCCTCCTTTCATTTTATGTTTGGGGGTGAAATCAATCTTGCTGGGCTTCAAATACTATAAAAAAATGGAGATATATATTTGACTTGTCTATACAGAACCAATCTAAATGACATTATATTGTTCAAGTATTAAATTTTAATTTAGAATAAAATCTTAAGGAGGATTTACCCAGAAGCTAATTTTAAAAAAAAAACGGGTTTGATAATTCAAAGACAATAGCTGACTCATAATAAATTAATCTCTGCTACTGAACTCTTGTTTACAGTTACATATAAAAAAAAAACTGTTCAAAAGTGTTAGAAATAGAAATTAAATGACAAAATTTTGTATTTTCCTTAAGTATTGCCTATTAATCAATGATGCTGAACCACATACCATGATAAAGTGTAATCTGCTTTCTAGGTTTGAATAAAGATAGAACTTCACAATTACAAATAAAGCATTTCATATAAAATACAAAAAAAAAAAAAAAAATAGTTACCTTTTTCTTCTCTCTTTCTGCCTGCAATTCTTTGGCAGTTTCTAAATCAACATTTGTTATGTTGGTGTCAACTGTTATCATTTCTGGTTTAACCTGAATGGAGAAAGTAGGTACCATAAATATTTGTGATGGAAATACAACACAATTTAGTAAACAAAATGCTATTCATGCAGCAATAATTGGTGAATCATTGTTTTTTTTGTTTTTTAAAGTTAGCCAATATAATGATTTATTTCTACATGTAATTACAAAACAATATACAAACAGCAATGAAATATCCACTTAAGATGGCTTGCTAAGTTCATGAGGATATGTATTGCAGGGTCAGACTTGATAACAAGGAGGAACCAATAACAAGATGATCTCACTTCACTAAAATGTCTCTCTTCACTAAGTAAATCTTTCTTCACTAAGTTCACTACACAAACATCCATAGAAAATGTGACTTACTTTATCCAGCAACAATCTGACTTCCCCTTGTTTCCTCTGAGCTTTGGACTGGTATGGGTTAGCTTCATAGGCATCGAAGTTGGCTTCCCCAGCACCTGGACAACATGTAGAATATGAGTGATTGCCTAAAGCATCAAAGCATTGTTTCAACCAGATACAAACTTTGAATTAATGTGCTGAGTGTTAAACAGTTTGACATATGCTGGCATTGCAGAGTACCCTTACATCTTGAAATGATTTTGTTATGTTACCATTACAAAAAGTAACCATATTAGCTGTTACTAACAAATGTCAGGTACTTATACTTAATGAGTGCAAGTTATTTTCAAATTTTGAATAAATATCCTGATGTATATAATAACCCAAAACCAAAGCACCCTGCATCAAAGTGCTTTATTATTCACAAGTTCTATCCCCTGAAGAAGTCTGAAATAAAACCTCTTGATATTAATAAACCCTACAAAAAAAAAATGTTAAAAAAAAATAACGAAGTTTCTTAAATTTTCTTGAAATTTGTTAAGGAAACTAATGATCTGTTACTATACAAAGTTTGATTTGTATATTTACTAAACACACTTAGACACTCATCATTAAAGTAATCATGTAAAAAAAAATTGGCTGTATAAATTATACTTTAAAAATCCAGAGAAACAAATGTTTGAAAAGATCTTACCTGGTATAACAATACTAGAAAATCCCAACTGATAACCAATGCCAAGAACATCTTCATATGGACAAAACTTCACATCAGATATAAGTCTCTCACACCTGTGGTAAAGGTAAGGCTTTTCAGGTCTGTAAGCTTGTGAGGTAAAGTCTTTAAACACCTGGGTACAGTGATATAGTGACATTCTTAAAACACAAATCAAAAAGCTTTTTCAGACACTTGAGTTGATTTTATATGTAGTGTTATACAGAAATATTTAATACACATTTAGACAAGAAGCAACTTTGGGAGGAAGTCCTGTCAAGAGCAAGGCGCCATGACATCTGCACTGTTATCAGCACTAGATGCCTTGGCTGGCTTGGACATGTACACTGACTCAGTCTGACTTCCCCAGGAGACACTGTATGGTGATTTAATAATGAAGGGCAGGAGAACTGGAAGATCATTCAATCTTAAGCTACATGTAAGCATGACATGAAACACCAAAGTATTCAAGACTATCTTAAGTAGATCCACTAGCATTCCCAATTGAAAAATAATTTGCTTGGCCTGGAAACCAGATATAGGCCTATTTATGTAACCTTTTTTATGTTACAGAAGAGTTAGTAATGAAGTTGAATGTACTATGGTCAAACATTGCTTGGCACATGGAATGTGAGTAGTTAAGTGTAAGGCTCTTATATCAAGGATCAAATCCATCTAATTTATTCAGCCATATTGGAGCCCATCCAAATTTAATAGACATAACTTTTTTTTAAACACCATTGTCAACTGTTAGCCACAGTAGCAGGTCAACATCAGATCCCCTGTGGCTCATTGACCTTCAGTAAGAACTTTACTCATGATTAGATCAAAGTATATTAACAGTAGACAAAATAAAACAAATAGATTTGTATGCAAGTGTTTCCATACCTCCACCACATTGTCTCTGGTAACAGCCAGCAGTCCCTTCTGACTGAAGTCTAACAAACCAGGACACTGTTTATGGTGGTACTGGTATTTACTCAGTTCCTTATACATTCTCAAATCAAAGATCTTAATACACCTGTCCATTCCACTGGTAGCCATGTATCTGATTTAAAAAAAAAAATATTAAAAGAGGGTAACTGTGGTAAACAATGGTAGAACAATGTCTTTCACGTCAAGACCTAATGTTTACATATTAAAGAGACCAAAGGTGTACAACTTACACTCCAGAGGAATCAATGGCAACATCCCTGACAGCACTTGCATGACACAAGATCTTGGCAGCAGGTTCTTTACTGCTGGGTGTCCATAGTGATACAGTTCCTGTAGAGAGAAAAAGTTAGAACTTCAAAACTTTTGTTGAAATAAATCAGAGACTTTACCACTGCATTCATACACCAACTATAAGGCATACATAAAATATGCTCAATGCAGCTATGTAAAGTAATAAATTAAGTTATTTCTGGCAATGTGCTGAGTTTACTGTATGATAAAACCATGTCAGAAATACTTTAAATAAAATCTATTGATTGCCGATCCTCCTTCAGAATGATGGACCATTTTCTTTTTGTCATTCTTGGGTTTCCACTTTTTTTTAGAATATCTTTGTTACTAGCATGGACTAAAACGAATCCATTTTGACTGCATAACTCAAGCTGATCTGAGCCTAATGAATACACAAGTTTTGAGTCTGTGAAGTCATTAAACATTCATTCACTGGGTACAAGGATGGATGTTAAGAGACTTGAGAACTTTCAGCTCAGAGAAAGTAATTCTAGCTCTCCAGCTTATTCCAAGGCATAATGTGTTGTGACTTCTCTTACCATTAGGATGTCCTAAATAGACAACAGCTGACTGTGGATTGAGCCCCATGACATCTAGACGACCTTGTTTTGTACAAATACCAGAGACTTCTTTACCAATAGACACATCTAGATAGGACAGATAACCTTTTGAACTCTGAAATAGAAATATACCAATTATGTAAAACTCAATCAAAGACTTAACGCTATCATGCCAATAAGTTACTAACAAATTATATAGATATCCTGTAAGAAGCCATTGAAATATCCTGGCAAATATCAAGTATAAAACAAAGACAAGTAAACAGGATTATCTTAATTTATCTGTCCTAGCCTTTGCCTTAATTCTAACACATAGCCTTCAGTTCAGAAGCTGAGCACTTTACCAGTAAGCCACCACAACAATAAAAAAAAAATTGTAGAAACTGATGTAAATGATTAGTAATAAACAGAGGAACATAGCATGTTAACATGGTAAGGTAAAACTACTATGAACAACTTACAGAAGAACACAACAGAAAGTGGTAAGGTAAAACTACTACAAACAACTTACAGAGGAACACAACAGAAAGTGGTAAGGTAAAACTACTACAAACAACTTACAGAGGAACACAACAGAAAGTGGTACGGTAAAAATTCTAATCTCAAGACAGAGTCCAAATGTTTCAAGCAATGAACTTCTATTCCTTGATTGTCATAGACATAAACCCATTTCTTCTGAGCCACCGCAAACAAAGTCTCCTGGTGGAGCCATCTGAAATAAGTCCAATATTCTTTATTATGCTTTAGTAAGTTGAATAAATGAAATATTGGTTGAGAATTGTGTAGATTAACTATAAAAACACAAGAACAGTTCTATATCAGAAATTGGGGTCACTATGTTAAGTATCAAAGTAAAAATATTTTTTTTCTTTAGCCTTTAATACTAAAAAAAATATTTTTCTTTACGCAAGAACTACAGATAAACTTGTCAAATGTGTGTGTGTGAGTACTTCGCGTTCTTTTTGTAACTACTAACATTTTACTCATGAGATTATAAAGTGAAAGCATCAACATCTGTAGAAAGTTAGCAGAGGGCCAGAAAATTGTTATTATTTAAGCAAGTGTGCTCTATCTTATATGAACTTCAATACAAAAGAATATCTTAGAGCACTTGAGGTGAGACTCGTGGTGATAAAAGTAAAAATCTCCAGTAAGATCAAGTTTAATTTTTCATTAACTCTAGCAAGAGACATATTAAACAGTAGCCAATCCTTACCCTCCCTTTTTAGATCTCCAATGAAAAAAGAATTCTTTGTACAAATAGGACAAATGTAAAGGCACAGACAATACAAATATGTTACAATCACACACTTACTTGACGTCTGCTACTGTCTCCATGACATTGATCTCACAATGAAGTTTTTTGGTTTGCCAGTCAAAGGCTGCAACATGACCTTTAGCCCCACCAATAACCAAATGTCTGAAATAGTTTTAGAACAAACAAAAAATGATAAAGATAAAATAACATATAAAATATGAACCCAGAGTTTTTACTATTTGATTAGTTGGGCCGGAGAAAGAATGTATTTAAAATCCATATCTTGCCTTAGAGAGCTATACGCACTGCTAATTTAGTTTTACATGCATTAATATTACATCCCAGGCATACAAAATGAGACATTAAATGCTGAAAGGTAATTCTATAGAATATCTTAAACCACTATGAAAATAAAAATGCCACATGTATTTGTGTTATATAAAAAGAGCTGGCATTCTCCTATAATTCTACACCAAAAGTAACATTTTCTGATTTCAAACAAAAATATTATTGAAGGCATCAAATGTACAAATGTGAAAAATAAAAAATTGTTAGAATGTGGAAAATAAGTCGGGAGATAAAGAGTTAAATATCACATAATCAAAAGTGTACATTTTGTGCAGCTCCACACATTAACAAAAAACAAACACTAATACAATAAAGCAAAAAATAATAACCTTCCATTGCGTGTGTAGTCTATTCTGTAAGGACCAAACTGATTAAGTCTTAGATCAAATATTTTCTGCTGAGTTGCTTCGTCTGCCTTCTCCTTGATATCATTCTGTGTTACTCGATAGACATTTTCTCCAACAATCTCTCTACAGTCAAAAACAAAATGGACAAAACATTCTACTAAGTCATTTTTTAGTTCAACACATTCATTTTATAAGTGAAACTGTAACATGTAGAAATAATGCACACACACACAAAAAAAGAAAGAAAACGATTAATTATTAGATTGTAACCAAAAGATTTATTTCTTCAATAGTCACTTATAATCAAGTCTGGTAAGTGGTGTTAAGAATGGCCCTTTCATAACTTGGTATTACAACAGAGCAGTTGAGTGAAAGTTGCTAGTTAGAAGAAAAAAAAAGTCAAGAAATGAAAATGTATTTACAAGATATTAATTCTTTCCAACTGAACACAACCTCTGAAAGATCAGCCAAGCTTTGAAATACAGGCAGTTAAACTGACTTAATATTAGTTCAAAGACTAAGTTTTCCTTCAAGTCCTAAAGATTTATTAGTCAGTTTCTCCAACAGACTTTCTTAAGGCACGTGGAAACTTTTCTAAATCTTGTCAACCTACTCAACACTGGGTAAACGCTCAAGAAAGTCCAAAGTTAAATTTCTTTTCCAAGAGTGAAATGCAATGAAAGCAGGCTAATTCTCTAACAACTTTTATCGTCATGACCACTTTATAAGATCTGAATCAGTCCAACAAACTTTAAATAAGCATCAAACAGCTATTACAAATACACTTGATATATATCACTAGTATTATACATCATACTTATAACTGAGCATTAAACAGCTATTCTAAATGCATCTAAAGATGTCATACTTGTCTAGAAGCAGTGAGTGGTACTTACCCAGCTTCTTCAGTACGCAGAAACTCACTTCTAGCAGACTTCTCAATCACATTATCTAGAACTTTCTTTTTATCTTTGAGCTTCTGGGTATGAAACTTTGTCCTTGTCTTGCCCTTCAGTCAGATTAGTTCAGTTGTAATTATTACATATAGCGAATTGTAATTAATTTATAGGTATAAAAAGTTTACTAATTTTTAAAATATTAATAACATATGTTACCCGCGACCCGCAGGTCTTTATTTGCGCATTACTTTCGATATAGTCACTGAGAGTGTTTTGTAAACAATTAAACGAAATAATGATGTAATAAGTAAAGCGAATGTGTCAATGTAAAAATAGTGTGAATGAAGCTATCAAATCAAAATAGCTAATAGGCTTAAATCCATTTTTTTTTCAATTAAAACATTTGCTTGTAGGCCTACATATATTTGATTAAAATTTGAGATGAAT
Organism: Biomphalaria pfeifferi; assembly: GCA_030265305.1. NCBI lineage: Eukaryota > Metazoa > Mollusca > Gastropoda > Planorbidae > Biomphalaria > Biomphalaria pfeifferi. The sequence goes on from JASAOG010000012.1 coordinate 1,817,887, forward strand.
AGACTAAATTTTGTATGTTCATGTGTATAAAGCATAAAGTAGATCTTGAGGTACACATAGATCTAAATCTACACTAATCTAGAGTTAAAAATTGGCTTTTATAGAGTTCATTCTGTGCTGCGCATGCGTGACCTTTTTTTCATGAATGAATATAGGCCTATCTCGACACGGCTACGCAGCTTTAGAGAACAGCGAACGAATGTATTAAAAATGCTTTAGAAAAACAAATTTGAATGTTAATTTGATTAAAATATAAAATGAATGGACAATAATTAGTATGTTTACGTGTTAAAGCATTAAACTATCTTTGCGAAAAGAAGTTTTATAATCTTAGAGTTCAATAAGAGTTTTAGACCTAGGCCAAGGAATAGACTCAGTAGAGAGATGTGTTAATGTGTAACCATTTGGTAATGTCTAATGAAAGAATGTTCGCCAGGAAATCTGTAGTCACAGATATCAGGAACTAATTTATGTAAAAAATGCTTTTGAATAATCTAGTGGATTGGATTTAGATGTATGTTAAAGTTAGCTAATGATCCTTTCACCTTATTTCTCTTTCGCTACAAAAATAAAATTAGTTTTGCGAAAATGGGTCTACCCGAAGTCGATACATTCTTATCTATTAAAAACGAAAAGAGCGATAGCTTTGTTAAATGAATGGGATTATAAAGTGAACAATTAAACGAAATAATTTTTAGTACGCGATTCATGAATGAATATAGATCTAGGCCTATCTCAACTGGGCTTCGCAGCTTTCGTAAACGAATGTAGCTTTAGAAAACCAAATTTGAATGTTTATTTGATCAAAATATGAAATGAATGGACTTTAATTAATATGCTTATGTGTTAAAGTATAAAACTATCTATGCGAAGAGAAGTTTTATCATCTTAGAGTTGAATTAGAGTTTTAGATCTAGGGATGGGATTATAAAGTAAACAATTAAACGAACTAATATTTAGTACGCGATTCATTACGGTATTGTCTAATGAAAGAATGTTCGTCAGGAAATCTGTAGTCACAGATATAAGGAACTAATTTATGTAAAAAATGCTTTAGAAACACAAAATTGAAGGTTAATTTTATTATATCATGAAATCAATGGATCTTCTTTTGTATTTTCATGTGTCAAAGTAAAAAACTATCTGCGCAAAGTGTATTTCTTAAAATTAGATCTAGGTCTAAATCCTTTCTATCTTTCTCATGTCAACATTGTAGACATGGCCTAGATCCATAAAATACTATAGCTGTAATAGAGTCGAACAACTTTATTTTTTTTTAGGGTCTTAAGTTTGTTTTAGGGCTACAATACATACACTATGGTCTAAGTTAGTACCTAAGGAACATTCCTGCCTAGTTTTATCAAGATTGGTCAAGTGGTTTTGATGTCTATAAGTAACATACATACACCTCACATTCTACTTTATAGTATAGAAAACAAGAAAGTTTGAGCTTTTAAAATAGTCTACTTTACAAAAAGACTATGTCATTATAAGAACAAATTCTTTGTCCATTGTTACACTACATAGTTATCCCAGCAGTTATCTTCCAGTACTAGACTTTACCTGCCCCAGTGTACAACAAAGACAAACTACATTTTATTGGACTCTTAATACTACAGCATTCTTTATAGCAAGACTAGACTTTTGTACTGCAACATTTTTTTTTATAACAATGACCTAATTAACAAAATCTGAGCACAACTTACTTTGAGGGATTCATTTTTCCTCCATTTCTTCAATTTCTCTTTAGGAACTGGTTTCTCTTGAATCACTTCCTAGTGATAATATTTAAATTTACTTCAATCTAGCTTTTCAGCATACATGTGTGTTAATTAAGTACATATTAATAATTAGTTAAGTGAATTTTTTAAAATTTACTTTTGATCGTCGCACAAAGCTGAATTTCCCTCCTCCATAAGGATCAGGTTCCCTGGGAACAAAGTATCTGATTTTAGTCTGTAAAAAAAAAAAAAAAAAAAAAATGCTTATTGGCTTAAACAAATAAATAAATATGCACACTTATACATATATACATAAAAAGACTTGTCAGTACAGAACTGCTCATCCAAGACACCATTCAGTTTTTTTTGTTTGGAATAAACTTAATTTTTATATATATGTACAAAATCAAATTAAAATTCTGAGTTTAAAAAAAATGTAACAACATTACTGTCATAACTTGCTTTAAAATAAATTTTCCTATTATAATAATTGTTGTGCCATTAATCAAATAATGTTTACATCAAATAATGTTTACAGAAAAGAAATCTTTGCATAAAATGATGTAGTTTAGTGTTTTTAGTATTGATTTTGTGGATTATGCTTTTCCTTGAAATATCAGGATCATTTCCTAGCCCAAATGTTGGTCTTATGCAGGAGCTAGGATGGCAATGCCAATGGGCAGAGTTCAAACTCAGCTCCATTGACACAGTGGTAATGACAGTGAGTCCAAAGATGAAGAAAGAAGTCCTAAGATTTAGAATCTAGACCTTGAACAACCTGGATTCTAGATCTATAGTAGATCTAGAAAATACTAGATTCTAGATATAAATGAATATCTAAAACTTAGATCTAGTTTTGTAAACTTAGACTAGTGGCTGATTATTCTTAGATCTAGAAAGAAGAATTTATAGATATAACAAGTGAATAACTGACACAGAATTAGGAATTATAAGAAGTTCAAGTAAAGTAGTTCTATATCTCTAGATATATCTTAAATTTAGATTGAACTTATCTAGATTCTAGATATATATATCTTAGATCTAGATCAGTAATCAGTGTTTCCCAAACTTTTCCTTTTAATGGAACACTTTGCACATTCTGAGTATTTAGCCAGACACTTTAAAACATTTTTTAGAGAGATTAATTTCCATGGTGGCCTACTAGTTAATTATTCCAATAGTTTGTGGAACAACTATAATACTATTCAGGCCTTATGGAACACTAGGGTTCTGTGGAACTCAGTTTGGGTAACACTGATAACTGATCTAGAATCTAGATTTATTAATAATTAGTATTATTAGATCTAGAATAATCTAGAACTCTACTAATCTAGATCTATATTATAGTAGTGACTAAGTAGTGTCTTATTATATTCTTATTTCTAAGTTAAAAAATGTACAGAACTGAAGTCATAAAGTCGAAGTGCATTAGACTAGTACAGTATCATAGATCTAATTATAATCTAATTCTAATAACTAGATCTAATACTCAGTATATATCATTATAATTTATATAGATCTAGAATCTAGATAATCTAGTAGCTATATGAACTATATGAATATATATATATATATATAGATCTACATTATATACTGTATTTTTCGCCGTATAAGACGCTCCGGCATATAAGACGCATCCAATTTTAAAGGAAGAAAATCTAGAAAAAAAAGATTCTGAACCAAATACTGTACTAAAATATTTTATATCAACTGTATAAAGTAAACAGCAGTTTAAGAACAATTTTATGTCAACCATGTAACATATCCGCCCAGCAATCCTTCTGCCCATCAATCACGGACATCCAATCAGCGGGGCGGGGCAGAGTACGGACATCAGTAAGCATTGGCTGGAGGAGGCGGAACCAGGAGGCAGACATGCGGACATTTCAGGGCAGCATGGATTGATCGGGTGCCCGGGAGATATGCAGAGAAGCGGCGAAATTGTGCCCACACTGCCCAGCAAGGAGTGAGACTGCTCCGGGAGACATGAGGAGACGCAGCCTGCGCTGATGGATGGAGGTACCGGCAGTAAGCTCAGCATGATGCCCGTGCAGCACATGGTTAGACTGTCGGGAGGGGGGCATGGCGCGCTGTAGGAGGGAGAGGGAAGCCCGAACACACACAGCCTGGCCGTGCAGGGAGGGTCACAGAAGTCACCACAGCCTGCAGTACGTGCCCCAAATCCAGCCCGCAGCACACACTGCATAAGGAAAGGACTGCGAGTAAGCGGCACACAAAGTTGGGGGCAGTTTTAATGCATGTAAAATGTGTATTTGCCGTATAAGACGCACCAACTTTTCCCCCCCAGTTTTGGAGAAGAAAAAGTGCGTCTTATACGGCGAAAAATACGGTAACTGTAATTTACTTTACAGTATTTGAGAGTATTGACTCTGAGACTTGAGTGAAAATATTAAAAGTTAAAGGGCTCAACACTGAAACTGTCACTGAAAGTAGTGAAAGACAACACATACACTGTGACACAGTCACAGCAACATTATCGTTAATCATTCATTATGATTATCATTATGCATAGAGATCTAACATTGACTTAGATCTATAACTTATTGACTATGATTGACTAACATTTGACATTTCACTTTGACTATGATTCACTATCTATACTATGACTATGAGTAGTAATCTAGTATCATCTCTGAGTAAAGTATGAGTCTAAATAAGAGTCTAATGATAATGACAACATTGACAATAATTTTGAATAAAATGTTATAAATGATAATATTTTAATGTCTATCTAGATGACTACAACTGTACTAGATCTATGACTACTAAGTACTATGAGTATAAGACTATAATGAGTATAAAGTACTATAAAGTTAATAAATTATAAATATAATTTAATAGTAAAATCATATTGTCAAGATATGATAATGATATGATTGTAAACTTATGACTTATGAAGTTACAATGAATATGATACAAATACAATGTTATTCATGTTATTATGTTACTAACTATAATATTAATACTAGAGTAGAGTCTAGACTCTAGATGATCACGATTCATCATTTATGATAGATGACTAAGATTAGTAAGATGAAGATGACTATTAAAAATATTTTATATTGTTTCTGTTAGTGTTACTGTTACAACATGAGAAGGCAGCCATCCTAGATCTAAGTCTAGAGATGCTGTATCTAGATCTATATTTTTATTACATATGTATAATGTGGATACAAGTAAAATCTTCAAAATAATTTAACTAAAACAAACCTTTTCTGCTTGGTTTTCAGTTCTATCAAAACTCTCCATTATAAACGATAGTCATTTAAGAAGTTTAAAAAAAGAAACGTGTTTCCTACACTGAACTATATATCCCCATTTGCATTGCATTCACTGACATATAGATCTAATCTAGATCTAAACGGCATTATCATTACGTTCTATATTTCTCGTGTCAATCTAGTCATGTATGATAACCAGTGGCTCTGCTAAGTCGTTGGTTTTACTGGCTTATTCTAGCAACTCATTCAATTCTCTAAGGCATCAGGGATGGCATGAATGGTACGTTTAGAAAACTAGTGTTCAGCTGAGAGCCACGGGGATGGTGTATGATCTAAGAGTTTTTCGTGATGTGAGAGCCACGAATCTAATGTATGATGAGAGAGCTACGAGATGGGAGCGTGTTGTTAGAGCCACGAGATGGGATCGTGATGTGAGAGTCAGAAGATGAGATTGTGATGTGAGAGCAAGGAGGCTGATGTAAGATGTTAGAGCCACGAGATGGGAGTGTGATGTGACAGTCAGAAGATGAGATCGTGATGTGAGAGCAAGGAGGCTGATGTAAGATGTTAGAGCCACGAGATGGGATCGTGATGTGAGAGTCAGAAGATGAGATCGTGATGTGAGAGCAAGGAGGCTGATGTAAGATGTTAGAGCCACGAGATGGGAGTGTGATGTGAGAGCCACGAGATGGGAGTGTGATGTGAGAGCAAGGAGGCTGGTGTAAGATGTTATAGCCTCGAGATGGGAGTGTGATGTGAGAGCAAGGAGGCTGGTGTAAGATGTTATAGCCTCGAGATGGGAGTGTGATGTGAGAGCAAGGAGGCTGGTGTAAGATGTTATAGCCTCGAGATGGGAGTGTGATGTGAGAGCCACGAGATGGGAGTGTGATGTGAGAGCCACGAGATGGGAGTGTGATGTTAGAGCCACGAGATGGGAGTGTGATGTAAGAGCAAGGAGGCTGGTGTAAGATGTTAGAGCCACGAGATGGGAGTGTGATGTGAGAGCCACGAGATGGGATCGTGATGTAAGAGCCTGGAGGTTGACTTATGATGTGAGAGCCATGAATGATGTTAGATATACGATGTAAAACTGTTAGACCCACGAACCTTTGCGTGATGAGAGAGCCAGGAGGCTAATGTATGATGTTAGAGCAAGGAGGCTGATGTATAATGTTAGAGCCAGGAGGCTGATGTATGATGTAAAGCCACGAGGCGGGAGCGTGATGTCAGATCTTAGAGGGGAAATAAAAAAAAAATTAAAGCGTTAAAAAAACATGAAAGCACACACATGCAAAGTACAATCACTACGTTCTCTTTATCTCTTTCTTTCTTTTCTCTTTTTCTCTCCTCTAGCTCTCTCTCTCTCTCTCTTTCTTTTTTTCCTCTCTTTCTCTCCTCTAGCTCTCTCTCTCTCTTACAATTCTTTTCTCTTTCTCTAGGTGCATATTTAAAAACAACTTATATTTGAAACTAAAACATTGAGAAGAAATGCACATTTTAAAAATCTCAATTTCACACCGTCCAGTAGTCTTAATATAAAAATTGTTAGGTCGACCTAACGGCACTTCATCCGGAATTCAGTTGTTCTTTCAGCCTGTGACAAAAATAATTTCTCTTAAAGACAAACTATAAAAAATATCAATGGAATGAAATTTGAAATTATGATAAATTATAGTTTGAAAAGAAATGATCTGCAAATCGTGTTGAACTATTTCTGTATCATAAACTGTATTTCAAATAAAAATAATTTCCCACTGTTTAAGTTGAAGTTGTATGCAGCTCTTTTATTGACAATAGCAATCGAATCTTTGAAGTAGGCTGTAATCACAAGTTATATTACATTTACAACGACAGAAAATAACTTTATTTCGAAGATAATTGAATTAGTTGTTTAGCAGAATGGCGTTACCATTAAACAATTCAAAATAATAATAATAATAATAATAATAAAGGATGTCCAGCCCTATCAGAATCTGCCTACCTAGGTCGCCATAACCAAGTTGCAAAGCTAATACACCAGCAATTGGCTTTGACACATAATTTGATCGGTAAGGATACTCCTCCTTTTTACAAATACTCACCTCAAGAGGTTCTTGAGTCTACTGCTGTACTGGGATAGGCCTATAGTGACCGACAAAACGATAGATTTTAATCGCCCTGATCTGCTGAAAGCCGCTATCATTATTGACATCACCGTACCACTTTCTCATAATGTAAGAAAAACAAAGAAAATATGCGAACATTGGCTAGGAGATTAAGCGTTCATGGAAGTTATCTAAAACAAAAATATACTCCATTGTTATATCAACCGAGGGGATAATAACAACTGACCTCACAGATACCTTCAAAGCCCTTAACATTCCTAGAAAGATTCTCGTTGCCTGTAAGAGGGCGGTACTGCTGCAAACCTGCCACATCACTAGATAATTTCTCAGTGGACACTGATAAAGGGACTACGATGAATTATGTTTCCCTTTAACGAAACTCGACCCTGGCAGCGCCAGAGAATGAATACTTGTTCGTTTCTAACATAATAATAATAATAAAAATTTAATGCTGTACTCAAGGCCCAATGAGAACATAAAAGACCAGATAAAAAACAAAATACATAATTAATCGAAGCATTAAATGTACTTTTTGTTGTTGAGTTTTAACATTTCTTTTATATCTTTCCACACATTTTATTTTCGACGAGAAGAAGGTGCAACTTGACTCTAACATGGATTCAACTAATAATGTGCATAAAAATTTGGAATCAAACGACATCTGAAGTTAGTACAACTAAAGTTTGAGTTTGAAGAGAATCCTATCTTTACTGTTTCCTTAGAGCCCAGGTTTACATTTACCCTTTCATGGTATTCTGCTGCTTCAACAATTTGTTTTTTTTTGTCTCTACTGGGGCTCCGTATCAATGTTTTATCATACTTGTCAAGGGTAGTCTTAAAAAAGTCTTCAAATATTTTTCTGCTTTTTGCCCTTGGTATGGCTGACTCCAAGAGTATGTTTATAAACTTAAATTTCCCTATCATGGTTCGATACTTTGGACCTATCAAATCCACTCCTGGCTACTATTCAATCGAGTACGATACCACATTGAACCTGAGATGAACTCCTAGTGAAAATTCAGAGCAGGAAGGACTAGTCCTCCCGTAGTGCTCTGGCAAGAAACTTAGCCGTTCGGCGTAATGCCTCATAGCTACCATACAAGTCGAGTGACTGCTCAGACAGGTCCCCCCTTAGCTCGCGGAGCTGGGGACACTCGTACAAGACGCGCGACACTGTTTCGACGCTCTCTCCACAGTGACGGCATCGGGAGTCAAAGTTCGTGCGGAATCGGGCAAAGTATGCCCCAATAGGACAGTGTTCCGTTCTGCACTGCGCAATAATTGACTGCTCTGACCTTTTCAGTCGCCACCATGGATCGTCGCGATCTGGGTTGACGCATGTGCTGTCAGACACCACGTGCTCTGTCGAATTCCTCCCAGGACTTAACCACTTCTCTTGAATGAGTGCTCGGATTTGTGCCGTTGCTTGTAAAAACGTGCTTGGTGCTTCGAGGTGTGTGGCTGCCAAAGCACCCCCCTTGCGAGGGCGTCTGCCGTTTCATTGCCCCTCACGCCGCAATGTGAAGGCGCCCACTGCATGATACAGATGTCCTGAAGGTCCGAGAACGTCCAGTTCCCTATTAAAGGACCTCTTGACCAAGGAGAGGCTTTTATCCATGGCCAGGATGAGGCATCGGCTCTTCACCAATCCCTCTGTCCGAAATCCCGCCTTATCCGAAACAATCATATATTCACTTCCGGTATGTCGCTGGACACGACCCCCTTGAGCCAAGCACGGGTTCCTCCCCCGTGCGAGGCCGGAGGCCGAGCCGCGTGGGGGCCTTTCGTATGCCTATAATGTCCCATCGAACCCGTGCGAGGGTCCATCACAGCGCGTATGGCCCCCGTTGGGGAACGAATCGATGGGGGGGTTGGACGGTTACACCCCTACCACGTGCAGTGTACAGTCTCTCGACAGTACTTGTGGTAGCCCACTGAGAGCTATGTGTGCTACCGTTCTTAGCCTATCTGTCTCCCCTGGCAGACGTTTCCACGGAGGTGCCACGCTGAGGCGACGGTAGCTGGAATTTCCTCCGCCCACTGCATGAAAAACGACAGCTCCAATAGCTGGGCGGATGTTATCTGAGGCGCCGATTGCCTCTTCTATTACGGGCGACCCTCCCCCGCCGCCACCCATAGCTTGGAGACTGGAGCGAGAGTCGGTTACTAGTACCACAGTAGTGGCACATCAAACCAGCTTCTATAAGTCTCATAGCAATTTTTACAAAGTTTGTACAAAGTCACTCTGTCTGTCTGTCAGTCTGGTACAAACGAAAATTGAACATATTTTTTTCTCCATTTCTCAATCTCTGCTTAAGTTGAAAATCTGCACTTTTAGAATTATTGATTGTACCTGACAATACATGAATTAAGTGAAAAATTAAACCAATAGTTGAATTATTATTGGTGATTAATTATTTTGTTTGATATCGAAATAAGGGGAATGACTGCTACTTAATGAGAGATATGGATATATATGGATTAACTCCCCTTTTTAAAATTTTGACCCATTTTTTTCTACCACCCCTCATTCTCGGATCAAGTTGAAATTTTGCATAATTATTCATAGTTGATAATACACGAATCAATCCAAAAATAAACTAACTAGTTAATTGATTAGTATTAATAAATTATGTTTATTATCACATGACATAAATGGAGCTAAACCCTGCTATTTCCAGATTAATGACAGTAATTAGTGGTTCTTTACCTTAGTTAAGCTTTGTTTTAAAAATGTACTTTTTCTTTTGTTTTGTTTTTTGTTTAGTTGGATTGTGGGACAGAATCATCAACTTCTATATGCCATTGATTAAAACTAATAACCATCGAACCAATCCTCGCAGTGTACTTTCCGTTTATTAGAGTGGTTACCATAAAAACAATTACTGCATCCTGTTGTGTAGTCTAGGAAAACAGTGTTAATTGCCTAGTGGGGAACACTTCCCCCCCCCCCCCCGTTTGTGGCTCCCACCGATCGACCTCCACCTGAACTGTCAAACCTCCACTGCATTGTTTCTCTTCGGGACGAAAAGCGCTAAGAAGTGGGCAATGTTATAACCTTGCCATGCACACCGCCATCTCCCTCTTATAGTTATTTCATTATTGTCCAGTTCTTTTACAGGAGACTGGACTTCATCGAATTTATCAGGCCATCACTTATTAGCTGACAACAGTTGTAACCAAGTCACCTGTGTTGACCTATTTGCTGCAGGACATCTCAGAGTTCATCAATATCCCAAACTGCACCAGCAACTTTCTAGTCTATTTTTTCTGTAATAAAAACTTTGGGGAGATATTTCTTGATTTCGTTTTTTCCGACAACAAAGTCTACAACTAATGAAATGGTTCAAGAAACTAACCTCTCTAACCTTTTTTGTAATAAGGTTTTGTCAACAGATCTCATTATAATGCAATATCATTTGTATAATTTAAACAATGACGTTTTTAAATGTAAAATTTGTCATTTAAGAGAATTATTTTTATCAGTAGACTTACAATAAAAACAAATTTGCATTGCCTACTTGCTACAAACACTTTTCCATTAAAAAGATGTCCTGATAAAAAAAAACACCTCAATATTTTTATGATGCACATTAGTGAAATACTGTAGCCACTCGAGAGCTTGTCAGTTCGCAATACAATGCTGACAACACAACACCCATGTAAACTATTTAGCAAAGAAACGTGATCTTTCATTCTTTGTTTTGGATTCACTACATTAATGTAAGCTCAGTTTCATCATGTTATATTCATCCTAGTATCCACCTTAATTGAATAGTGCTTAAATCACATTTAGGAGACTCGGTGCAGCTTTAGAATAGATGATAAACTGATATTACATTAGAAAATTAAAAAAAAAAAAAAGATGTTTAAAAACAATGTCCTCACTATTTATCAATATTATGTCCTTAGTATTTACTAAAATTATGTTTTCATTATTCAGATATTCAGTAGTACTTTTTTTCCCCTATTTACCAATATTTTAAATCATTACTTTTCACTTAAATTATGTGCTCACTATTTATACAATTTATTTTCTGGCTTTTTAATAAACCTTCATTCTTCAATAACAATAAAGTATTACACAATGGTTCTCCGTTAACGTGTGTTTATAAACCTTTCATACGCGTCTACGCGAAGTCACGTGCTTTGGCGCCTAAAAGCTGCGACGTCTTTCAAAACTTGTTCCATGACCCAAACCCTCCAGCCTTTATTTTAGGGTTCTATCAACGGCTTTATGTCCCATTTAGCTGCTCAACAGCACACACACACACGATTAAATTTAATCTGTAATATAGACCATAATATAGTAGTAGTAGTAGTTCCGCTTTTAGACCATGCGATATATGGAGCAGATAATGGTAAGGTCAACTTTTTCTTTGGCCAACGGTTAACGAGAAGCGTGTCACGGGGCTAGCACATTTCCTTTCCCAACTGAAGTCAGACACTCAGAGTTTGGTGGATTCCGTGGCGGCCTAAAAATTCCGAAATTCAAAATCCCATTCATCACTGAGATTCGAACCCAGGACCCCAGGTTCGGAAAACAAGGGCTTAACCACTCAGCCATATACACAATGAAAAAAAAACAACATAGATGTGTAAATGATAAAAATAAAATGCTTTTATTTTAAGAATAAAACACTATTAAGAGGACTTTATTTCAAGTCAAAATGAATGAAAATTATTTGATTAAAAACTAATTTTTTATACATTTTCCAACTTGTCCACAAAACGGACATCAACAGGCCCAGAGCGTTATATTTTTTGTGTTGTCAGCAATAAGAAACATTTCTTGCTGAATAAAAGAAAGAAAGTTCAAGTAGACCTAATTTATTAATGACTACTTAAATTCCTTACGTGTGTAATCAATATCCTAATGATATATAGGACTGTAAGAAATGTAACCAATCCTCGAAACTGCACGCTTGAACTAGATCTAGTCATTTCTGAAATTTCAATAAAAAATCCAGAACTTCTAGGTTTATGTGACCAAATTATAGACTGTATTATACATTGCACCTATAATTACTTCTTTGGGGCCCCTACATTTTTGCGTCATATTTAATATTTAATGTAAAAACACTCATTTGGTGGCCCCTTCAAGTGGAGTCCCGGCGGATTTTCAAATTCTCCCCTTTCCTCCCCCCCCCTAGCTACGCCTCTGGATCCATTTGTAATCTAGTCAATCTGTCCATCTGTATTTAGTTAACATTCCCATTCATTATTATTATTCTTAATCTTATTTAATACAGACGTTACTTCAAAAAAGAAGATGATTGCGTCCTAAAACGACGAAATACCTTTGTACATAAGAGAGTCATTAGTTATTCAATTGATATGAACATCAAAGGACCCTGCATTTCATTAACACATTTCTTATAGTTGTGTCTCCATTTTAAACTCACCTCCCCATTGAGCTCAGATCGACTTCATGCTTCACTACATTTAAAAAATAACTTATAAATAACGTTTTCACAACCTATTCAGATTAGTTTGCCTTTATAGTTATTTTGTGTCTTGTATATTATTCAAAGGCCAATATCACGTTTGCTAACAAAGCCCAATACACTGAAATAGTATTATTATCATTAGTATGAGCCATTAGAAATACCAGGATTCAGATTTGTTAAAGCATTGTAGTCTACCCTTTAAAAAATCCTCGGGAGAATTGTCTAATGATGTCGACAGAAAAAAAGTACACTAATGGCCCCTATCTTTTATACAGCTCAATAAGTAGTACTTAGAGAACATTACTATATTATTTAATATTAGTCGACCGGCAGTGTAGCATACGCCGCTATTTTGCATAGCCGATCTTAGACCACTGCAACCAATGCGACCGCAGTGGGCCCCCACTTTCAAAGGATCCGCACTTTCATAGGACCTGCTAATTCAAGGTGTATAAATTATTAAATTAAATAATTTTTTAACTTAAAACAGATTTCCCGCGCCCTCATGTCGATTTACCAGGAGGTCGATAATTCTCAAAGATAGATTGAAACATTTGGTAATTCTTGCTATTGAACGGGATCTATGTAGGAAACAATTATTATGATATATTGTTGGACTTTGCTACACGCAAGGCTCGTAAAGTAATTCTGTACATAATAAAGAATGAATAAAATGCAAAGACGAATTTATTTTCTAATACAAACTATTAAATTTCACTTATTGTCCGCTTCCCTACCCAAACTTGTCCCCGCGAAATCCGTTTCGAATAGGGCCTCACAATGCCCTGCTATTTAGTGTTTGTAAAATGTTTGTTTGTAAAACGTTTTACATGTTTTGGATGTTCCTTCAAAGTTGAAGATATTTTACTTTTTAGACCAAACCTCCCGCAAGACGAAGGGGGATGGGAGCTGGCAGGGTTTGACAGTCCAGCGCGCAGCCATCCTTAGCGACATGTGAATACCCACTTGTTCTCCCCCCCCCCCCCTCTTGTTTTTTCGTGGGGTGACTATCCGCAGAAATAAGAGAGTGATCTTTCTTTTACTTCTTGCTCGTCCAAACTGTTGAGGGAAGAAGGGAATTATATATAGAGAAGATAGATAGATAGATAGATAGACAACAGTTATTTAAGATAATCTTCGTCACCAGACTAAGGTCACATGAGCATTAGCCTAAAAAAACACATTGCGTGTATATTTATACCATGGAAATACATAAACGCAGGAAGACTACAATTTTATACATATATTATATATTTAATAACAAAACTTTTTTTTTTCAGTTTCGTCATACATAATACTGACACACGAGTCTCTTCCTTGGTATATATGCTCAAGGAACTCCTCTGAGTTATGTACTAGGCCTAGTCGTCTTCGATTTGTCTAATATTACTCTTGGATATATTGTTTCACAGCCATTGCCGCTAATATTACAATAGGGTATATCATTTCATACGGTCATTGCTGCTTATCTCCAATCGTCTGTAGCTGATATGTAGAAAACAGACACACATACATATATTTTTAGAATTTAGAATTGTTACTAATAACAAAACTCTATGTAGATCTATCTATCTACCTAAGAATTACATACACACACACACACACACATAAAGATTACATTTCCAATGCTGTTGTGGCCACCACCCTGCATTTCGATCCATTAAAAGTAAAGAAAAGTTTCTCTTTTAGACCTTGTGGTTTATAGGGCAGATGATGTAAAGCTCATCTGTTTTTGTGGCCTACGGTTTACGAGGGTGTCATGTGGCCAGCACAACGACCATTTTTTTCCCCAACTAATGTCATTAGATATCCATAAGAGCTGATTGAACTCAGGGGCAGAGGCAACCAAAGATCGCGAAATTAAAAATACCAGTCTTCATTAGGAATCAAACGCGGGACTCCCGGTTCGGATGCCAAGCGCTTTACCGCTCACCCACCGCGCCTCCTCGATCCATTCGGTTTGCACATATTAATAACGTCCTCTACGTGTTCTTTAACAAATGGTGTATTCGTAAAGGTAAATTGGTTTACATAATTCATTGAAAACAACAACAAATTATTCGCTTTTAGACCAAAATAACAGGTTGCATCTAAATTAAGCTAGGTACAAAACAGAGTGAAATTCGATGTCTATGACTGTCTAGGACTCTAGGAGATGAAGATGTGATAGACAGGCCACACTGATCCACACAAAACTTAGACGGGCTTTTCCCCTTTGGGAGGCTGCTAAAAACTGATTAGTGATGTAAAATATATGTTACATAATTTACGATGCACTGGGAGTTTTTCTTGACGAGGGAAATTTTTAAGTGGTCATTTACTCTATAAGTAGTAGTAATGTGTCTAAAAATAAAGTTGGCCTACACCATGTGTAACAAGTATAAAGTTCTTCCCGTAATTTTAATTACGCATTTGCAGGAACAACACTTCGGAAAGCGATCAGACGAATCTTTAGTACCGCAAGGACGGCTTTAAGAAACTTAGCAACGTGTCATTTGTTAGTGAGTGGTCGAGTTAAGCTCAGTTACTGGAAAAACTATCAAGAAATAAATTTCAGTTTAAATATTTAGTTTTTCATTTGTATACAACCTTGATAAAATGTTTCAACTGAAATCTCACAAGTTGCGTGGAACTGTCACAGGTAGGACTATAAGATAGATAGATAGATAGATGATAGATAGATAGATAGATAGATAGATGATAGATAGATAGATAGATAGATAGATAGATGATAGATAGATAGATAGATCAATGTATACTTACGTACAAAATTCTAGGCTTTAAACTATTCATTTTTAGATTTAAAGATATAGAAGCGTATTTACTCTCTTGTTGGTTTTTTATTACAATACATCTACTCAACTCATAACTTCACGAAATCTGGAACATTCTTGGTGGGTCAGTGGTGGGTGAAAAAAAACCTAGACACGAATCTCAAAAACGGATCTAGTTTTTCTAGACATTTTCCTAGAAAACAGTTGATGTATATTATTAGGAAAAGCTCGTTGGTCATCCTGGGAAAACTCTGGTTTGACCGTTATAATTTTTCAAAGTATAGAAAGAAATGATTTTAAATTTGACTAAAGAACCAGAAATATTTATCTTGACTAGAAGTCTTCATGTCTTTCCACAGCTTTTTTTTTTTGTTATATCATTCAAGAGTTTAATAACTAAATACTCAAGAGCATATTGCGAAACGTCTTCTAGATCTAGATGTCAAGGCCTAACAGTGGAATATTTTAAAGTGTAGTAGATGTATACATTCGCTTCATCAGGATTTGTTTTCACGAGAGATTGGGGTAAAGAGAGGGGGGAAAAAATCTCTCTTTTTTTTTTTTTAAATCTAACAATTATTAGTTATTTAGAGAAAAAAAATCACACTATAAGTTGTATAAAAAAGGTGTTGTCTTTTATTAAAATAGTATTTTTTTTAAATGTTTTTTTTTATTTGTTATAGACATATTTATTAGATAATTTAATGAATTTCTTGCATTTCAGAAAGTTTCGACGATGCTATTGAACAGTGCAGGACTCATGCAGATCTGGATGGGAGCCAACTCTATGGTAAGTAGCTGGTTGTTTCCCGTTATGTTTTACTGTGTTGCAAGTGACTCACAATTTGTTTGCATTTTGTTCTATGATGGGATAGTGTGAGCTCTTGATGTGTGAGCCATTTATTGTCTGTAAGTGTCAAGGCCCTAGTCCAAGCACACTGATTTCCCCGTGAATCATTGAAGTCCTGCCGGCATGTTATTTAGTTACACCGTAATTAAACAGAAAACCTCTTCAGTCTCGTGTTCTTTTGGGTCTGTTTCTTAGTTTCATTTGTTGTCAAGTGCTATCCAGTGCAGGATTCACCTTTAAGCTACACAAGCTATAGTTTAAGGCCACCCTCTTTGTTGGTGGCCCAAAATATTTTCTGAGTTTGTTATGAATAATAAGAATTTTATATTAACTCTTTCTCTCCTAATTAACGATACCATCGTTGATTTGGTTCCATTAAATTAAATTTATTTTTGTTTTCATAAACTTTAATTTGTGTTTATAAAATGAATTTTGCATTTTCCTACAATTCTAGACCAAAAGTAACATTTTCTAATTACAAACCAAATGTTATTAAAGTTTAATGATAACATTGTAGAATATTCAAATGTGAAAAATGAACAATTCTGTATGTTGTATGAATAATTACGGAGATGAAGAGTTAAAGATTTGTTATTTTAGTATACTTATCAATAATATATCAGTTTAACCCTCTATATATCCGAGAATTCTATTTGACACTGACATATCTCAAAAAGCGTAAGGTCTTGCTAGGTCTAAATCTGGTTCTTGAGCAATTGTTATATACGAAACTACCAAATCTGGTTCTTGAGCAATTGTTATATACGAAACTACGATCGAGATCAAAGATTCACCATTTTTTCTCACTTATTATCTAAATTCTAAATCGACATTTAACAAAGAGCTGTGTACGATTGGTACGATGTAGGTAGGTTGTAGACGGTCGTTGATTTGCAGCACCAAACCGCTGGTAGACAACTAAGCCGGTGTGTGCGTATTATATCTTAACTAATAAAGCTTGAAATAACTTGAGTGACTTTTTTGTGAACAATACTTAATATACCTTTTATTATGGAGTAGACAAAATCAAGTTGATATGAGATAAAATAATTGCACTAGACTTTAATAATAATAGGCCTACTTTTTAACCAATTGTTAACTCACTATAATAACACAGCCTTTCAGTCTCACCTTTTGGAGTCGTCTTCGCTGACTAAGACCAAATGACGACAATGCCGTTTATCTTGCATCATTCACATCCTATTGTTAACCTCTTCCCACAGTCACCATACAAACACACATACACACTCCATAACAGGCATATAGGCACGTTTTGGATATAATGTACTTGGTATGAATCATTATATTTTATACAATGTTCTTAGCTTAATATTTATTGAGTACATTGCGTGCGGTTAATAAATATTGTACTCTACAAGTGTTGAAATGGATGGGATGTTTCACCCCACCTATTCCTTAGTCTGTTGGGGCACCACACAAGATGTGTCCACCGTCTTTCTCCATTCCTGTCTTTTACAATGGGCAAAACCTCTATTAATGACAGGCCTGTCCATTCTTTTATGTTGTCTTCCCATCGCTTTCTCTGTCTGCCTCTACTTCTTTTTCCTGGTACTGTTCCCTGGATGAAGATCTTTGCGAACCCTGAAGACCTTGTAATATGGCCAAAGAGTTTTAGTTTAATTTTTTTTTTTTACAATAGCAGGTCACTGTCTCAAATCTCTTCGTTTGTCTTTAAATATAAATGTGATGTATATAGCAAAAAATGTATGCCTTAGTGAGACAGAGAGTGAGAGAGAGAGAGGGGAGGGCGAACAGAATAATAGAAGGAGACAGCAAGAAAGGCAGATTTAAGAAAGGAGAATGAGAGAGAGAAAAAAAAATGGCGCTTTTTTTTGTTAATTTGGATTTTTCATAAAGTAACTACTAAACAGAAATACCATCGAAGATTTTGCTAATTGACTTATCTTTGGTAATTTGTTTAGATTAGCTTTCAGATCAAATTGTTGGTAAACAACTTTCACTCCGAAGGAATTTAATTTAGTTTTTGTGTTGTTTTTTTTTGCTTGGTCTCAAAAAAAAATTTGCTTGTTTTCTACTTATTCTCTCAGTTCTCTGTAATTGTCCTAAGACTCTCGGATCTGTGAAGCTCTTCCATATTCCTTCTCTGTATCACATTAACCGATTGGGATTCCGCGATTAAACGTCCTCGTATAGGAGCGGTGTGTGAATAATGACGTGATTGTTGGGGTTCTATTCCATAACCGCCAGCGCAATGGACTCGGTCATTAGGCAACCAATGGGGGGTTTTGTTGGGCTTCTCTGTTGGCCTAATCGTCTCCTCTAACGACCGTTTCCACCCTGGCGCCACCTTGAGGCGGAGATTCTTTGCCCTGCTTTAAATCACTTAAATCACAACCACTTTATTTATTAATTTTTAAAAAAGATTAGCTACATTAAGACGAATGTATCGAAATGTAAAAAAAAAAATCAATTTCAATATAATTGCAAGGACCATTGTCATACTGAAGCTTTAATTTAAATAATTTTTTTTTAGTTTTTGAGATCTGAGTGTGACGGACGGACAGACCGACCACACGAAGCTAATAGCGCCTTTTCCCTTTTGGGGGACGCTAAAATGAATACTGCAATTTAGATTTCTTTGTTTGTTAGCTATAGACTAATATAATTGTGCGAAGCGTGGTCGAGAGGCTAAGTACGCTTGAACTTGGCTTGGCTACCTATGAAGGGGCTCAATGTTCGACACCCGACTCGAGCAGAGTTGTGTTTACTGAGCGCCTAAAGGCAACACGTAAAGCAGATACTCTCCCCCCCCCCCCCCCAACTGGTCCACAAATGAGATTGGACCAGAGCGCTCTGAGCATGCTATAAGCATGAACATATCGCTATATAAAAGCTATAATTTATCATTAAATTTATTAATTATTTTAGTCTTTCGTATTTTTTGTCTTTTTTTTCCCAGGTGATCACGAAACTCAGGAGTCTGAAGGTGAGGAAGCTGCCCTACATACATATTTTTTTAATTGCAAGAAGAATCCAGAGCATACAAAGTTTATCCCTGTTGATAAATTCAACTTAGACCATTTACCAGACACTCATCGAGAGAGTGACTTGTATGATTACATCAAAGCTGTAGCCGAACTCACAGTAAGAGTGGACGTCAAGATGACCAGTCCACACAGACCGGAAGTTTGGCCTGAAACCAACTACGCGTATCCCTTCTCCAACAATGGAGGCCATACAAGCTTGAGAACCGGAAGTGGAACGATGAGACTGGTTCAGAAGTTTACAGATGGCACCAGACAAGATGGCTACAAGCACAAACAGTACACAAAATGTTGGTGTACAAAATGTGAACGTTCCAACTCGCCCAGCAGCGTGTGGTGGGAGTTTAACATGTACACAGCCACACATGTAGTTTTTGATGACGTTGAGGCAAGTCGGACGGCCTTGCGATTGTTTTATGATAGTGTGGATAGTCCAGAAGTGATTGTCGATCAGGTTTGTGTTGACCATGCCAGTGTAGAGTACGACATGTGCAAATTAAAATGTGTGAGCTGTGACACAACTTTGGGCCAAAAACTTGAGAAAATATGGAACAATTATCAGGTATGTGAGAAAGTCTTGAACAAGTACAGAGGCGTAGATAAGTTGACCTTTATAGTGTCACATCCACATGGCTATTGTAAACAGATCAGTGTAGGTCACTGGAGAGGCAAAGTCCAGGTGGGCGTTTTGTTTACGTATAAGTTTACCTATACAACATGTACATGTCCAGGAAGCAGTGGAGCCAGTGTCCAGTGTATGGGACATAATAAGTGGTGGTGGTCAGGTCATATCCACAGTGGATGTTTAAAATCTGGACTTAATTACAGTGGAGCATGTATGTTTTCATATAGAGGTCATGGAGACCAGTATTTTTCTTTGGTTCTTATCAGCATTTCATTTTGGTATGATAGGATGTTGATTTAATGTTGACATACATTTGTACTCAGAAATCATTATTTCTTTCTATGTATAATTTTGTTGAAAAAAAAATGAATGACAACTTAAAATAAATATTTAAACTCGTAATTTTTATCGCTTCTTAGTCTTAGTTGTTAATGCTTATAATATGGAGTTTTTTTTTAAATTTATTTTAGTATAGAACCTATGTATAATATTAGATGGAGTTATCTATATATCTTATCTATCTATCTATCTATTTTTTCTTGTTTTATTAATATGATATATTAGATAGTTGTTTGTGGTAAAAAAATGATGATACCATATCGAATTGCTTTATTAATATGATGGCATAATGTCGAATTGAAGTCGTTATAAAAGTTTTTTCTGGTTAATTGTGTGTGTCTAAAGTAGATATTGTATATGTAATTAAAGTTTCCATTTCAGACCTTGTGATCTTTCGGGCAGATGATGAAAAGGTCATCTGTGTCTATGGTCGACGGTTGACGAGGGAGTCACGTGACAAGCATGTTTTATGACAGTATCCGTGTAATAAAATAGGATGCAATGGTAATAACTCACATACATACAGACAGTATCTGCAAGGATTATGGACGTCGTGATATCACGTCTAGAACGAGGCTGTGGTGGGCTATGCTACTGATCCACTCTCAAGTTGGCATACTGTTTGAATGTTAAGATCTACTTATTAAATAAAGTTGAGTGATGTGCTGCTAGAGGCCAATTACTGGAGAGGGATTCACGAAACACTCTATACTGCACCGCAATGGCGTTTATCTTATATAATACAGACGTCACTTCAAAAAAGAAGATGATTACGTCCTACGAGTCATGCATTTAGTCATGCATATTAACCAAAGACTTAAATTCTGCCAAGTCACTGGTTTTCCTGGCTGACTCAGGCAACCCATTCCATGCTCTAATAGCGCTAATGTGACCCGCCATTAAAGACGAATAATATAAGGCGACCCACGACTAAGTACATTAGCCTACAATTGTCAAATTTAACCTTTTCATTTACAAAGTCCAAGAATAAAAAATCAAACTGCCCTGAACTGAATTGTATAGCTCGAGATCCAGTTTGCCTAATGGAATACATTAGTTCAGTATCCGTACCTGTGTGATTGATGTCCGGTGTCAATAATTGCTTACTTCCCTTTTACTTTTCCCACACTGTTCAACAGTTTCAATAAGAGGCTTGATACTTATTTCTAAATAGACTTGAGACTAGTCCAACCATGGATTGATATCCAAATCTTAGTTCCAGCTCGAAGAAAATACAAAATAAAAATCTTTATAGACTATTTGTTTGTTGTTCTTCAGTTTGCTTTCATTTTTTGAATTCGCACTATTGGAAAAAGAAAAAAACTAAACAATGTCAAGGACGCTTAAAGTGCGTGTCACTTCTGCCAACTAAATAAAAGCTGCAAACGGAAAAGCTGAGAAAAAGTAATTCAGAGCTAAAAAATTTCTCCAAAAAAAAAATAAATCCTAGCTTAACAAAAATAACATTACTTAGCTTCAATTCCTTTAATCTGTACACCGGATACACTAAAAAGCTTTGCTATTTGTTGTTTATGCGTCATGTATGAAACTCTCCATTAAGCTGTGGTTAATTCTAACATGAACCTCAATAAGAGAAAACTACACGTCTTTCCTTGTTAGTTTCAAGTGTGCAGTGAGTAGGCTGAAGCTATCTGTATCTATATGCCTTAGTGACCTGATCACTCCATATGTCTCTCAGAGAGCTCCGCGCCTCAACGCCTCTGGTTGTTTGACATTTCTTCCTCATATATTACTGTTTGCGGCTTTTTGAGTGCATGAACCCAAGGATTGGAACTCTCTCCACATTGGTCTTCAACAGCTTGTTTCACTACATTCAAGAGGAACATTAAGACCTAACAGTTCAAAAATTAACTTTCGTGTTTATATATGCTATATTCTCGTAGAGCCATTTTGTTGTTGTTTTAATTATTATTATTATTACGCCTATAACAATTATCTGTTAAGAAGACCATATAGATAAATAATTTATGGCTCCGTCTTTACAGTTGATGATAATGAAAGTCTTCATGATTTCATCTCGTGTCAATAATATCGCATGTTGGGAGATATATCTTTTCAATATATAGAATCATGTGATCAAACATGTACTATTAGGGATTTTCAAGCTGAAAGGTTTATCACAATAATCTGCTCTCTGGTTACTCTTTTATTCCTAAGATCCGTTTAAACAATTTTAAGCAATAAAATACAGTAAAAAAAGATGTGAATGTGGTATGAAGAAATGTGGAGGAGATAAAATGAAACCTAAGAAAAAAATGTAAAAAAGGAAATCAGGAAGATTTGGTGTGATTTTGAAATTGATAAAATAAACATTGCCAATGACGCTATATTGCTACAAGACTAAGAGATTCGACATTTGATTCTACAGCCCTCACCTTCACCTATCCCTTAGTCTGTTGGACGTTGGGACATCAAACATTGTAAGCCTACATGCACTAAGGCTTCATGCTGAGATCAATTCCTTATAGCACGGTTCATGTATCTGGCAGTGTTCTGTACGGTTTGCGTCTCCGTACAGGGCAAGACCCCCGCATGCACCAGTTTGATCTAATCCAAGACTAGAAATATCCTCGACAGTGTTTCTGAACACTCGTGTGACAATTTCGAAATTTGGGATTGTGTTTCTCCCGGATCCTAGCGAAGTAGGCTCCTATCGAGACAGTCTCACGTGCAAAACCGTGCCCGATCCTTTCTGTTTAACTGCCAACCTTTGTCCTTCCTGTTTGGGTGTTTGAGAACCTTCCAGACTCCCCTATGCTGCAATGGTCCCAGCTATCTTACCCCTTAAACGTGAACCATTCACAAATCCTGGCTTTTGGGCAACTCCTCTGATCAGTCTAGTAATAATGTGAAACACAAAAAAAACAAGCGCGGAATTTTAGCAAAAAGATTGTAGTTTTACGAACGGTATCCGTTTTACCCCTCTCCACTGCTATGAAGCGTATATATAACAGATTGCTACACTTTTGGTTACATGTTATTTTAGTTACCATCTCTCTCTATATATATAATTCTCTTCATGGTTCAAGAGTTTGGACACGCAAGAAGTAAAGGAAAGATCACTCTTTTATTTCTGCAAGTCGGATGGACTAGAGTTACCTTACGAAAAAAAAAAGAGGGGGGGGGGGGACCAAGTAGTATTCACCCGTCACAAAATAGCAGGCCGGAATGACGCCCCAAAATAACAATTTTTTGTCTATATATTTCAGGATTTTAAAATTTTCTTTTTTTGAGTTTTCAAAAGATTTTAATAATTTCCGGAGATTTCCATGACTTTCTCGTATATTTTGCAATTTCAAGAGAATTCCATGAGCTCCTGGTAAATCAGTAGGCTGCTGGAATTCTGTTATAAGTTATAAAATGGTTTAATTTAATAATTTACACCTAGAATTAGCGCGGGTCCTTTGAAAGTGCGGGGCCTACTGCGGTCGCATAGGTTGCATTGGCCTAAGGCCGTCCCTGCAAAATAACGGCGTATGCTACGCTGTGGGTCGACTAGAATATAAAAATATAGAAAAAATGTGACGCACTGGGTGTCAAAATCGGCCCCGGCATTACCATACCACCCGGCCTACAATTGATTATAGGAAATCTCAATTTCTACAAACAATTGTACAATTGCAACATTAATTAGTTTGAATAGAATAGCTTAAATAGAATTCTTTATTACATCATTTTGAAACGATTTGATATAATTAAATGAGTTAAACATAATACTTGAAAATGGAATTGATCAATATGAAAGTTCTTGCAATACATTAATTTATTAAGGATAAGAAGGTCACGCATCAATAAATGTTATTAACAGAAATAAAAATGAATCCTTGCAAATGTTCTTGTGCCAAGATGCTTTTCATCTTTTTTTAAAAACATTTGAAGGAGCCGAAACGTCTTTCACAAGTTACTTAGACTTAGGTCCTCCCGCGCCGTTCGGCGCATTGGGCGGCAAGCTGTCTCCATAAAGATCTGTCACTGGCAATGTCTGAAGCCTCCTCCCACCTGGTGTCCACTGTTCTGAGGTCCTCCATGAAGGTGTGTCGCCAAGTAATACGAGGACGTCCCTGTTTGCGCTTTCCTCGTTTTGGCTTCCATGTTATCGCAACTCTTGGTGTGCGTAATTCATTTTGACGTAGAACATGTCCCGCAAACCTCATGCGACGCTCAGTCACAACCTCACTAAGTGTTAGAATCCCAGTTCGGCATAGGATTTCCTTGTTTGAGACCCGATCTGTGTAACTGACTCCCAAAATCCGTCTCAGCCATCTCTGTTGAGCCACATTTAGTCTTTTCTCAATTTTGACAGATGACTTCCACGTCTCATATACATATGTAGCAGTTGGAATGACGATTGTGTTGAGAAGGTGTATTTTGTCTCGAGTCCAATGGCTTGGCTAGTCCAAATAGGCTGCAGTCTTTGGAAAATGCTCCCTGCCTTTCCTATTCGGCACGCTACATCATGGTAAGCATCTCCATCATTTGTTATGATGCTGCCAAGGTACGTGAACTTGTCCAGCTCTTCAAGCTTAGTCTGACGGCGACACCCTTTGCCTTATGCCCCACTCGCATAATTTTAGTGTTATCCAAGTTTATGCGAGGCCAATTTTGGGTGCCTCTCTGTCTAGGCTCTCCGTCATTTCTTGAATGCCTTTTTTGTAGCCCCGAGTAGTGCAACATCATTAGCAAAGTCCAAGTCCGTCAATCGGAGTTGTTCATGCCATGGAATACCAAAGGCAGTCTGGTTCATTGCTCTCCTCATTATGTAGTCGATGGCTAGGAGGAAAAGGAAGGGAGATAAGATGCACCCCTGTCTCACACCTGTTTCGATTGTAAAAAACTCTGTTGTTCCCTCTTCTGTTTTAATGCAGCAACTAGACTGACTGTAAAGGTGTCGTAGGATCTGGACGAATTTTTCTGGGATACCGTATTCTCTAACTATTTTCCATAGTGATTCTCGGTGGACACTATCAAACGCTTGCTGACTTTCACAAGTTATATGACAATAATATAATTCAAGTTTGACAGAACACGCTATATTGAGTCATTTTTTGGTAATAATGGATGTATAGATTACTGTTATACAATAATACCACCATTATAATCGGAATTCTTTACTAAATTTTAATCTCAGCGTCTCGTAATAGATTCACCCGTGTATGTTAAAATTAATGCAACTTCTACATGACTATACAAAATATCAATGTTTTTGTAGAATGCGATGTCACTTTTAGCTAGCTGATTGTTGCTTGAAATGTAATATCATCAACAAACTGTTTTTAATTTGTTCATTTGACAGAAGATATGTGACAAATGGAAAATTTGAGACAATACCGAATTCTCAAATATTTCATATTCAGCAGACACATGGAAGAAATATACTTTTTTGATTTCTCTGATTTATTTTTTTTAATTCTTTCGAATTTTGTGTAGTAAAATTAAAAGAGTACTCAAACTGAATGAAATCGTCTGCGATAAAGCCCACTGGAATAAATAGTATTTACATTTAGGACTGGTTTTATACTTTGGACAGTTTTACTGAGTATAAACACCAAATCAACAGTCACTGTCAGTCGATTGATGCACATTTTACGTGTATCGAAGCTTAGTGCGAAACAACTAAGTCTAGAACCATACAAATGAAACATCCATAAATTAGTGTGTTAGGTTTCAATTCATATTAAAAGCTTGAATTTTTTTCAAGCGTAAAAGATTTTTAAAAATTTTTTGATCATTTTTACAAAATGTATGGCGGGCCGGATTAAACCTTTCTATGGGCTTGAGTTGGCCAACTGGCCGTAGTTTGCCGATCACTGGTCTATCCTTTTTTGTGGACCAGTTTAGGGAAAGGGGGAAGGTGTATCAGAGAGAAGGTTTCCCTGCTGCCTTTTCAATAACAATTTTAAAACTAGTCGACCCGCGGCGTAGCATACGCCGCTATTTAGTGACAGGTGAACACATCCTGAACGACACAGTTGTCAAAGTGGGCTAACTCTAGTCTGACTTGCAGAAATAAAAGAGTTATCTTTCCTTGACTTTTTCATCGACCGGTTAGAAAGTCGTCGAGCGTGCGTATCCCGCATGGTTAGGCGACGAAGAGAATTAGACCTATATATATAGAGAGAGATATGCTCGATTCTAAATTCGAACTCTAGGTGTCGGCTGTCGTGCGCGCGTGAAGTTTTTTTGTATTTAATATTGGTGTTTTAGCATATAGGAAGTAGTTTCTTTTAAGTGCGTTTTGTTGTCTAGAATATTGTGTGTGTGTTTACGTCATCCTTAGTTCCCGCAAGAGAGAGAGAGAGCTTCTGTTGTTTGCTAGTTAGCTAGTCTTCTGTTAACCCGTTGTAACGGTACAATTTTTGTAAGAAGGAGGATCTTTCGGTACGGATGTTGCTATTGAAAAGTTCTTTGTTGTAGCGGCATCGTTAGATCTAGGTTTTCTTTTCGTTTCAGGGTGTTAGGCTTGGGCTATGGGAAAGATTGTCGCCTTTCCGCCCTTGGAGCCGTATCGTAACTATCGTTGTTGAGGTGTAGGAAGTTGTTGGTCTGTAGTGCGTTGCTAGCCCTGATTGACTGTGACACGCATTTTAAGGTGTGCTATAGCTTTTGTAAATAATTTGATTATGTGTACTTGCTTTTGTAAATACCATTAAGACTTCATCATTTTTATCATAATCTGTTCATTAAATTGCTAAATTTCCGCTTGGGTTGTTAACTAATGTAAGTTCACTCAATGTTAACATTAATAGTGTTCGTGTTGAACATTTGCCGTTTATTTACTAACTGTCTAGTTGAATAACATTTATTCGCTGCTCGTATTTCTGTATGTTATTACCTTTTGGTTCTTGCTTTGTACTGTTCAGGGTGGGGATACGGGACCTTAATATCATACCCTGTCTAAGCAAATAACCCACCTAACATCGGCCTCCTAGATGGAAGGCAAATGTACTAGCCACTGAGTTATTCAACTGCTTATAAAAATAAAAGGTTTTGTAAAGTATTTTTAGTCTAAAATTTTTAGAGAACGACCTTATCCGCCTAAACTTAATACATTTATTAAATTAAAATAAATAAATAAATATGACTAATTGATAAATTAATTTTTTTTTATTTTTCGATTGACTCATATGTTGTCATCGACAATGAATAATTAAGCAAAGTTTCAACTTGATCTGAGATTAGGAAGGGGGAGAAATAACGTGTGCAAGATTCCATAGAGATAAATGAAGGGAGTTAATATAAGCTTTGTAGATAGTTGTAAGCTTGCTTTGTTGTTGAGGTTTAATCACTGTTACAAGTTTTTCCTTAAATCATAAAGTGATAATGGGAATTCCCATATTTAGTTGTTGACAAACCCCCCCCCCCCCCCCACAACTTTTAATCGTTAGTAAGGTGTCAGAGAGACCGATATAGTTTCCATGTAATTTTACAACCCACAGGCTCAATCGTAAATTTGTACAACTATATTGAATAAACGAAATTGTTGATAATTTCTACAGATCAGCTTAGAACAAAAAAAATCAGATCGTATTTTGTTTTTAAAAATGTATGCGTAGTGTGTTTCTAATTAGATCTATATAAATAACACACTCAACCATGGATCTCTTTGTTTCATAGCGGTATACCCTTTAGTATCATCGATCTTCTTTAGCTCAGGGCAAATGTCAATGACATGTTTTGACTTTACACAAATCTTTTAAAAAATAAAAGCATTTGCAAATTTCAAATTAAAGTTCATTCATCGTGTTGAAAATATTGTTTTAATTATAGAAATCCATGATGTTGGCCAGTTACATAGAAAGTTGGAAAGAGGAAATGGCTGAGCATCATGGGAACTAGATTCATTTTTTTTTATCCGTCGTAGATCTTATTCAAACTTATTGTCTTTCAATTGTAATCCATCCATCCATCCCAGTGGCGCTACAGCCCATGGAGGGCTCTGGCCTGCTCCAACACATCCTTCCATTCAGATCTCTCCTGGGCCTTTCGCCTCCATTTCAATTGTAATAGTTAATACATTATATACAGTTCGTCCATCGTGGGTTCGATGATGACCACTTTGTCATCCAGGGGGCTAAGGGCTTTGCACTGGGGTTTTATGCCCCCTTGTGTGGCTGGTGAGGCCGGAATGTTCGGCTGCACACTGGGCAGGTTATTCCAGCTGGAGCTAGTGTCGTTGGCCTTTTCTTCTCTTTCGGTTTACTTCTGCAAGCGCTGAGAAAAAAGGGCAACGCTGGCAGTTAATTCATTTTTTATTACTAACGATCACTTGTAACTTAGTGATGAGCCCTTTAAGCTTCAAGTGTAACTTTGGCTTTTTAAATCACTTTAAGCTTTCACTTTATTCATTTTTTTTTACCTTTAAACATCTGCTGAAGATGAACTTTATGCCTTAATTATATACTTTCTGAGGGATGTGTAGTTTTGATTCTTGATGTAGGCTAACTCTATCATTTTTTTTGAAACGTTTAATTTTTAAAAGTTTTTAACTATGGGTTTGTCTTTGTTAATCACCTTCAGCCATAGAACGACCATAGTTCGTCTCGAAGAGCACTTTTTTTCATATGAATATAGAGCTATATTCTGGATAACATTGTCGTCCACATATATCCTAAGTAAAATTGGATTTCATAGTCTAAACATTTAAGAATCGTCTTACTTTTTTTTATTTGCCTACTCCAGGTGATCATGAAACTCAAGAGTGTGAAGTTGAAGAAGCTGATCAACACAAATATATGACAGGGTGTCAGAAAAATCCAGGTCATGTACAGTTTATACCTGTCAGTACATTCAGCGTATAGCAGCTTCCTAAAGGTCTTAGAGACAGCGATTTGTTCGGGTAGATAAAAGCTTAACTGACTTGACAGTTAAAATAGATGTGAAACTGACCAGTACACATAGGCCTGAAGTTTGGCCCAAGACAAATCACTTGTATCCCTTCTACAACACCAGAGGAAATACAAACTTGAGGAGCGGACGTGGAATGATCGTATATGTTGATAAGTTTTTAAATGGAGTTGAGCTCAAGGCTCAAAGAAATGGTGGTGTACAAAATGTGAACATTCAGACTCACCCAGCAATGTGTTGTGGGAATTAGTTGTGTTCACAGCTTCTCATGTAGTTTTTGATGATATTGAGGCCAGTCACACATCTTTAAAACTGTTTTATGATAAAGATAGTTGTCCAGAGATCGTCGTTGATAAGGTTAGGGTTGATAATGTAAACGTCGAGTATGACAGGTGTAAGTTGAAATGTGTGACTTGTGATCAAAGTTTGGGACAGAAACTTGAAACAATGAGAAAGTATTACAGACATGAAGTCTGTACAAAATTCGAAAGCAAATACCAAAGTTTTCCAGACAAACCAAATTTGGCCATTATAGTGTCCCATCCTCATGGATGTTCTAAACAAATTAGTATGGGTCACTGGGAGCGCGACATAAAGGTAGATGATATATTTAACAAGTTTTTTTTATACAACTTGTACATGTCCAGGTAGTAGCGGAGCCATCGACCACTGTCTGGGGCACAGTAAGATGACGTCGATGTCAAAATATGTTTATTGCGGAAGTCTCAAGTCTGAATTAAATTATAGTGGGGTTGGTTACATCATGTGATTATTTCGTGCTCTTAGATAGGAAAAATAGTGTGGTGATTTGTTACAAGGCTTATATCAACTCACCTTGTCTGTCTATTAATCTGTCTATCAATTCTCGGATCAATTTGAAGCTTTAAACAATTATTTATTGTACCTAACAAACATGAATCAAGTGAAAAATTAAGCAATTAGTCAAATGATTATTGGTAAGTTTATTTTATTTGATATCAAAAAGGTATTGAGATTTCCTCTGATATCGTGTGACGTAATGTTTCTGAAAATACAAGAATTTAAGCGAGTCTCGCTTGAGGGGTAGTTAAGTTGATGGAAAATGGAAAAATATGTGTATAAACGGAGTGATATTTGAGAACTGAGCACTACTTTGAGATAGGAATGCGCCACAGCTGTATAGCCATAGGGAAGGATACACTTAGCCATATGGCTACTGCTAACTGCATAGTAAGCACACAGACACTTATGCCACTCGCCATTGACCGTATATGCTGTGAAACGATTCACGATATGTTTGCCTACTCTTATTTATATTGAAATTTTTCATAGGTCATTTACAAGTTCAATAAAAAAAATTAAAATAAAAATACTCTGCCAAGTCTGGATCGCGTTGTATTATACTAGTTAACCTAATGGAATGCACTAGTTTAGTATCGGTAATGTGACAATGTGTGATGTAGGCAATGTCCGATGTTAATAATTGTTAACTTCCCTCTACATTTCCCTCACAATCGTGTCACATCATTGTTTGATAGTCTGTGACATGTTTTGTTTGTGGAGCACGAGATACACTTGTTTATGGAGAGTAGGATGTTGCACGGGGGAATCAAGGGGCCACAGTTGCACTGTGGGTAAAAAAAATCATTTTAAGAGCTGACCACATGTTCAAGAAGTAGTAGTAGCCATGTTCTTAAACTGTTTGGATGTATACCGTATTTGACTTAATAAAAACTACCAGTTGTGTACTTGGAATAT
The DNA here is from genome assembly GCA_030265305.1 of Biomphalaria pfeifferi. Taxonomy (NCBI): domain Eukaryota; kingdom Metazoa; phylum Mollusca; class Gastropoda; family Planorbidae; genus Biomphalaria; species Biomphalaria pfeifferi. The sequence goes on from JASAOG010000012.1 coordinate 1,848,621, forward strand.
TTGACTGGATATAAGTCTATTTGTGAAACATAATATGTATTTCTTTATGGCGGAATTAGCCAATTTAAGGTGTATTCTATTTTATGGTGAATAAAAGTAAATGTCTGCTACGTGAAGACTTAATTGATTACTATTAATATTTGTTGTGTTATGCTAATGGTAGTAGACATACGAGATAAAAGGTAATACAGCAACTCAAGTGAAACAAGGAATCTTTAATTATCTGAATACATACAATAAAATGTCCCTCAATAAGGAGCTGACAAATCGTCATGCTACTGATTGATGATTATACTTGATACTATTTCTCACTAGGATTAATCTCTAGCTCGAACAAAATAAATATATGTAAAATACATTTAGACTTTCATTTTGTTGTTCTTTAGTTTGCTTTCATTTTTCCTATTTGATTCCCACTAAAACTGGAATTAATTCTGACACGAACACTCAGTAACAGAATACTATATTTCTTTCCTTGTTAGTTTTAAATCTGCAAAGAGTGGGCTACATCTATTCAAAAAGTAGTTCTTATCAATAAAGAATTTATAAGACTTCGCCTTTACACCTAATGACAAGAAAAGACATTGCAAATGTTCTTGTGTCAAGATGCTTTTCAGTTTTTTTTAAACATTTAAACGAGCCGAAACGTCTTTATACCTGATGACAAGGAAAGACATTACGATGTTTACAATAAATATGTTACTGGCAAAGTGCGAAATGCAGGCATTCTGTAGAATGTCGGGCATTTTTAGGCAAAGATCTAGATCTAATTTTAAGAATTACTTTGACACATGAAAATTACAAAATATAGTCTATTGATTTTATTATTTAATAAAACTAAGCTTCACATTTATCTTTCAAAAACATTTTTACATAAATTCGTTCCTTATATCTGCAAATTTAGAAGTCCTGACGTACTTTATAATCCCATTCATCTATCGAAGCCGACATCTAAGTCTAGACTCTAGACTACTTTAAAATAATTTCTAACTGTAGTGAGTCGAAGAATAAATAAGAAATTTAAAGCTAATTTGTAATATATTTATTGATAAAATTCAAAACAATTGATATGCACTACTGGAACCACCAAAAGACACTGAATATGTGTGTCGTTGTTTTTTTTTTGTGCAGGTTCATCATCCATTCCTACGGTTATTATGTTTCATATAGGAATTTGTCGTTCTGTGAAGTAGTTCTTACTTCAAACAATATTAATTAATTAATTTGCTTTACGTATCACTGTCTTTATATTTCTTTATCTTTCGAGACTTGTTCAAAACAGGAGTAGGGGTGAAGTAACTGGCGCCTAAACCAGTAAGCTTTTGGCAGGAAGGACTCATTAACCTAGGCTAGCAATCCACCTAGCAGGGGGGAAACTGAATTCAGGCCTCTGCTGTCTTTCAGATCTACCCAAATATGAGAACTGTTTCCTGGGTCAACCCCAAAGAAATATAGAGCAGATGACCCTTAGGCAGTATGCAGCACACATCGCTACACATTGTCAGAGCCTGCGAGGCCGCTAATCCCAAACTGTATATATTGTTTGCGAAGAATTACACAATAAGCTTTTGTTTTAACTCATACCACCGATGTGCCTACTGTATTGTTGGTTAAAGAAATTTGTTTAAAATAATATCAGATGTACGTTTGTGTAAAACAGTTTTTAAAACTACTTTAACAACTGGTAAAATCAATGTTTTATCTAGAGTGTTTTCCGTATTTAGAAAGAGATTTTTTAAGACGCTCACAAACCATCATCTTCTCTATATGATGTTGAAGAGAGATTTCGTGGGTCTATTCTGAACTTTAGCTTTGAGAGTTCAAAAGTTTTTGAAACCTTTATCTTTTTATCAGGGTGGCATCGTCTCAATTGATTTTTCAGAGTAATTAGTTTCATATCGTCATAAAAAGGGCACTTGGCAACCGCTTGTTTGACTAGGAAGAAATGAATCCAAATTTAAATCACCAACTCTGTATAATCTACATTTCTTTTCATTACATGCAGAAACAAATGAAGCTATTTGTATAAGTATTGAAATAAAATATAACAATTTTTCGTTTGAATAACATGATAAATAGAAAGAATTAACTAAGGTACAAATCATGTAATAATTACATGAAATAATTACATTGATGAAATGTGAAAATTAAAGTCACGACCTGCTTAAATGAAATCAATTTTCGTAGACCCCCATGGACATCTCATAGGCCCCCAATTTATTTTTTCACTTTCGTAGACCCCTTGGAGCTCTTCGTAGACCCCTGGGGGTCTATATAGACCACTTTGGGAATCACTGGACTCTAGATCTAACTCTAATTCTAGATCTAATTCAAAGAAGAAAAATCTACTTTATACTTTAATACATTAACATGCACAATAATGTCCATTTATTTCATATTTTAATTAAATTAACCCTCAAATTTTGTATTTCTAATCTAAAGCATTTTTCGTGCTTTCGTTCGCTATATATATAGCTTCCATGTTGACATACATTTTAATAGTCATGTGTCACTCACACCGCTATGTAAACACACTATGATTGGATAGGCTACATGAGGCTCTATATAGGGGATATTACATATACTAACATACACTAATTAATAAGCTTCTTGAGCCCTTAAATTCACTCTTATAATAGTAGGTCTACATCTATTATAATAGTATCTAGACACTAGATCTAGATCTAAATATATGTAGACCTACAAGCAAATGTTTTTATTAAAAAAATGGATTTAGGTCGATTAACTATTTTGATAGTTCCTACTTTTTTTTTTTTAATTCACGCATTCACTTTCTTATACTATTATTATTTCGTTTTGTTCTCTAAATAAAAAGAGATATCAATTTGGTTTTATTTGTTGTAATAGTCTATCTCACCCCTTTTCAATCTAGCGGAATGATATAAGATCTATTCCGTTTTTTTTCTCTCTCTCTCAAACTAAAGAAAAAGACTCTAGATCTATCTTTTTAATACTATAAGGATAAGGATACTATAAGGATTGGTGTTGTTTATTGTAGACCGCAGTGGAAATGACATAAGGCAAGTTTTAAGAGTTTACTTAGGGGAAAAAAGAAATAAAAATAAACGTCATTTCCACTGCGGTCTACATACACAACAAAACCATTTCCTAATAGCATTAATAAGATATGTGAAAGTTTTGCCCCACCAAAAATAAACGTTTTTGTACAGTCCAGAATGGAATAGAACGCAAAAACTTTTAATATGTCCGCATAGACTTTCTGACATTTGTTTTTATAAATTATGACATGCATGACTAGTAGACCATAACGCGTAGGACGTAGTCATCGTCTCTTTTCAAGTAATGTCTGTAGTTTATGAGATAAAAAAAAGACAAGTGCATTAGCAATATAGAGGCGCATTTCTTATTCCAACGCTAGAACAAATTCGTACAAGAGCTTCTTCTTCCCTAGTGCAATTAGAGAATAGAATGGGTTGCCTGAATCAGCCATGAAAACCAACGACTTAGTAGAGTTTTAAGTCATTGATCAACATGCATGATTAGATTGAGACATGAAATGTGTAGGACGTAATTATCTTCCTTTTTTTTTTTTTTAAAGTAACGTCTGTAATATCTAAGATAAGATAAGAAAACCTATTAACAATAATTCAAGAACAAAATGGATATGTTGCGTTCTCCCAACCAATTAGATTAGCTCAAAGCAACGACATGCAATGAAATTCACTAAAACGATTCTAATAAACAACTTTATTGTTTCTCAATAGAAAAGATTTGTTGACCAGAAATCTAGGTCAGTTGCTTGACACTTCGCTGTCCAAACGATAAGAATCAACGGAACAAATATTGAATTCCATTTTTAGTCCTTTCAATCTAGATCTAGATCATTTGGGGGGTCTAGAAAAACACTTTTGGTCAATAATCCTGACCTAGTTAGTAACTTCGGCTTGCTTAAAATAGTACATCCGGTTTTTTGTTTTTTTTTCAAGTCTCAATGCATTGATTTCTACTCAAAGTAACTTCAGCAAAATACCAGATTTCTTTTGGGTGGGCAGCTGGGGGCGGGAGTTTGCTCCGCGTGCACCAGTTAATGATAAAAAAAGTTGATTGATTCAATTGATTCGTACTTCAAAAGTGGGAAAGTTTCACGTATCATGAGCCCTGGATCCATAACATTGAGATAAAAGATTTCCATGAGAGTACTCGACAATCAGTAACAATTTACAAGGCCTAATGTTGGGAACATAGTTATTTAGAGACGTTGGCTATTATGTTTAAAAAGACATAATTACTATATATATCTATAAAAGAATCTTATATTCCTAAAAGAATATTTTAAATATTTTATTCTGTATTTCAATCTTTTAAAAATCAATTGGAATGTTTTTTTGAACATTGAAAGTTTTAAATTTTTAAAAGAGATTTTAAACTTTGATCGGTATTCTAAAAACTGTCATGAATTTAAAAAAATACTCTACAACTTTTATCTTTTAATATTTTGTCCATGTCTTGGTAACAATATAAAAAAAAAACTAAGCGCGGAATTTCTGACGTTTGGTATAGCAAGAAACAGTTTTAAAATGCAACGCATACAGAGTTCTATCTGGAAATGTTTGTGTGTTGTGTATATCGTGTTCATAACTTTGCCCAGTTTTACTTTTGCTACTTCAGGTAAGCCAAACATTTTCTAAAACTATTTAAACATTTTTTTCCGGTCCCTGGACGTAAATTATAGATATTAACCTTTAGATTTAAAAAAATCTGGATTAATCTTTAATTTTTATATGCCTTAAAAAAAACAACCGGCTTTCTCCTTCCCCCCATCCGTGTCAGGACGTGCCTCTCCCCCCCCCCCCCCCCCCCCGGGATTGTTTGGAAGTCGGCAAGGGCGTCGGTCCCCTCCCGCATTTGCCATCACGTCGCGGGTCGCGCTCAAAATTGTACAAAACGCTTTAAACGTTTTAAATCCATTTTAAAAAGTTGATCAAATAGAAAACTGAAGTATGAGCAAACAAGGCATATTGTGAACTAGCTATAGCCTGACAAAGATGGCTGTAAAGTAATTATTTGAACAAACTATAGCCAGACAAAGATGACTGTACAGTAATTATTTGAACAAACTATATCCAGACAAAGATGACTGTAAAGTAATAATGTGAACTAACTAGATCTATAGCCAGACAAAGATGGCTGTAAAGTAATTATTTGAACTAACTATAGCCTGACAAAGATGGCTGTAAAGTAATTATTTGAACTAACTATAGCCAGACAAAAATGACTAAAGTAATTATTTGAACAAACTATATCCAGACAAAGATGACTGTAAAGTAATAATGTGAACTAACTATAGCCAGACAAAGATGGCTAAAGTATTCAATTGAACTAACTATAGCCAGACAAAGATGACAGTAAAGTAATTATTTGAACTAACTATAGCCAGACAAAGATGACTGTAAAGTTATTATTTTGTTTATTTTTGACAAAAATATAGTGCCACACAAACTTTTACATTTACAATAAAAATATCCATAAAAAGTTTTTTTGTCCAGTATATATGTTTTTAAAAGCATATAAAAGTCTAAATTTTGCTTTGTGTGTTCTTTCCATAAACGCTCTCTCATAGTCGCTTCTAAATCATTCCACTTGTTTATAATTTTGTAAAGCTTCGTTTATGTTTCATTGATAAAGTCATTAAAACAGCAGAGCTCCATTGTATGTAACCCTCCTTTCGATGAATTCTAGTTTGCGGCTTCCACATAGTTTCTAGTTAGAATCCAGATGGAGGCTAGGAATTTCAGCAAAAGGATTGTAGTTTTACGAGCGGCTATCCGTTTCATCCCTCTCCTCTGTTATGAAGCGTATATATAACATATTAGTATTTTTGTACATTTGCACAATAGCGCCCCAATGCAACACCGCTTGTGTTCACGTAATAAATGCAGTTCCTACTATGTCTTCCTTCATCAACACTAGTTTGTAATTTGTATAACACAAATATTCTACAGTTTATACGCTTGTTTCTGGTGTAATCATAAGTAATGGGGGGTTGGATGGTGTGGTTGTGTAGGCTTAAGAAATTCTGATGAAACCACGAGGTAGTCTGTCGTAGTTCAGGTCAATAGATACTGGTGTGAAAGCTGAAGAGAGAGGAACAAGTGAAAGATATGTATATCCCTAATGTGCAAGATCTTATCCTCGTTTCATTTTGGCTTTCTACATAAATTTTTAGTGAAATATTTAGCTGTGTGTATTTATGAATAAAAGTTAAATTCAGTTTTGTTAAAAAGAAGTTTGTCCAATTTCTACATTTACAATACAATACACCGGTTTAGTAGTTACCAGCTGTTAGGAGCTACGATCCAACGAACGAGTATCCCCTCCCCCAACCCTTACCTCCCAGACAAAAAAAAGTCTAGTATGCAGGATCTCCAATGCCGCTGCCTCGAAGCAGGTCATGTCCCACAAGACATGCGTGACCCAAATTCGGCCTCTTTAGTCACACACAGGAAGTTGCATAGGGAAAAGATCGTCTCTCGAGACGTAAAATACCACAGATACAGATATTACGTTAACAATAGTTGCGTATATAATCACTTTTGTTTAGTAGAGGAATACACCAGCCACATTTATTTGAAAACAAAACAAACAGAAAGGAATACAAAAATCTGGGTCGTAACTGAATGAATCTATGTAGGGGTGCAATCACATATGTCTGAAACTGAATGAATCTATGTAGGGGTGCAATCACATATGTCTGAAACTGAATGAATCTATGTAGGGGTGCACACATATGTCTGAAACTGAATGAATCTATGTAGGGGTGCAATCACATATGTCTGAAACTGAATGAATCTATGTAGGGGTGCAATCACATATGTCTGAAACTGAATGAATCTATGTAGGGGTGCACACATATGTCTGAAACTGAATGAATCTATGTAGGGGTGCACACATATGTCTGAAACTGAATGAATCTATGTAGGGGTGCACACATATGTCTGAAACTGAATGAATCTATGTAGGGGTGCACACATATGTCTGAAACTGAATGAATCTATGTAGGGGTGCACACATATGTCTGAAACTGAATGAATCTATGTAGGGGTGCACACATATGTCTGAAACTGAATTAATCTATGTAGGGGTGCACACATATGTCTGAAACTGAATTAATCTATGTAGGGGTGCACACATATGTCTGAAACTGAATTAATCTATGTAGGGGTGCACACATATGTCTGAAACTGAATTAATCTATGTAGGGGTGCACACATATGTCTGAAACTGAATTAATCTATGTAGGGGTGCAATCACATATGTCTGAAACTGAATTAATCTATGTAGGGGTGCACACATATGTCTGAAACTGAATTAATCTATGTAGGGGTGCACACATATGTCTGAAACTGAATTAATCTATGTAGGGGTGCACACATATGTCTGAAACTGAATTAATCTATGTAGGGGTGCACACATATGTCTGAAACTGAATTAATCTATGTAGGGGTGCACACATATGTCTGAAACTGAATGAATCTATGTAGGGGTGCACACATATGTCTGAAACTGAATGAATCTATGTAGGGGTGCACACATATGTCTGAAACTGAATGAATCTATGTAGGGGTGCAATCACATATGTCTGAAACTGAATGAATCTATGTAGGGGTGCACACATATGTCTGAAACTGAATGAATCTATGTAGGGGTGCACACATATGTCTGAAACTGAATGAATCTATGTAGGGGTGCAATCACATATGTCTGAAACTGAATGAATCTATGTAGGGGTGCAATCACATATGTCTGAAACTGAATGAATCTATGTAGGGGTGCAATCACAAATGTCTGAAACTGAATGAATCTATGTAGGGGTGCAATCACATATGTCTGAAACTGAATGAATCTATGTAGGGGTGCAATCACATATGTCTGAAACTGAATGAATCTATGTAGGGGTGCAATCACATATGTCTGAAACTGAATGAATCTATGTAGGGGTGCACACATATGTCTGAAACTGAATGAATCTATGTAGGGGTGCACACATATGTCTGAAACTGAATGAATCTATGTAGGGGTGCAATCACATAAGTCTGAAACTGAATGAATCTATGTAGGGGTGCACACATATGTCTGAAACTGAATGAATCTATGTAGGGGTGCACACATATGTCTGAAACTGAATTAATCTATGTAGGGGTGCACACATATGTCTGAAACTGAATTAATCTATGTAGGGGTGCACACATATGTCTGAAACTGAATTAATCTATGTAGGGGTGCACACATATGTCTGAAACTGAATTAATCTATGTAGGGGTGCACACATATGTCTGAAACTGAATTAATCTATGTAGGGGTGCACACATATGTCTGAAACTGAATGAATCTATGTAGGGGTGCACACATATGTCTGAAACTGAATGAATCTATGTAGGGGTGCACACATATGTCTGAAACTGAATGAATCTATGTAGGGGTGCAATCACATATGTCTGAAACTGAATGAATCTATGTAGGGGTGCAATCACATATGTCTGAAACTGAATGAATCTATGTAGGGGTGCAATCACATATGTCTGAAACTGAATTAATCTATGTAGGGGTGCAATCACATATGTCTGAAACTGAATGAATCTATGTAGGGGTGCAATCACATATGTCTGAAACTGAATGAATCTATGTAGGGGTGCAATCACATATGTCTGAAACTGAATGAATCTATGTAGGGGTGCAATCACATATGTCCGAAACTTTATCACCTCCTCAAAAACGGACACAATTTTGTAAAAAAGAATGGATAGTAACAATGTAATCGAAAAAGTTTCTGCAATGTTAATATATTTTTTTTTTTTACAAATAACCTTTATTGAAATAGTTTGAAGCTACATATACTCTACTTGATAATTTAATATCACCTTTAAACACATAATTTCAGCCTTATAATACTACCAACACACGGATTTTTAAAGTATTGGAATATAAATTGTTTCGTTCTATGTTATTGTACTGGAGGATTAATCACGTTGAATTGTCTTCGGTTATCATCTCGTTTTGTGTATGTTTTCATTTCGTACTTCAACAAAACTATTGATAATGCTGCTGTCGGACCAAGGGAAAATAAAATTATTGTAACTCACTGCGACTGTTCTGTAAATGTTGAGTCCAGAGACGCAGTACAAGGTGTATTGCCAGACGACTTTGATGCTTCCATTCTTTGCTTTCTTTCGAGTACAGGAATAAGTTAACAATCTACAACACAAGAGTTTTTAAAGTAGCGAGATTTCTAAATTAAACATTATAAAGTCCCCGTTCAGACCTTTTGATCTATAGGGCAGATGATGTTATGGTTATTTGGCTTACGTTTAAGGAGCAGGGTGTCATGTGGCCAGCACAAAGACCAACCGCCTTTACTTTCCCCAACTAAAGTCAGGTACCCATTAGAGTTGGGTGGACTCAGGGGCGCCACAAAAAACCCGAAATTCAAAATCCCCGTCTTCACCTAGATTCGAACCCAGGACCTGCAGGTTCGGAAGCCAAGCGCTTAACCACTCCGACACAGCGCCCCTAAATTAAACATTATGATGATTATGAACTTCAAGTACAGTCTTTTGTGTCAATATTGAATGTATGTTCAACAGAGCGAGAAGCAGACGTGGCGTTGCTTTGTGATCTTTATAGATTGAAATGTATTGTTCAGTTGACAAACTCAGCTACAGTGTGAGTGACGTAATCAGGTAATCCAATGTTTGAATTCGAGAAACAAGAGCAAATATCAAACAAATATCAAGCGATAAGGCCAGACAGTATTACCCACTCTTAATAGCAGACGAAAGAAAATAATAAAAACAAGGAATGTTCTTTGATGCAACGAAACAATAATAGACAGAATTGGCATTTTTTCAAAATACATTAAATTATTAAATGTTTGAAGTCACCTAAGTCAAAAGTCAAATAAATTGAAATTTAATTCCATTATAACACAGTGTGGTTTGATATTTGAACTTTTCTCTTAATCCTTGTGGGAAGCGTGGTCGAGAGGCTAAGTGCGCCGCTTGAACTTAGCTTGTCTTGCCTAATTAGAAGGGGGCTCGAGATTCGACACCCGACTCGGGCAGAGTTGTGTTTACTGAGCGCCTAAAGGCAGCTCGGAAAACTAACTCCTAAATACCCCTCCCTCCTACTGGTCCACAGAGTTCACAACAGATTGGACCAAAGCGCCCTGAGCATGTATAAGCATGAAAGTAGCGCTATATTAAAAGCTATAATAATCATTGATCAACAGTAAATAAATAACAGACAGATTTCTAAATGGTGATAATATCTATGGTGTTCAGTGTTAAGTTCTGACTTCAGGCTTCTAACCCTTGGAGGTGCATTATCTTGTGACACTTGAAGTTAGAAAAACTTCTTGTTTAACTCTTTCTCTCCGTAATTATTTTCCTCGTTTCGATAGTGTTATTCATTTCACGATTAAACTTCAATAACATTTTTGTTTGTTATCAGAAAATGTTACATTTTAGTATTAATTGTAGAAGAATGCATGCTCTTTTTACACAACAGAAATTAAAGTTTATACATTCAAAAACAATTTAGTTTAATGGGGGTCAAATCAACGTTGGCATCGCCAATTAGGAGAGAAAGAGTTAAAAAGAATATACTTGACTTTGATACTGCAAAGGGCTCTTATGGTTCTCCGCTCTGCTGAACACGAGCTTCCATGCCATCGTAAAACAGTCTCCCAAGGTTATGAACTTTTGTTGGTATCTGTACTTAGACATGATCTTTAAGAGTCCTTTTCTGCTAACAGTTTCGAAAGCTTTAGTTAAATCAACATATTGTGATAATCAGCGGCGTAGCAAGATACCCGTGGGCCCGGGTTCAAGAATATATTGGTGGGCCCCCTCCCCAAATAAGAGGAATACACCGTAAGACAAAACAACTGAGTATTCTGAATGCATCGGTACATTGACCTAAAAGACATTCCAATGCAAGTAGAGTAGTTTCTTAATAACCCTTAATAATCTTATTACGTTTGAAGCAGAACTCCAACACAAATTAAAAGTTTGTATGTTTGTACAATTTTTGAATAGAACCAAGAGTTAACGGAGTTTCAATAGGAGTTTCAAATATATAAAGAAATGTTTTATAAGTTCTAGTTCTCATGTTACACATTGACATTCCTAAAACACTTCTAGGTGTCAAACTTTGAAACATTGATACAAACTAGTATCTAGTTCTACGTCCATTATTTCACAGTAAACAAATCGAATATTTATTTATTAAACATTTCTCTGGCCTTTTTAGTAGCAAAGTAAGAGACCAGTGCATCCATTTTTAAATTCGCGAGCGACTTCTTCTGATAAAACAATGCCCGAAGATTATTCTAGTACCCAGTCATATTGGAAGCACCTTCGTAGCTTTAGCCTAGTAGTTTATTTAAAGATATATGGGGATTTTTTTTTTATTAATTGGAGCATTTGCTCAGCAAATCATTCTGACGTCCTATTCTCACATATATGAAAACCTAGAAATGACAATCTAATTTCTATTTCTTTGGATGTTCCGTCAACGGAGATCACTAGCAGTATCAAAAAAAAAATCAAATTTGATATCAACTTTTTATTTGACTTGAACGCTGCCACCAATGAAAGAGACAAATGGTGCAGAATGGATGCACTAAATTACCGAAATTTTTATTCTAGAAATGCATTGAATCTGTTGGGCTTTTTGATTTCCTGTCAAATTTGAATATTCATAGCAATTTTCTGAGGTTTTTGTATAAATATTTGCCGTAAATCTCTTTAAGAGCTATGAACCGAGTTTCAACCAAATACTAAGCATTGGTCAGAGAACGGCACTATTCCATGATCCATTCAGTTTTCCGTCTATCGTCTAAATTTTGTTATAAACCTGCTCCCCAATGCGGTTTCCTCATTAATTGCAATAGTACAAGCATGTTCAACTTGAATGATTCCTATGTTAACAATTAACACTCTGATTTTTCTTTGGCTTGCTAAATATTTCATGTTATTTTTATTCTGTTTTTGTTTAGATTTCATCTCCTTTTTATTCTGATATAATGATGACATTAACATTTCGTATGCAATACAGAAGGCAACAAAACAATGTGAGGAAGACTTTTGAGGAAACATCGTCTTAATTGAGTGTTTTAGACTATTTCACAATAGAAACTTCATTAGATTTAATAGTTTTCAAAGCAACAGTTGAGACTGTTCAACGTCTACTAAACATTACAAATTCAGTTTAGATGTTGTTTTATTTTTTTTTATCTAACACTGAATGAATCGGACGTAAAAGGATGATATTACTTATTTTAAATACAAAACAAAATAAAAACATATTGAGCTTTGAGAAAATGGAATAATTTGCAGCTGTATCGAAGTTTCAATTAGTGACAATCAGGACTATCCCTATTTCTTTACTAAACTCTCCCCATTCCCCCCCCCCCCCCCCCCAATTCCTGGACTACTCCCAATGGTTTTATGAACAGACAATAATAAAAAAAAAAAAAAGAATGGGACGCTATGGAGATGATTGTCACCTCAAACGCATGATTAGGGCTAGCCCACCATTACACTTTACAAAACCTGATGCAAAGCAAATCCTTACATTAAAGCTTCAAACACTGGTTTTGAAGTTACAATAAACATTGCGATACAACTTTCAGAAGATTTTGAGGAAACTTTTTTTTGTTTAAAATCGTTGTTTTTTTTTAACAAAAGTCAATTTATTTGTTCACTTTGAGGTCATCCCCGAGTTCTCAACTCGTCAAAAATCATGGGCCCAAGAGCAGTGGGCCCCTAATGGTCGTGAGCTCGAGTTCATTGAATCTTTCGCGCCATGGATGCTACGCCACTCGGGATAATCATGCCTTGCACACCTCTTTATGTGTTAGGTGGCTGGCATCAGCGACAACCATCATTGGGAAGACCAGGTAACGAGGTCATCTTCGTACTAGGAGACATTATTTATACTTTAGAATGCGGCCTATTGCGGAAATACCGAAAATAAAATAGAAAAGGTTTGATCAAAAGCTTGCGTTTTTTTTTTTTTTTGGCGGCCCCCGAAAGGGGAAAAGATGCTATTAGTTTTGCGTGGAATGTCTGTCCGTCCGTCCGCCCGTCCCGTTTAGATCTCGTAAACTAGAAAAGATAGTGAAAATCCGACATCATGATATTTTAGACCATTCAAAGTTCTGATGCAACGGCTACTTTTTTCTTTTCTGAAAGGGAAAAATCTCATTTTTAAAATCAATTATGCAAGCATTTTTTTTTCATAAAAATACACCATTTTTACAACTATTCATTATTTATAGTAACAAACACTGGAGTCTACTTAGTAAGGAAGATATTAATTTACCATTTCTTTAACACATTTTTGCAAATAATATTAGATTTTTGGTCAAAAACAAAATTTTTAACAATTTTATTGCTAAGTTATGTAAGTTCTGTCATAGTAACTACTATATGTTAACTTTTTTTTAAGAGAAAAATCTAATTACTATAGATATAAGTAGAAAATAATTTAAAACAACAATTAATAAGTAGTTTTTCATATTATCGCATGAACATGAATTGAATAGGAACACCTAACAAAACAATTAGATCAACTAGATACTGATTATAAGACATCAGTTAGGACAGGGTAACATTCACTTTTACCTATCCCTTGGTCTGCTGGACCTTTGGGGCTTCACACAGGATCTGTCAACCTTCTTTCTCCATTCTTCTCTGACATTTGCCTTTGATAGAATTTCATTTGATACTCTTTCTGAAAATATTGAAACCTGCCTTTTTACTTGCCTGGGTGGACCACTTTTGATAAAATTAAATCTTATATTCTTCTGAAAATATTGAAACCTGCCTTTTTACCTGCCTGGGGGCCGATTTAGAGTTTGCGTTTCCACACAAACTGTCTTTGTAACCTTGTAATTATTATTTTTTGTTGCGAATACCAATGGTTAGGTTGCGAATCTGTCAAAAAAAAACGTGTCTTAGTCAGCACGTAGGAGGTAAAAGGAACATGTGTACAAACTTTCATGTAAATCAGTACGACAGTTGATGAGATCTCTTGGTTCTCTGGGAGAAATATGGGGAGGGTATCTCAAAGTAAAAATGTTTAAACTTCATACATTGCACACAAAAAAAAAAAATCAACAAAATAAAGAAAAAAAATCTTGTAAAAATACAATTAAGAAAACAAATTCAGAATTTTTTTGAACACAGAGCTGTTATATAAATTGTTGGTAAACTTTTTTCAAAGTATAGATCGCATGGTATTGCTTTGAATTGACAATAACCACGAGAACGTAAAAAAAAACACTGTCAGATTAATCATCGTAGCTCTTTAGCTGCAAAGAGCTTTGAAACGTGTCGCACTTACAGCCACACTGTATTCTGTTTTCTGTTTCCAAACTGTTTTCTGACTTGTTTTCTGACTGTTTTCTGACTTGTTTTCTGACTGTTTTCTGACTTGTTTTCTGACTTGTTTTCTGACTGTTTTCTGACTTGTTTTCTGACTGTTTTCTGACTTGTTTTCTGACTGTTTCCAGACTTGTTTTCTGACTGTTTTCTGACTTGTTTTCTGACTGTTTCCAGACTTGTTTTCTGACTGCTTTCTGACTTGTTTTCTGACTGCTTTCTGAACTGTTTTCTGACTGTTCAATAAGTTGTATGACTTGTTTTCTGACGAAGCATAAAATTAGATTCGTAACTGTGCAAAATTCAAAGATATATACAATGTATGTTCATGGCTTAACTGAACATTTTCTGAAGGTTATATAGTGTCCATCGGTGTTAACTGTTTGACCATTTGGTCTATAACGTTCTTTGCATCTTCATCCTACTGTTAGTTATTCACCCCCCCACACTATTTTTTATACTTTATCCTGGTAGACCCTTTGAATGTTAATAGTTATGCAGCTTAATTAGACTAAGTTTCAAGACTAGAACAGTACTAGGACTGCATTGCTGATTCTTATTGGAAAAATGTCGTGATTACAACTTACAAGGACTCTTTTCTCAATAATAATTTTTAAAAAAACTAAATAATTGATTTCATAACTAAGCCACACGAAATTAAATGAAACAATGTTTTATTTAGCAACTAATGTTTCTGCCAATTAATTTTTTTTTCGTCTACAAAGACATTTGGCCATCAAAATATTTTTGGCTCCAAAATGTCCCATGTAACAGATTGATGGTTCTTTTTTAATGCTTTTGTTTTCTCAGCTACTAGATTAAGTATATACCAACAGATTTTAACTTCAGCAGCTACCACAGAGAGTACAACAACAACAACAACTACAACAACAGCACCAAGTAAGTCTATTAGTCCCTTTATTTCCCCTTCACATCAGCGATGTGTCTATTCCCTCCCCTCTTCCTTCCCACATACTGCTGAGTTTTTTTTTAAAAAAGTAAAAGAAAAGTTCCCCTTTCAGACCTTGCGATCTCTGGGGGCAGAGGATGTTCAACTCATCCGTTTCTTTGGCCAACAGTTAGCGAGCAGGGTGTCGAGTGGCCAGCACAACGACCAACCGCCTTTACTTTCCACAACTAAAGTCAGGTTCCATTCAAGTTGGGTGGACTCAGAAACCCCCTAAAAATCCCGAAATTCAAAATCCCAGTCTTCACTGAAATTCGAGTCCAGAACACAAGGTTCGGAAGCCAACCACTTAACCACTCAGCCACAACTCCCCAAGCTGAGAAGTTTAACTTGAATTATTTTATAGCAGAATATCATTTTAATAAAATAAAGTGAGATAGCAGCAGATAATCTAGTTCTAGTGTAAATATTTGTAAAACTTTTTGTGTTTATCTTTTTAGAAAACAAAGGATTCTCGTGTTCTAGAGATAGGAAGCTAAATTGAATACTGTCACTAAATTTCTCTTCCAATTAAAAACAAATGGGTGCAAAGATTGTAGAGACTCTAGGCATCATATACACGACATCACAACAAAAGTGCACATCAGAAACAGGACCATAATGGCGATTGAGCTCTCCGTGACCGTCTGAGTCTGACCACTCAAGTTAAGACTGCAGGGTCATATAATGAGATCCTTAGAAGGAGAGACAGAAAGGGATGGGTGGACAACATTAAGAAATGGACGAGTATTCTTTGGTCTAAATCTGTCAAAAGATAAAGTGGAATACAGGGAGTACGTTGTACCACAACGGTCCAATAGAAATAAAGTTTAAGGGTAGGTGAAGGTGAAATAGAAGAGATAACAGAGTGTCTATTATTAAATAAAAAAATATAAGGGTAGGTGAAAGTGAAATAGCAGAGATAACAGAGTGTCTATTATTAAATTTTAAAAAATATAAACAAAATATAAAAAATACATTTGTTAAAAATAAGGCTTATATAAGGGAAAAAATTAACGAATGACCACTGAATAAGCAGCTAATCGGTTCATATATTTATAGAGACACGTGTTGTCATCGACAATGTAGAACTCTGAAAAGTTTCAACTTGATCCGAGGATGGAATGTGGGAGAAATTACGTGTAAAAAAATCCCGACAGACAGACCGAATGAGTTTAAATAAACTTTGTGAAAATTGTTTAAAACTTCGCTTATATTGAGTGAAATCGCATCAATTCTTTTGAAACAATCATTTTTTTTTAAATTTTAAAATTGATTAAAAATCCCGAAGTCCGAAATTCCATTTTTTTCACAGGGATTCGAACCCGAGAGTCCTCGCTTCAGAAACTTTACCACCCAGCCACTAGTCCCACATGATTTACATTAACATGGGGATTTGAAGCCCACTGTGTTAGAGACTCATCTTCCACTTGATACATCCACAATTCTAAAATAAAACTCCTAGACTGCAAGCTGTAGGAAAACAAGCAAAGTATTTAAAAAAATATATTTTTTAAAAAGGCGTTAGCAACACACAATCATTTACCACACTTCTCAATACTGCAAGATTTATCTCCTTCTCTATATAAAACAAAATTAATTACCACAATTGATTTTCTTAATGGTTATTTTGTTTTTATTGTATGTATTATCATCGACTTTCAATAGTTGTGCAAATTTTCAACTTGATTCGAGAATGGGGAGCGGGAGAAAAAAAAACAATCCACCCAGACAGACTGACTGAAAGACGGAGTGAGTTAATATAAGCATTGTAAAAAAAATGTTAACAGGTATTGTGACAAGGGAGCCCCCGTCAATAGGAGACAGGAAAGTTATAGCCGAGATTTACAGGCGTACATCACCTGACTGCAACATAGAAGCCTGCTCTGATACAGTTCTTACAGTGGATTTAAAAAGGCAAGTCTTCAAAATCTAGAATCTATATGTTATCTGCCCATGTTTATGTTTGTAGGATTTCACTAACACTACAACAACCATACTTGGACATAGCAGGTCAGAGGAAGATAATAAAGCCGATCAGTATAGCCAATATTTATGTTAATACCTTGAACACAAAACATTTGATCAATATTATCTATATTGGCAGTAGCGGCCTTAGGGGGTTGCAAGTGGGGCTACGCCCCAGGCCCCACGCCGGAGGGGGACCCTAGAACGGAAATTCCCTTTCCCCTTCAGTTTCAAAAACCAGACCTGTTCTAAAAAAGCAGGACTTGTTACTCAATATTTTGGAAGCCTTTTCCTGCATCTATAATTCTATGATACCAATTATCATGCAAGCTCTTAACAGTTTCGAAATACAGTTCAGTTTCGGTAAAGACAGCATCTTATGAGCAGTCGATTCTAACAGGATATCATTGTTTAACAGTTCACGTTGGCTTAAAAAAAAGTTTGTGCAGCGAAAAGCCAGAAAAGTGGAGTTACGTGACTGAATCCGTTGGGACCGTCCAAGCAACTATTTGTTGTTAGTTTTTTGCAAGTGTTCCGGTTTTCCCCGTAATTAATAATTACTTTCAGACTACAGCAGGATTAGCATAAATTATTATAATCTAGTTTGTTGATTTTTTCATTCAAAATGTTTCTGAATCATTAGTAACGTTAATTATTATAAGATAAAATTATAAAAGGCAAAAATCTTATATGCAGAACAATTACAATGCAGTACGTAATGTAGCCAAACGGCCACTGGTAAGGTAGGCCTACATGTTTTGGAACGAAAATAAGCCCTACAGCGTTAGAGCCGGACGGGCCCGTTAGCTTTAAGTCGTACCGTATATATTGTCTACCCTTACGGCTCAGGGCCCCGCATATGACACTCACCCAGGGACCCGCGCTCTGCTAGGGCCGCCTCTGTAAATGACATAACACTAAATGATTTTAGGTCCTGATTATATGGTAGCGACTTTGAAACAATAGGACAGAGTATAATGCAGTTTAAGAAGAGAAAAAAGTATTTTGAAAAAAAAATCCAACTGTTGCTTTCTCTGCGCGAAAAAAAAAAAAAG
Organism: Biomphalaria pfeifferi; assembly: GCA_030265305.1. Classification (NCBI taxonomy): domain Eukaryota; kingdom Metazoa; phylum Mollusca; class Gastropoda; family Planorbidae; genus Biomphalaria; species Biomphalaria pfeifferi. Next base: position 1,867,016 of record JASAOG010000012.1, read on the forward strand.
AAAACCATGTCTCCTGTTCTAGACACCAGTACTTTGAAAAAGTCCACTTCAGGGAATCAGAGCGGCAAGGCGCCCCATAATCCCTTTGACCCCTAAGAATGTTTTCTCACAGCAGACGGGCGTAGACCGGAAGCTCTTTTCCCCTAATCCTGTCTGAATTTTCCACAATGGCATCGACCATTACTACGATTACTCCTTACCAAAGATAAGCCACAATATTGATTTTCTAGGAGTAATTTGTAAAAATTGATTTTGGGGGTAATTTTATCAGTTTTGGTATTTGATAATATTTAACGATATTACATTCACTTATGCACGACAAAGAAACGTGACTTCTCTTTAAACTTTCCACCTACAAACGTGTGTATGTAATTTGTTACATGTTTTGTTCCGTGCGTTTTTTTTTATAACCAATTCCGTTTTATATTTAAAGATATTGAGTGAGGCGGAAACAAGTGAAATCCCAGAATTCAAATTGATTTTTTTTTGTTTCAGATCTAAGCTTCAATGTGCCGCCTGGTGTAGCCAGATCCAGGAATGCGTTTACTATAGAACTGTCGATTTCAAAGACACCCCAGACCCCAGGGACAAGTTGTGTTATATCTACGGTCTGCCCCCTACGCTCACAGTCAACGCTTTTAAATTTCTAGGACCAGCTTAAAGTTGTCACACGCTAAATGTTCAACATAAAGGTAGCTGGCGTTGGCTAGCAGGAGCCATTACAGATCTATTCCGAACGTTTACATAGAAAATGAAGGACGTTGTTTAGTTATGGTGATATAATATCTCGCATTTCTACATTACTTCAGAGAATGGTTAAGTTTGAGGAAACTGATAAGGAATGCCAGAAGATACGCAAGACACGATTCGTATTATGTACATTGATTCATGTGACACCAATCGTTTTATGTAGGCTTACATTGATTCATGTGACACGAATCGTAAAAAGTACATTAATCGCGTGACACGAATCCTTTGAGGCACATCGGATCACATGACGTAAATTTGATAAGTTTGAGATTAAAACATTTTCTCTTTATGAATCATCTTGTACAACTAATTATGCCTTATTCCCTGTCATACATTAAGAAGTGGGAACAGTTTCTACCCAGAATCACCTAGCATAAACATAACTATATATATATATATATTTTGAGGATGCTTATTCTGTTTAAATCAAATAACAAACAAGTCTCATCAAGCTTATACACGACCAAAAGAAGAACAAATCATTATATAAGGCTGTCCTCGAGTCCGAAGATTACTGAGTAGTGCAGAATTTTACATGGCTACGCAGCCCCAGCTGTGACCTACATATTTAGCCACAACCAACGCAGACATAACTATTGTCCGCCTGTGGTCGAATAAGATTCTCTTTTCGCCGCCTTAGACCAAACCTATTTCAGGACTTTTGTCAATAGTTCATTCGTGCAAACGTGTTTGTGTTATTGTTGTGTTTTTTTTCAAGCCTACTCTGTGTCCTTCAGCGGAGCAAAAGAAAAAAAAAATGTTTAGGAGCTCTAAGCAGCAGGTTTCTTTTGAACAGCCTGAACTATACAAGCATCTGTTTAGGAAAGGAAATTGTCAAAAAACTTTCTGCTATTTCGAGTGTTTTTTTTTTTGTGCTTGAATAATTTATGAAGAAATGAATTTACTTTATGGGTTAAATGCAATCACGTCTAACAACAGAGTCCAAGCCAAAGAACTGTACGACTTTAGACCAGGGGTTCTCAACCTGTTGGTCGCGACCCCCTTGGGAGTCGATTCACGATTTGCCAGGGGGTCGCCTAAGACCATCGAAAATATGGATTATTTTTGTCTTTTCTGAAGTGTAAGACTTGATATTGTACAAATTTTTTTCCATTGGAAGTTACTTTTTTTTTTAAATTGTCATTCTAGGATCGACGTTTTGGACAACTGAAACAGAATGTTCTCAAAAATTGTAATCGTCATAGTGTAGCTATTTTAACAGTTTAAATTAATGTAAATACATGCATACCACTACGTAAAAGTATTGTGGAATCATTCGTATTATTTCAATGGTGACGTCGTGACGAAATGAAAAGCTATTTTGTTAAAGCTAATAATACGCCATCCTTTAATAAAACATATTGAAAATGATATTTTCATTATGGAACAACCAATGACAAAGTCTATGGTACAAAAGAAAGTTAAGAAAAGAAAATATGTCAATGTAGTCTTAATTCAATAGTTTAGACAGAAATTGAAAAATCCCAGAGCGTTATTTGTATCGAAGTTCTATAAGCCAAATCTATGTAGCCGAAACAAATGCAACGTCACTTTGTTACTCAACAATATCACAGGATATTCAGTACTTTAAGGTAAAGATAGGTATTTAAAAAGATTTTAAAGACGAGTTCCTCTTTTACAAAGAAAAAGGAGACTATTACAGAAACGTGATTATTGGTAAAGTAGAAAACCTTTTTTTAAAAAATATTAGTTATACCAACACATATGACGCTTCAAGTTTGCAATAATGTTGGACTTTATTTCAAAGTTTGGTAAAAGTAATAGGAACTCACTGTGTGATTCATCGACTATTTGCAACAAAGACACTGCCACAAGAATAGCTTGTAATTAAAAGTGTAACGCATGGATCTTATGCAACATTGCTTTATTTTCTTTGAAATAATCTGATCCTTACTAATGAAAGTTCAAAGTTTATTGACCTCATTAATAGCGATGTAGCGAAAATAATTTTTAACGTCAGTTACACAAATCTGTATCAAGTATTTGCAGTCGTTTACCGTTTTATCTATATCGCAATTTTTTCTCCTTTTCAAATCATTATTTTTGGAAGCATGTTTTTCCAGTTTATTAGTCATGAAATCTAAATAAAGAAGTAGACTTGATGCCGAAGATAATAGGTGTGATCTCGCAGAGACTGTATCGAGAATCCCTGACCTGGTCAAACAGAAACTAAGAAGAATAAGATTAAGAAATAGTAAAGTAATTAGATGCACGAATGGAAGGTCAAAAATTCAATTATTTCTAATTATAAGTAGAAATATCTATTTGAAGAATGTAATTTCAAACTGTTTCGTGATTAAACATTAAACTTTGGCAATGCATATCAGATAATTAGAGGAGATTTCCATTTTATAACAGAAGGGAAATGTACTTTTGCTTAGGAACGAAATAGTTTTGCGGGTGAGTGTGTGTGTGTGGGGTGGGGGGGGGGGGGCGCCGATATAAAAAAGGTTGAGAACCGCTGCCTTAGACCAACACTTGCCGGTCGGAGGATGCGACCTAAGAATGTCTGCTAACCCTAAACGAGATTTTTTTTTTGCCACGTTCCGGCCGAGATGACAGTTGAATACAAAATCTACGGAAATTTCAATCTGACAAAAATGTGTACCTGTTTGTTTCTTAGATAGTTTTAAGCTCGACACAGTGTACTTAGTTGAATGTTAGGCCTACTAGATAGTTTTATGTAGCTGTTTGTATTTCATATTTAAGACTATTATCATCTATATTAAACGATTTTTCGATATCAGCTATCGAAGCTATTTATGGAAGAAAAAAAGGAATTGTTTTAGAACAAGCTCATGGACGATATGCAAAAAGATTTGCACCTTGTGTAATACGTAAATGATTTGTATAGAAGAAAGTCATTTACTTTAGGTAAAAAGATACGCAATGCATTTCATCAAAACAATAAAATCAAGGTAGGCTAACGCCTTACATGGGTTCATATAGGAAATGATTAAATTAGGTATTGTAGTGGGAAAAATCATTGTTTACTTTTGGTACTGTGAATAAATCCATGACGATTGTAAAAATATCAATGTAGAATGTTATCTTTTGTTGAAAGTAATTGAAATTTGAAATATTTTTTATTATTAATTAACTAGCATGTATTACGTCCAATTCGTCAAAGAAAATAAACAAACATTGACAATGAAAGTTTATTCTAAAAACAATCTTGCATTCCAAGAACTAACTAGCACTAGCCCCAGGAGTGTCTTTCTGTCTGTAGATAACTGAAACAAGGTGTTCCATTTCTTTCTTTAAATCTTTCATCTCTTCTTTGTCAGCCAAAGTTTCTGAAACAAATCAACTATCTACATCATAATGTCAATGGAACATGTCAACTATCTACATCATAATGTCAATGGAACATGTCAACTATCTACATCATAATGTCAATGGAACATGTCAACTATCTACATCATAATGTCAATGGAACATGTCAACTATCTACATCATAATGTCAATGGAACATGTCAACTATCTACATCATAATGTCAATGGAACATGTCAACTATCTACATCACAATGTCAGTGGAACATGTCAACTATCTACATCACAATGTCAGTGGAACATGTCAACTATCTACATCACAATGTCAATGGAACATGTCAACTATCTACATCACAATGTCAGTGGAACATGTCAACTATCTACATCACAATGTCAGTGGAACATGTCAACTATCTACATCATAATGTCAATGGAACATGTCAACTATCTACATCACAATGTCAGTGGAACATGTCAACTATCTACATCATAATGTCAATGGAACATGTCAACTATCTACATCATAATGTCAATGGAACATGTCAACTATCTACATCATAATGTCAATGGAACAAATCAACTATCTACATCACAATGTCAATGGAACAAATCAACTATCTACATCACAATGTCAATGGAACAAATCAACTATCTACATCATAATGTCAATGGAACAAATCAACTATCTACATCACAATGTCAATGGAACAAATCAACTATCTACATCACAATGTCAAAGTAAAAAAAATAAACTATGAACTTGTTTGCTTATCATAAAAATCTATCTGCATTTATTGCCAATCTCTGTTTTTAGCTTCAAACTCAGATCTTGTTTAAGTCACGTCACAGTTGTGGAAATGTCAAAAACAAAAGTCAAAGAAAAATGATTCCAACCAATGACACATCAAACTATACTCACACACACACACTGGACCAGAAGTATACTTATGTCTCTAGCGTTAGCAACTGTCCAGTCTTTGGAAGTAAAATGGCTGCAGATAATTTTGAACTAAATGGAGTTTTTAAAATATACGAAAATAAACAGTCAATCAGCTTTACCTAACAAAGTTAGAAGTGGACATTTGTTTCAGACATTACGGTAAGAATAAGTTACAAAAAGCGACTCGCTGTAGTTCCCAGATTTCAAAATAGTGTGTTTCAACCATGTATCAATTCTTAAGTTTAATGTAACCTACAAAAGTGAAGACCTGGGTATTTCTTAAATGATGAGCTAATAACTTACTATCTTTATCCAATATGACATTCAGTTGCTCGTACAGTGCAATTAGCTCATATTGTTTCTCCAGCAGTACAGGCAACAAAGCTGAAAACAAGTAATATCACGTGACGTACATTTGACACACACAAAAAATTTACTGTCATGAAACTATTGTCCTTAAGTTCCAGTGACCAAGTAAAAGTGAAACTGCTTTAAAGTTTGACACTTAGTTTTGGTTGTTACCTTCCATGGCCTCCACTTCCTGGACATTGTCCGTTACTTTCTGAACCACGGTGCTGGTTTGGTTCAAGAGAGCCTCCTCCAGTGTACGTGAAGGATCGTTCTTGATGCTGGTGATGGTGTCCTTCAGCTGGTGCAACACAGTCTTGGCCTAAACAACAACAACAACAACAACAAACGTAGTTCCAAACGATAACTTTTTCTGTTTCATGTTTAGACTGGGAGGAGAAGAGCCTAACAGAACAAAAAATGGCCGCCAAAGCAAGTGTCAGCCTAACCTGCGTTCCATGTGGGCGGATATGATTCTATGCTCATAGTGCTCTTAGTGTCAAATGAAAAAGGAAATGGCTTGACAAGATAAAAATTACCAACCGTTCTACGACTTAAGGAGAAGGCCAAGAGGAAGTGGCCAACAGACTTTGTCTTTAAAAAAAATGTTTCTTGGTTGGCCCTACATAGTTGTTGTTTTTTGTACCATCAACTTTAGGCTTGCATCGTTTAAATGCCTACAGAGGCCTGACTGTCCTAAAACTATTTTGTTGAAGCAAGTGTATGTGTTTAACATTCATTAGTTTAGCCTACAACCATTTTGGTCTATCAGAGAGAGAGAGACGAGAAAGAATTTCAACTATAGAAGAATTTTGTAGCAGTTGTCTTTTAACTAAAGCGTCGTTTGAATACAGCCCCTACACCCTACATCCTTGCGTATAAATTGTGTCTAAGTTTGTGAAAGAGATTTTAATACTTTGGTTTAATTATTACATAGATTTAGATAAATAGTCTTACATTCATACCTATACATCTCTCAATACGACGACCACTCAGAAATATTATTTTCTTATTTAAGACTTTCAGTGTTGTTTTATTCAAATTGTCTCTAGGAGTGACTTGCGTGACTTTGTCCTTAACCTTGGCGCGTTAGACTGAATTAGAATTTTTACCAATTGTTTTTGTTTAGCGCTATTTCATGCTTTTAGTTTTCTCAGTTCGCTATGATCCTAGCACTTGTCTGGACCAGTTGGGGAAAATTGGGGGGGGGGGGGGGGGTGGGGAGAAAGGGATATCTAGGTGGATTTACCGTAATCATTTTTTAAAAAGCAGTTTAAAAATTTTTTTTCAAAAGGGAACGACCTGTATTCAAAACTCATGTCTCAAGCCTCCTCAAGCCGACATTCTAACCACTCTGCTAGTAAGGTATGTATGAAAATAGAAGATTATAAAGTTATCTACTGTTTAGTTCAAACTTACTTTAAAGCGTCGACCTATAAAGGGGATTAATTCAGCTAATGACAACACTTCAGTCAAGTACAATTAATTCAAGATACCAAACAAAATAATTACCAATAGGTATTGGTTCTTGTGTTGTCAGTAAAAGAAATAATTGTGCCAAATTTCAGCTTAATCCGAGATTGGGTGTGGGAGAAATAACGTGTACAAACTTTTTACCAGGCAGACAGAGTGAGTTGATAGAAGCTTTGTAAAAAAGAATTGACAGCATGAAGTGACTATTTCAAACTTAAACCTTTTTTTCAAATGTCATTCAATCACTTACAGATTTAGCTTCAGCAATGGCGTCCTTCACTGTTTGACTTGCCTCGGTCATCAAGGGACTCAGTTTTCTAACTTTAGCTGCCAGTTGTTGAGCCAGTAACAGAATAATGTCCAGTTTGCCCTTGGCCTAAGAGTAGCATTCATCATTTGAACTATACAATGAAGCCGCTAAAGCTAAATCACTAACTTAAGTACATTAAAAATTTCGCAAAGAATAAAAAAAATACTAGAAAGTATTTTGTTCCTAGAATTGAAATATTTTAGGAGTTGTTACTTTAATTACTTCTACAGTTTTTCGAGTACTGGGGAGGGGGATTCAAATCTCTCAAATAGTAAGTCGTATTTGGAAAACATTGTAAGAGGCATGCTTTAGAATCAAGTTCATTACTTCCTAATAGGGAATTACGATATGCCATGCCGCCACTACACTGACTGCAGAGAGGTGAACGAGACCATGAATCTTTGACAGAATGTAGACATCACTGCACAAGATGGGGACACACACTAGAATGAACTCATTTTCACATAAATTGCTACATTAAGAGAAGTCCTTATATGAAGCGAGAACTCGATACATCAAGCGAGAACTCGATACATCAAGCGAGAACTCGATACATCAAGCGAGAACTCGATACATCAAGCGAGAACTCGATACATCAAGCGAGAACTCGATACATCAAGCGAGAACTCGATACATCAAGCGAGAACTCGATACATCAAGCGAGAACTCGATACATCAAGCGGATACATCAAGCAATAAGTCGACGCATCAAGAGATAAGCCGACGCATCAAGAGATAAGCCGACGCATCAAGAGATAAGTCGACGCATCAAGAGATAAGCCGACGCATCAAGAGATAAGCCGACGCATCAAGAGATAAGCCGACGCATCAAGAGATAAGCCGATGCATCAAGAGATAAGTCGACACATCAAAATACATGTCGACACATCAAGAGATAAGTCGACACATCAGAGATAACAAGCAACATCTGTTTGCCTTCTAATTCCAGCTATTGAAAATCATCTTTTCATTACATAGAATTCTCGCTTTAAAAAATGAATATCAACTGGAACCTAAAACTTAAACATGCATTTGATGACTAATCGAAACAAAAGACAAACTCACAATTTCAGCAAAGGAGATGATCAGTTTCTTGAAATCATCAATAACGACCTGAGCCTGTTGGATGGCTTCCTTGACCTTCTCTTCCATGGTAGTCAGTTGAGCTGCTCTACTGTGCACTAGAATAACATGAGATGAAAACATTGTCAATAGTTTGTCATTAGACACAAATAATTATAATAGAGATAGGACAACATTTGTTTTCTTAAAAATGATGGTATTAATTGTAATTTGAATATTTTTATTCATAATGTCGAAAGAGCTTGGTGTAATATATATATATATATATATATATATATATATATATATATATATATATATATATATATATATATATATATATATATATATATATATATATTGTTCAGGCCTCCGCGCGGTGTTGATGCTTGGAGGTATATCTAATATCTAGTGTAGATCTGTCTGACTGGAAGTAATGCTGAACTCGAACTACTTCAGTAACACCGGCGAACGGCCGAAACAATCAAAATAGGTAGTCGACTCTGATGTTGTTTTACAAATATATTTAATAACTAAGAAGGGAATCGTCCGATGTCAGCTATGTCCGTAAATTCGTATATCTATTCTACTGCTCTACACGAAGCGTCCTCTTTCTATCGTCACTAAGAGCGTTCTTCTTTTTTACAGATCTGTCACGTCATTTGTCGCTAAGTAAAACTTTCCCCTTATTCCCGAAACAAATAACTAAATCCTAATCATGTCATAACAATATATATGTGTGTGATACATATTATTATGGTAGCCTAGAAATGTTAGGTATAGTTGATACAAGGAATGCTAGATACTTGTACTTTGTTACACGAGACACAGCAACCAAAACGAGGAGAATAACAGTATAAGACTAAAAAGTCGTAACGGTCACATGTATTAGTGAGTATAGTCGAGAATCCAATAGAGGTAACATGGTTTAACTAAGACAACAAAAACTCCCACTCTTATCGGATTAATAAAAAAAAAGGAGCACATATTTTTATTTATTTATAGCCTGATAGACTGTGTTGATGAACAAACATCAAAGTCAATGTTAAATTATTACTATACCAAAAAAAAACAACAACAGCATATATATCAATAATATAGGTCTATGTATATTTCTGTCTCCTTGTTGTATAAAAATAGTCTATATAAGCTATAGGTTTTAATAGTCGTAAGATTGCCTTAACGAAACTATGAAATCAGTTTTCTTACTATTTGTTACCCACATGTTACACCTTAAACACAAGTAACCTTACCGGGAGGTGTCTCTAGTCCGAACTGCCAGCCACAATAGGCCTATGAATATGAAATAGAAATGTATGACCACTGGTCAGTTGAATCTGGTTGAAAAAAAAACAAACAAATTTTTCTCTCCCATCGTACACAGTATGAACTGTTTCTATCAACACATTGTGCTCAAGGGTCACTCTGTTAGATCTTTCTACAATGCGACCCTGTGTGATACATCCTTCTACAATGTCACTCTGTGATACATCCTTCTACAATGTCACTCTGTGATACATCTTTCTACAATGTCACTCTGTGATACATCCTTCTACAATGTCACTCTGTGATACATCTTTCTACAATGTCACTCTGTGATACATCTTTCTACAATGTCACTCTGTGATACATCTTTCTACAATGTCACTCTGTGATACATCCTTCTACAATGTCACTCTGTGATACATCTTTCTACAATGTCACTCTGTGATACATCCTTCTACAATGTCACTCTGTGATACATCTTTCTACAATGTCACTCTGTGATACATCTTTCTACAATGTCACTCTGTGATACATCCTTCTACAATGTCACTCTGTGATACATCTTTCTACAATGTTCCTTCCCAATTATTTTTTTTTAGGGGGGGGGGGGGGTGATGGGGGGGATTCTAAGCTTTTTTTTTTTTGTTGTCTATGCTTAAATAACTAAACTGTTTAGTAATTAAATAATCTTGTTACCCAAGCTCTAAAACTAAACTGCGGCATTTTAGACCTCGAGAGAGAACCCCTTTTTTTAGCAGATACATATTTAAAAAGCTCTTTCTCCTTGCAGGACCCATCCCCTTAACATATCCCCTTAGTCTCTTGGGGCACCCTATAGGGTATTTGGGCAGTCTTTCTCTATTCCTTTCTGGTGTTTTTTTTTTTTTGTGTTGCCTTGAACAGAATCTCTTTCAATGACGTTTTAAAATCTTTTCTTCCATCGCTTTCTCGGTCTGCCTCTTCTTCTTTTTCTTGGTACGGTTCCCTCAAGGAAGGTCTTTGCGAGCCCTTGTGACCTTGTAATATAGCTATAAAGTCTGAGTATTTTTTTTAATGCAGGGCATCTATCTACCGTTATAGATCAGACGAATCTTGTGAGTAAATACTGTCACAGTAAACACAGCTGATAACGAGAACATTATCATGAGATACTTTTTTGGGCCTTCACCGTGTGCCTGAAGTGTTATTATCCTGAAAGCTTTACGCTTTTCTGAGCATCTTTTTCTTTGAAGGCTTCCTGCTCATTCATCTGACCCAATTATGTCCTCTAGGGAAACTATCCTGGGACTTTTATTTCACGAGTCTCGATGGCGATTCCTTGACTTTTGAGAGTGACCAGCAATAATTTGACGCATTCATTAAACATTTGCTAATTTGCCATTTATGCAGATTATGTGTCTATGCTCAATTTGACGAGCATTTTGCCCTTATATCTAATGCTTTATCTACGCCCTTTCAATTGAACATTAATGCTCTTCTGGGTGAATATATGCCTATACTCTTCTGCTACTCCTGGCCAACTAGTTTTTGTTAAGTCTTGCTTTTATCTCACAATATGTTGTTAATATCACACGTAGATATTTGTTTCCACTTGACCGTGGGAGAAGGACATTAGCCAATCTGTCACTCAGGAAGTTCCTGGAAAAGCCTGGCACAAAATCAAACAAAAATCTAGCAGATCACCTTCGGAGACGTCAAGAACCGACGCCCTGAAATCCATACACACTCTTAGTGAAGCCATTATAAATTACGAAGTCAACGAAAGGCGTTCAGCGCTGTTGTATTGACTGCACGTGTGGAGGGCTCATAAAATTACTTCTCAAATATTTGAGAACGGAGACGTAAATATTTTTGAATGAACCTCCAAACCACTCCCCCCCCCCTCCGCCCACCATTAAAATGTGTTTATGTGTGTGTGCGTGTAAAGGGTGGAAGTCACGGTGTGTGCTTTTATTTTTACTATTTGCACATCAAATGTGTTTATAGTTATTGATTGCATCAAGAGATTGATCTGAATTAGATCCAACTGCTAATGTCACGGGCACAATGTAAAGCCAGACCGCATGTTGCTTTATTAAGACAGACTCGGGCAAAGCAGGTTCCAAAAGAAAATGGATTTTTGTACCTCGACATTCAGAAATAAAAATACCATAACGGCAAGGAAACAATTTATGGGAACAAATAAAATAAAGTAAAGCAAGCAGAGGGGATAATTAGTGATCCAGAACTAGAAACGAGGCTCAAAATTCTTAAAGCAGTCTCAGTCTGCTTACACTATTTACAGTCTAATTCCCGAAAGCTTAATCTGTTTATAGTTCTAGTTTTCAAACTCATAGATGTTCAAACTGTCCATTGGAGTTTTCTTACAATAATTCAAAGTGATATGCATTTTGTATACATTTTGACTTTTAAATTTGTTTCAAGAGTAAAAAAAAAAATGTGCTGAAAATAGATCTAGTTTCTTAGAATTTTGAGGGTTTTAAAAATGTATATATGAATATGTTTAACATGACGTTCATAAACCTGATACACCATCAATCATTCTATTTACTTCCATTTTATGAAAATCTCAAATATTCTCATTCCAATATTTTCCTAAATAAATACAAATGTTTATAATCTAAAACTCATACACTTTACGTATCATAGAGGCTAAATTTTAAAAAAAATCACTTAAAGGGCCTACTTTTTTTTTTTATAGATCTACATTTCTAAACATTGAGCTGCGCGTTGCTAGAACAGGAAATATATATTTATTTCATGGGCAGAATATTCATACAATCTGCTCTATACATCTACCTTTGTTTTATAGTGATCTCAGTGTAAATATTTATTAATTAAGCATCTTAACAAAATATCCCAAAATTTTTTTCGTTTAATACAGATACGTTTAAGTTTTGGATGCTTCTTAAGAAAAGATGTTTAGGTCTACTACTCAAATACCTGCTGACTTTAAAAAAAAAAAAAAAATTCACGAGATAACTACGAGCACCATTTCGACCTGGAACCGTCAACCGCAAATCACAATACCAAGAAGACACTTTGAAGAGTGCTTGGTCCTTCAAGGCGATAGATTCTATTTATTGTTATAAATTAAAATAATAGGATAGCCATTGACAGGATTGTAAATCATCAATGCCTATTACATTATATATCATTATTAGTATTATTATCTAGGTCAAGATCTAAATGTTCATTGAACGTGATATATCCTAGTCAATAGCATATAGTAGATTGATCCAACATCAGATCTATATTGTAGGTCTACTGTTAGACTTTTTCTTGAAGCATTTCTGTTTACTGCCTCTGTCACACCTGTGTCAATCAGCTTTTCATTCTAGGACTTACCACACTACTTTCCCATCATCGGTAAATAAAGGAAGGACATTTTTGTCATTCATTTTAGAAGACTTTTACGAGGAGCATCAAATAACAATGACGTCATTAATAGGAATAAACATAGAGTGAACTAGAACAGAAAAAGAAACACATTTAAAAAAATACTTTAAAAAAAAAGAAGCTTAGATGAAGTGTATTAATTAGTTTGGATAAGTCATAAAATTAATAAATCTAGACCAACAACAATAAATTTGTGAGATTTAGGCTATAATATTTTTACCAATTGTTTTTGTTTAGGCCTATCGCTTTCTCATGCTTTTAACTTTCTCAATGACAATACACTATGATCCTATCCTTTGTATGGACCAGTTGGGGAAAGGGGGGGGGAGTAAAAGATATCTAGATGGATTTTACCGCAATTGTTTTTTTAAAAAAGCTTTTACAAAAATAAAAAAAGTGTGTGGGGGGGGGGGGGTTGAACTCGTCTCCACGGACCGACGTGCTAACCACTCTGCCAATGAGGTAGCCGACTTATGATAAGTGAAGTTTGTATTTGTTATATTTTGTTTGTTTCAATTTAGAGCGGCGACCTATAAAGGGAACTAGTTAAGCTTATACCACCAATTCAGTCAAGTACAATTTCTATCGCTTGTTCGAGATACCAAACAAAATAATTAATTACCAACAGTTAATTAACTATTGGTTATTTAAAAAAAAAAAAAAGATTCTTGTGTTATCAGGCAAAATAAAATAATTGTGCAAAATTTCAGCTTGATCCGAGATTGGGTGTCAGAGAAATAGCATGTACAAATGCACATTTTACCAGCAGAGTGAGTTGATATAAGCTTTGTAAAAACTAAAAAGGTTCCATTTTTGTAGCATGTTTTACTTTTTACAGTACATGGTTAATTCTATTTGGCTGGCCTGAGAGACAGCAGACTATCCTACTTTATTATTTTACGACAATGTGATCATATCCGAGAGGAGTTTGGTCCCGTAACAAATTTTTCAAATGATGAAAATCTACACATTTTTTTCTAGGGTCTCATCCTCATCTCTGCCTGCTATGTCGTCTGCTGCAAATTGAACGAGTCTCTTTAACTGTCTCCACGTCTTGCCCATTAGCGTCTTCGGCCTGTCGGCTTCCGGGTAACTCTGGCTGTCACCGACCAGCTATGAAATGAGCTTTAAATAATACAAAATTATATCTGTCTAAAAGGCCGACTACTCCTTAGAAGTTCGTAGTTTTCTTAGCTAGCGGCAAGTAATGATGATCGATGCGAGGGGGAGATAATTACAAAGGCGCTTATGAACAAAAAAAGTACACTTTACATCTTATTTCATGGTTAAATTTAATGAATGGATCAGTTAGTAGTTGGCTTCACAGTCTTTCTTATTTATTGCATTTCCTTTCAGACCATTAAGTTAATAAAATAAATGAGGATGTCATGTCACCAGCACAATGCTCTAATTCAAATTCACAGTCTTGAGACCCTCTGGTTTAAAAGCTACATGAACTACCAATTATTTTTCTGAGGATTAAGTGAAAGGTTGTTTCACTCTTTAATATCATTGATTCACTCACTGATTTAGCTGAAAGCATTTCAAAACTTTTGTTGCAAAAACTTTTCTAACATGTTTTTCTGTACCAATACTTAACAAGTCTTTGTCTTACTGATCAGAAAATTATAACAAGTCTGTGTCTTACTGATCAGAAAATTGTTGCGACAATAAGTCCAATAAACTGTTTTGACTGTAGCTAAATAAACAACATCACATCTAAAGTCATGTGACATAACTTTGTTTTTACTGAGTTCTAAATCTTAGCAATGTTCTTTTACAATCACTATCATATGATGATCTGGTTTTGTTTTGGTCTTCAAAACTAACTTTTCACAGTGTGTGCACTGACTACAAATACAAATCTATTGTGCCATTCAAAGAAATTCAAAGTAATGAAGAATTATTGATACATCATCACCTTCGCATACAAAGGAAGTTCTCTTACTGACTCAAGACAAAGAGAGGCTCAAAACTATAAAACGCTTGGTCTGGTAATGACCATTTCTGAAGATCTGCAGGGGGAGAGAAAAGGTTTGGCAGTTTGACTAGTTAAATTTTAACTTACATTCAATGACAGAAATTTAAAACCAATCGCTAGGTATAGCCAAGTAATGACTTTAATAAGTAACAGTGGCAAGGACTGGATCATTAATGAAAACAATGAGATGATTGGTGACCCAGTGGGGTAAATTGTCACCAAAGTTGGTGATAAGATTTTGTCAAAGAAAAATAAATGTTTAATGGCACAGCTAGGAATCTGTCATCATTTGGGGGCTCCTGCATTTTGACATTCAACATCATGACATGAGATAATGGCATAATATTTAATATTTAATGTAAAAGAAAAATTTCAAACACTCATTTGGAAGCGCCCCCCTCAGGGGGATTTTCAAATTTCCCCACACACCATAGCTACGTCACTGGAAATGTTCACTTATTTTTGTGCACATATGCCTACTTTGATAAGTCTAGATGAATTATCACATAAAATACAACTCTATATATTTGTGATGCCCTTTATTGTTTTTCTACTAAGATACTTTGTTCCTCAAATAGTCTTAAAATGACATTTATCTTCAAAATTGAAAAGAAAAACAAATTGGAATCTCTCTTGACTTATTGGTATTAAATATTGACTTATTGGTATTAAATATCTCAACATGCCCCATTTGGTTGCATTGGATTACACATAAAAAGAGCAAAGGAAAGTTTCCAAGACCTACTGCAGAATGTTTAAAATAATGAATGACAGTCAGGGTTTACAAAGAGGGTGGTCAGCATGATTGTCAATTCTTTTTTAATGTCCTTGTAAAAGAGTGGTCACCAGGATGTCATTTGATAGCAACAATAATATTTCAACTATTTAATACCAGGATATTTAATAATAATTTTATTTATAAAGTGCTGTTAACAAACAAAATGTAGGCTCAAGGGGCTGTAACAACATTACAAATAGGTAGACTCTTGCTTTAGCTGACAGCTATGCACACTTAATACGGTTTCTTTTCTTATTTTTCAGACCTAGCAGTACTAAAAATAAGATACAAGAAAAAGGGTAATATGTATATAAGAGCAATTAAAAAGAATCTATATCTATGTCTATATCTATCTATCTATCTATCTATACATATATATATATGTATTTTTAGGGACATAATTTTGGAATACATTATTATAAAATTATTTTGGTATTTTATTATTCTTTGAAAAAAAAGATAACTACAGCACTAATTTTTACAAAAATCAAATTCCAAGGCCAACTAGTACAAAAAGATTTGTATAATCAGTGAGATATATAATAAAATCAACTGAGATCATTGTTTTGGTAGCAAGATTTAACATGGCAGTCTATATATAAGTAACAAATTGAAATTATTTACATTCCAGTCCAAGATTAAAGAAGAAAAATAACTACAAATTGTTTTTTCATTAAGATGTCCTGTTTTAAAGAAAGTCTAATAAAATTTCAATAACTTCTATATTATTTATGTAATATTGTACATAACATAGTGTCTAGTTCTATATCATTAAAATATATTTAAATTTAATAAATATCAATAAAAAAAAAAAAAAAGAAGCAATTAAAAATGTCAAGAAATATTTTTAAAGCAAAGCACTCAGAAAAACAAAAGTGAAAATAGAAATTTGAAAGACAAAAATAAATATTTTCAAAAGCTCTTAATTGAACTTAAGAGGCTCACAAAATGAACAATGTCAAAGAAGGAGAGAATCCTTAGAGCACAGTAACACATTTTTTGTTGGTTTAGAAAAAGAAAAAACATAAACAAATAATTCAGACTCTAAAAGAATACTATGAAAGTTCACGTCACAAGAAGATTACAAATATTTTTTTTAATCCCTACAGTTAACACACAAATTTAGACTTAAGCGCAAATTTAATTTAGACATGTCATAGACTTGAGCTCAAAATAAACTCAGACATGTAAAAGACTTGAGCACAAAATAAACTTAGACATGCCAAAGACTTGAGCAAAAATAAACTTAGACTTGAGCACAAAATATACTGCTAGGTCAAGACAAACATGTGCAAAATGAAACTCATTGGATATGTACAGGATTGATTTCTATCTTCAATTCTTTCGTTTCTCAATGAAGTCCTATGTTGAACACACTGTACTGTCTGATGTGGCTTGCAGGGAGAGGAGAATGCTGTCTAATGTAGTGGTCAGCTGGTCAATCTCTGCCTCAAGGTTTTTTATATCTTGTGTCTGTGCCTGAAGCTCTGGGATCAGAACTAAAGTGGGAAATAGTTTCAAAGAAGGTGATAGAATCACACTATATGAGACATATATGAGATATTAGATGATTCAAATATATGATAATGTAGTTCAATAACAATCTACAAAAAAGGTCATTTCATAGTGTAATCTTGATACACTGAACCCAGATGTCTACAAAAAGAACAATGCAAATGTGGCATAAGTTTCCACTGTAATGGAAGTAAAGTTCCCTTTCAGACAATGCGGTATAAAGGGCAGATGATGTAATGCTCATCTGTTTCTGTGGCCCATGATTAACGAGGGTGTCATGTGGCCAGTACATTAGCCAACAGCCCCAACTAGTGTCAGGTACCCATTAGAGCTAGGTGAATTCAAAGGTGCCTTAATGATAAATCACAAATGTTCAACTTTAAGTATTTAACTGTAAGGCCAAGCATCAGGAAAGATGTAGGCCAAACTTCAGCTAATATATATTCATAATGAAGTCAGCTACTGAAAATTGAATTCAGTGGAAAGAAGAAAAAAAAAGGTTTGGTTGAGTTCTAATGCTCCAGGCAGGAGTCAAATACCTAACTCTATCACATGATAGCTAATGTTATTAAAAGGTAAGTAATAAATAAGGACTGGATTGTATTGACTTACTTTGTAACTGAGCTAAATCTTCCAACACTGACAGCTCACTGGCTAGTTGCTTAATATCATTATCAGCTAGAGTCAGATTGGCCAGGGCAGGACTCAGAGCTGGGTCATTCTCATTGACATTTATAGAGTACATAATCTGCGTCAGCTTGACCTGTGCCTGTCAATAAATACATACAATTCTTTTAAATATATATATAGACTTAATGTGATGTTTGTGTAGGAAATTCAAGGTTCAGCATTGTTAGTTCGTTGATTGAAAAATCTACTTCTACTGTAACTCAAGAGGTTGTGAATTAAACTAATGTTGTATACCTTTGTTTCATTATTTCAAAATAAGGAAGACAAGTACTTTTTTTTTGTGGCTAAAATACTAAAAATAATTTTTCTGGCTATACTAGGAAAGAAAGAAAAAGATGTGTATTGAGTCTTATAAGAAGAATCTGATATTGTTATTTTCAGTAGTTTGAGAAATTTACATTCTTACATGGAGAAATGAATATTTTTTTAACAAAGATAGCCACTATTAAGAAAAAAATAGCATAACCTACAGTTGTTTGACCTTTTCTTCTACTCAAAATAATTTAGAGAAATTTACATTCCTACATGAAGTCAATATTCTCAGGACAGATTTAGCCACGAGTAAGTATAAAATAGCATAATCTCCAGTTGTTTGGCTCTTCCTCTTTCCCAAAACAATAAGATAAGCCATTAGCTATTCTAATTACATTTTCTTATGTTACTGTCCCAATACAAAAACGTAATTAAGTTTTATCAACATGTAGACAATCTTATTTCAGTTCTATAAGTATTTAAAATAAATGATTTTGGAAACTAATTTGAAAAGATAACTTGTTATAAATGTAAAAGAAAACAATAACCAAACTTGTGTACTCTTGCAAAAATTAGAATTGAGATCAATCTTTTTATAGCTCAAAACTAATATAAAACACTCCACCCTCAACTTGACATAATATTGTTCATGATAGTTGTATTATCCTGTGAGTCATCATCACTTGTAAAAAAAAAAAAAACACCAACAGAACATCCAAGTTTCACAACAAAAAACACAAAAAAACCCAGCACTAAGCTTCTTGTCTGGTGCAAAATAAGACATGATGAGCTTTCTTTATTTGAAAGTTAAAAAAACTGCCAGTAACATTCTATTCTGTTGTACCACATCAGTAGCCTACCATATATCTATCTCACTAGTGGTTATTGGGTTAACCTACAGACTTACTTGACTAATTGAGTCGGCACTGTCTTTGATTTGATTGGATGATGTCACAGCATTGGTCACATCCAAGCCCACTTGAGTCAAACATGAGGACACATTTTTCACTTCTTCAGTCAACTGTTGAGCCAAGCCAATGACTTGTGTGATGTTAGCCTCAACTTGACTTGTGTGTGTCATGGACTGGAACACAAAGGTTGCAGAATGAGAGAGATGTTTCAATATAGACAAACATATTTAGATTCAAACATCAGTGAGTCGAATTTGAAGCAATGTGTAAGTTTCCATCCGACAACTTCCAATTCTAATGCACAATCATCACCACCAAACTACATTTGAGTGTGGGCTTGAGAGGCATTGTTGGGTCTGTTTGGCTACTTATTCAATCTAATTCTTCATATTACCTAACAAATAACACCTATCTTTCATGGGAATGGTGAGCATAAATGAAAACAGTAACAGATGTGCCTCCAGAGATCAACTTAGTGCCATTTTGCCCTCACTGGTATAGAGAAAAGCAGATAGCAGCAGATGGCCTCTGGAAGAGACAGCTGGATAACTCTCATAAAGGTCAACAACACATACTTGAGGCCCAAAGGAAACTTTTGCTAAAGACAAGTGCAGAAGATAAAAAGAAAACTTCAATAGAACCCTGGCAGACAGCAGCAGAAAATGTAGCAAAATATGCAGGTCCCTAATGGGTTTGCATGGTAAGGTGAAATACTGCACTCTTCCTTTATCTTTGGAATCAAAAACATTGCCTGATTAATATTACTGTAAAAACTCATTCCAGACTAAAGATACAAAAGATTCAGGAACTAATATTTCATGATCAGATATTTGTGACAATGCTTAAAAAAAACAAGAAGACAGAGTTGTACACAATATTGCACAGGTGGCTCCTGAGAATAAGTTACATTCACAATAAACTCTCACCCAAATTGCATTCACAACAGAATCAACTAGACACCATTATTTCTAATTTACAGACAGCAGGATATCAACCAATGAAAAGTTATAAATACAAGGAAGCCTATATTTTTAAACTATGACTAGTTCACCTATTCTGAGTACTCATACTTTAAGTAGATGATGAAACTGGATTATCAATCTGTAAGTGGTAACGATATAAAAAAGAGAAGAAAGGTGAACAGACGGAACAAACATAATAGCAACTTTTTCTCTACACCAGGCTGACTAAAAAATGTAACAAGCAAAATATATTCTTTAGGAGGACAAAACTTTTTATATTTAGCCATATCTGTGAATACTGAAGGATCAATTTCCCTTGGTATCAAACAAAATAATTAATTACTGGTAATTATATGATACTAATTGGTTACATTTTGTTTTTAGTGATTCATGTCTTGTTTTTGCCAATGAATAATTGCTACCTGCTGCAATACAGAAGTAATGCTGGCATTGAGAGCACTTGTAGCCACTTCAACACTTTCAGCTTCCTGTCTCAGTCGCTGTGATTCTATGATGTCAGCTTTCATCAACTCGACTGCTTCACTCAGTTGTCTGGCTTTAGTTCTAGCAAATAGACAATGTACAGACATGTAGATGATGGTGATGAAAGTGATGCTTGGGTATCTCATATTCTCAAGCCAGCTGAAAGGCATTCTGATCTACTTTACACTTTACATTTGTTGGAAAAATGGGTGTCTCTAAGGCATCAACGTCTGCATGGTAGAAACACAGTTCTTACTTCAAAAAGAAAAAAATCACAGCTCTCAAGATGATTTGAACTCAAGAACATTAGCCCAAGCATTTAAATTATGGCTTTTATATAGTGCTACTTTCATGCTTATAGCATGCTCAGAGCGCTTTGGTCCAATCTCATTTGTGGACCAGTAGGAGGGAGGGGGTATCAAGGAGAAGGTTTTCCCATGCTGCCTTCAGGCGCTCAGTAAACACAAATCTGCCCGAGTCGGGTGTTGAACCTCGAGCCCCCTTTGTAGGTAGCCAAGCCAAGTTCAAGCGCAATTAACCAGTACTCTCTGTCAGTCTTACATGCCTACTCTTTATCATGGTCATACATTCATTCCTGGTTGCTGAATAGCTTCAACTAAGCACATGGTATTAGTTGGGGAAAGTTAAAGTGCTCAACATATTACACCAGCCTATGTCATAATCAGTAGCAATGTTTGTTTTGAATACACATAAGGTCAAAAACATACCTAAAAACAACTAATGTATTTTCACTAAGTAAATCTAATGGAAAATGTAATTATAAGTACATTGTATTGTTCAAATTTGTTAATAAGCTCTGAAAGGGTTGAAAGTTTTTTCTTTTGGTGGGGGGGGCCTGATATATGTATATATATATTTTTTTTATTTATTTTAATTTAGAATTAGTTGTATAATTCAAAGTTACAAACAACTGGAGTGATGGCAAAAGAGTTTTGATCCAGCCATTTTGTGTGAACCATTAGAACACCAAAGTAAACACTGCAAGTAAAATATCTGTGAAGACTTTTCTATTTTAGTTCTTTAATTAAATATAAAAATATCTGGTGCAGCTAGATTTATTACATTCAATAGTATTTAAAAGTACTTCTATGTTCTAGCATCATTCTAATGCAGTTAATTGGTGATAATATGTAAGATTTTTTCTGCAATGTGGCTGTTTAAAGCAAGAAGATATATTTCAATCAAAATGAATTTGTCCCTAGTCCACACTTTAAAATCCAACCAATAATGAGTCACTACTATGACACAAATCTGAGTCAAGGTCTTACATGGCTTGTTGAGTTAATCTCACAGCTTCATTGGCATCATACAAAGCTTGCTGGGACTTGAGATAGGCATCAGCCACTTCTGCTGGACTGACAGTGCTTCTCTCTATCTGCTGGACCAAACTCTGTAGATCTGTCAGGCTGGGAAGCTGCTGGGATACACTGTTGAGTGCCTTAATTGAGATTAAGTCTGCCTGGGCCTGGTTCAGAGAGATGATACTCTCTAGTATAGCTGTCATGGAAATGATCATAGTTTGCACTGCATTCTCTGACAACAACTGAAAGATACAAGCATGAAACAAGTTCAATACAAAAAATACTTTAAGTCAAATGGCATCAATTATTTTGAATCAATTATTTTGTATCAATTATTTTGAATCAATCAAGGAATTAATTTTTAAGAGATCTAGACTAACAATAACAAATTGTGTATTGGGAAAAATATTTTTATCAATGTTTTTTTTTAGTGCAACTTATATGCTTACAACATACTCAATGCAGTATGGTCCAATCAAAGTGATACATTACATGTAAAAGATTTTGACCAGACAGATGGATTGACTTGATATATGCTTAGTCAATACAAAATTTAATTATTAAAATCATAAAAAATCTTTAAATTAAAAAAAATAAATCCTATCAACAAGTCTAGAAACTCATTTTCTACAAGTCAAGGATTTAAAGAAAAATGATGAATTTAAAGTTGCTTTGAAAACTAAGCTGTGCAATAAGTTATCTAATGAGTTAAAGAAACACATTTTCAACAACCAAAATATAAATCAAGCCTACATTAGATTACAATCTAAATAAGAAGTAATCTTTAAGTGTAATTTTACCTTAAAACTTTTTGCATCTTTCAAAGTTGTGTCAGCCAATGCCTGTGCGCTGGTAGCATTAGCTAGATATTTCTAGTCGTGAAAGGTCAATAGAAAAAAGAAGTTAAAAGTAAGCACTATAAAATAAAATATCATCTGGGAGATTTATTGATTCAGTCCAAATCTAATAAAAAAAAGCAAACAAACAATCGCAACAAATGTAAAAAAAAAAAATTAAAGTTCCCCTTTCTGACCTTGTGGTCTATAGGGTAAATGATGTAAAGGCCTACGGTTTACGAGGGTGTCATGTGGCCAGCACGAAGACCAACTGCCTTTACTTTTCCCTAACTAATGTCAGGTACCCATTAAAGCTGGGTGGACTCGGAGGCGCCCAAAGATCCCAAAATTAAAAATCCCAGACTTCACGAGGATTCGAACCCAGGACCCCTGGTTCGAAAGCCAAGCACTTTACCACTAAGCCACCGATCCTCCTGCAACAAATGTGGCCAACTTAATAACTTCAATATAATAAATACTTAAAAAAAGATAATTAATAATATGAATGATGATGTTTGATGTTAGGATCTCACTTCATCATTCAACATAAAAATCTTTATCTTCCCAAAGTCTAAATATACTGTACTTTATCTTTCTACTAGGAAGGCAGTGCATGAGGAGACAGAACCTTCTAGCTTAGTCTACTAGACTTGTTTCTTAAATCAGTGCATGAACCAAAGATTTGAAACTCACTCTCCATTGATCTCAGACAGACAACATGCTACACTACTTTCAAGAAGAGCTTTAAGACCTACCTATTAAAAACTTTTTTAGATTAGTTTGTCATTTTAGCTCTCATGTTTATGTTTGTAATGATATCACAGCACCTTGAGCCTACATTATGTTTGTTAACACTGCTTTATAAATACAATTCTTCTTCTTCTTATTTAATAAAAACTGATCTCTTTTGGGCCTTGAAGATCTAAGAGCAGGAAAAGTAGAGTTAGTCTCTGATTGACAAGAATATCAAAGTCTTCTAACTAGGTCAAGTATTTATTAGAGCAAGATTGACTTCACTGGAATCTTTTATAGCTCATTTGACAACATAAAGTCCTAAAAGTTTAAGTAAAGGCCCTAGTTTCTATCCAGATCCTCAACTAATAACCAATTGATCTAGCAGATCTCATAAAAAAAATATTCTTATATTAATAAACTTGGTGCAGAATAAATCTACCTCGAGCATTAAGATTCCATTCAACATATCAGTCTCAGCTCTGGTAGACTCTGATACTAGTGGTGACAACAGAGTGGTGATATTGTCAACAGCACGTGTGACATTCACAATAAAGGCAGACACATTGCTAATCATGAGGCTCACATTGGTCAGTCTGCTGTCTACATCATTCAACTTGATGTTTCTCTCAGTTGTCCCAGGGATCAATGATGTGTCATAAAGAGATTCTGTGCATACAAAAATAATCTAATGTGGCGATCCAGTTGAGCAAATATTAACAATCTTAATTATTTTATGTCTTTAAAGGTCTTTTACTCAGCTTCACTTACTAAGAGCTAAATATGTCTGGTTAATGGCTGCAGCAAATACCATAGACTGGTTGGCTTGGTTCTGTAGTTTCAATTGTCTTTCTTCAGGGGAGGCAACAACAAATGTCAGAGTTTGAATACTTGAGTAGCTAGAGTTACCTTCACTTTGTGAAGTCTTGTTAAATAAAAAGTAAAATATCAAGACTATTAAATTTGACACAAAAGCTTATTATTATATTCTAAATTCTTATCTTATCTTATATAATACAGACGTTACTTCAAAAAAGAAGATGATTACGTCCTACGCGTCATGCATTTAGTCATGCATATTAGATCCTAATAAGAGAGAATTCTTTAAAAAAACAAAAAATGAAGCATGTATCTTAGTAATCAATTAATGTTAATTGTATAATGCTTTTCATGCTGATGTAACCAATTGCAAATTACAAAATAAGATCTCGAACATATTAGACTAAGAATAAGAACAAAGAATATTTTTCTAGCTTATGTCTATTTTTAAATCAGTATTATTATTCAAATGCCAGCTTTGGTTTTCATCAATAATTGTAATTCAAATTCAAAAATTTATTGTACTAGAGTGTTTTATTTAAATTGAAACATTGCATAAGATAAACTTTCATCTATTTTTTGCTATTCTCTTTGATTAAGTCTATGTATGCTTTCTTTAGATCCAGCATCTATTCAAAAGCAGCATATTCTGGTCTAGTATTGAAATAAAAAAATTGATCTATGTTTCAATAAAACAAGACATTTTTCAATTTTTTAAATTAATTTTGATTTTTATCCTGTCTAGTTTGACCTCATGTTTTAGTGATAAAAAACAACGTATTAAAACTGTCTGGCCATCTAGTAAGCCATTCGGACTGTTGTGATGGTTGGAATTCTACCCCCTGTCTTGAAGGAGGTTTGGACTAGGCCATAATTTTCTTTACTTCTGAAAGAACTACCAAATCTTATAAAATCAAAACATTCTAACCCAAACATATACAGGAGTATGCAGAAATTGATTTATCTAGGAAGCCATTTTTGGATTTATTGGTTAAGTCATAACAATGAGAATAACAAAATAAAGGATGAAGATAAGAGAGTATTTTGTCTTAAAAATCTATGGAAAGAATACTCATGTAAATGATCGAGATGTAATGTATACATCATTTTCCTCTAGACCAGGCATGTCAAACTCATTTAGGTGTATGAGCCACATGAAAACTTACTATGATGTGAGATGCCGCAGAAAAAAATCAGTTGCAAAACAGCCTAATAGTTTTATGTAAATTAGAAACAAAACAATAGAATACAAAAATTAATGGTATACCTGTCCTTTAGTTAATATTATTATTTTGTTTACTAGAAATTGCTATAATAACGCATTATTTTCTTTGTCCTGATGCTTGACATCTTTTCTGGGATACAAGTTTATTAATGTCAGGTTGAAAGTTTGTTTGCTAGTGACACTTTCATCCCTGATGACAAATTTTGATCAGATAATTTCGAACGGTGAGGTGTTTTTGTAGCTTTCATTATGGAAAAAGACTGTTCACAGAGATCAGTGCTTGCAAACAGCAAGACTTCTGGCTGCAAATTTCCACAATTCAATGTACTGTTCTGGGTAAATAACTGTAAAATTTTGACACAGCCACTTCTAAATACTTCAACTAAGAATCTGACTGCTTTTCTATCAGCTCTAGCTGTACATTACCAGCAGCATTTTCAGAATCAAATGAGAATGGAGATACTAACAATGAAAATTCTTGCTCGTATAAAACAAAGTCACAAAAACGGTCATTGAAAGCATCTAATAAAGATTCCAGGTGTAGGACACATTTACCAAATGTTGTAGCCATATTTAATCTTTTTAGTTCCTGACACGTTGAGAAGTGAACAAGATTTTCTCTAGATATTTGGTTTATCCACAGTCGTAATGTTGCTTGAAAGCACTTCACACGATCACACGCAGTTGTGACAATTTTGTCTTTACTTTGAAGTCTTGCAGGTGACCAGTGGGATCAACTGCTAATGCCAAATCCCAAACCCATTCGTCAGTTTGGAAATGTTCAACAGGTTCACCTTTCATGCTCATAAACAATACAATTTCCTCATGTAGTTCAAAAAATCTCTTCAATACTTAATGACATGTGAGCCAGCGAACTTCTGTTTGTAGGGAACACAATCAAATTCATGTCCAATGTCATCCAGATACATTGAAAAGTGGAAAGCATTTAAACCACGGGCACGAATAAATTAGCTTGGCATCAAAACCATTTCATTTCATGGATGGTGCGCCATCTGTTGTTAGTATAACTAGCTTTACAAAAGATAAATTGTACTGCAATATTACCTCCTGTTATTTCTCAAAACCATCCTTGCTTGTTATGGTTTTATGCAAAGAACAGAGCTCAAATAGCTCCTCGTGTATCTTTTGAATATAGCCAACTGTTACATCAGTTGACTCATTGAGAGCTAATGAAAATAATTCTAAATCTATTTTGTTCTTTAATTGTTCACACAAGTTGACTGACATGACAGTTATTCTATCTGCCACAGTGTTCCTAGTTGACGCTATTTCTTTGAATGCTTTCACCCTTTTTCTGGAAAAATTTCTTCCATTTTAACGACACACTACTTCATAAAATTACATTCACTAAATGATTTGCTATGTCTTGCAATTAAGTTTGACAAAATGTAGCTTGCTTTCACTGCAGACTCACTTTCGCTGTTCATTTTAACAAATACTTTTTTTTTTTTCAAGTAGCTTGTCATTAGGCCCCCAAATGCCATTTTGACATGCCTGCTCTGGACACAAATATTTCTTGCATTTGTAAGGATTGAATCTAAAGTGAGCATACATGACACACACACTTACCATAACCAAATTTCAGTACAGGGCACAGAGATACTATCTCTAACACCATCAGGTTAACCAGTAACTAAATTTTAGTATAGTGACACACAGATACTGACCTCTGCTAACACCATAAGGTTACTCAGTTGTTGTCTAAGTGTGGCCAGAGATGTGGCTGATGTGGCTGAGACATTCACAGCATCAGTCAACAGCAAGAGAGGGCCAACACTTGCCTGGAGATTGCTTTCTGAGTAGTTTAGAGTGTTTATCTCTATCACTAGAGCATCCTGTACTACCTGAGCCTGCAACCAAGGATTTAGGTAGGAAAGTTAATTGTAGCACTTCACCAAAATCTGATTCGGTTATTCTAAAATGATGCAGCTAAAAGAGGGAAGAAACTCTGAATGCAATGAATGTAAACAGTCATATTGATATGAGAGCTTATAAAGAACACATTTTGTTGAAAAGTAAAAGAAAGAAACAGGTTTAACAAATAACATCCTGTAAGATTTCACATAAATGTTTATCAGTGTCAATTATTCAATGAAACAAATATTTGAGTAGATTTGAACATTTTCATTAATAAAAGAAAAAGTACAATTCAGAATAAATAAGATTTCCTCCCCTTTTTTTTAAGGCACTTGTCTTCATGATTCTGAAAGGTTTATTTTCTAACGTCAATATTTATTGTCACCTTTTATCCATTTCAATAATGCTAACAGCATGAAGGAAATACTGACTATATATCCTATTTGTTGGTTTGTCATATTTGCTCCAATATTGTTGATAAACAGTTGTTTACTTATATGTAATTCCAACTCTCACAGATATTATGAGTTGATTGAGGCTAATCTGTCCATTGAAACAAAAGAAGTAAAGCCCTCTGTGATTGAAGAGTAAAGGTTGATACAGCTGATAAGAAAGACATTTGTTTTCTGACAAGTTTGTCCAGCCTTTCCCCTTTGCAATAGTAAGCTAGTACACAGTAACACCATATTTCATGTCTAACTGCTAACTTTATTCTAAATGGTTCATATATATGTGCCCCTCGTTACCTCACTAAACTTTGTCTTGAGAGACTTGAGCTCCTGAGCCACTTCTTCAAAGCTAGCCAGAAGTAATGTGGTCTTGTTGATATTGTCTTCAATCAAAGTCAAAGCTGAACTGATTTGATCAGAACTTTGATTATCTGTTCATAAGATTAAGAATAAATGGTTATAGAAAAACAATTAACAAGTCAGATAACAGGATATAGATGCTCATAACAGCATGTCTAAAAATGTTGATTTTTTTAAAAACAGTTTTGCATTGAAACATTGGTTATCATTTTTACAATGTATTTAAGGACCTGCCATAATGGCCAGTATGTTGCAGGAATAATAGTTCCAACAGTTTTACTTTCAACATTTAGTTATTTTCAGACTAATTGCAATTAAAAACACAAGTCCTGTATACCTAACAATGAAAATTGATAGCGAAGGACTAACGTAAAGTTGGTCAAGCTTACTGTAGTCATTCCATATCGTGCCCACTGTAGATTCCAGCTCTGTCAAGTGACTGCCAATCTTGTTGATTTTATCTCCCCAGGAATCAAAACAATTTCCACATAAAACACAGTCTGGGAAAGTGCCTTAAATAAGAAAAAGAAATTTAAATCTTATTGTTTTCAAGAAAAATTACAATAAATGCATTTTAATGTATTAATCTAAACTTTCATAGCACATAATTACAACATTAAATTAAGCAGAAATTCTAAATTAATGCATGTTCTTCTCCTCAGCTCTCCCAAAAATTACATGCAAGACCTGAATTCCATGATCACCAGTTGGGATAAGGCTGTGGAAATCGCCTATGACTGATCTCTGTGGAGAGAGCTTGCCATGCTACATGCCAAACAGCACAGGAGGACCTAAGTCTAAGCAAGTGAGACTGCATGGTGTATTACTGCTTCTTCTTCTAGCCAGCTTTTTCTGCTCCTTTGAAGTCAGTCCAAATGCCAAATAGAGTTTTTTTCATTTGTTTAGCATTGCCTCACATAGTGTTGTTTATGCTGGTTTATAGCAGTAATAGGGTCTGCCCTAAGGTGAATTAAATTGGGGCATTTCAGATTACACTATTAACTTAAATTTAATTTTGGTAAAAAAACAACATTTATTGAATGTGCTGGGTAAATTATGCTGGAATTTTTTGAAGCTTCTTTAGTTTGAATTTTTGGAAATGTTTTGTGATATTTAATTTTGCTCTCTGAAGTAATGTCTGTAATTTATAAAATAAGATAAGATCATGCAGAGCAGACTTTTAGAATTGTCTGATCTTTGGGCAACTTCTAAAGTTCTTTTTAACTTGAGATATTGAAGTCAGTAAGGCAACAAGTTGTGGTTATGCACACACAAAAGAAACTAAACAATTTTTAAGAACAGTTAGATCTATTTCAATAGTAGTGTGACATAAAGAAAATCTCCTAATGCTATGGCTGTGATACAATGAAAATTAAACAGTGGAGACATCTCTCAGTGAACTTACCCAAATAGAAGGAATGAACATACTGGAAAGAACCTGAAAATGATATTCAGTTGTTTCATATTACAAAGAAAAATATGATGTTATTTATCAATAAAGCTCACCAAAAGCATAAATAATTTGACATAATAATATAAAAGATAAACATTTAACATTAGAAACCTTTGCTAGATGCTTTAGGAATTAATGATCTGACTAAATAAATTCTTTTCTTTATCTAAACTCAAGTAAGAAAAAATTTCTAAGCAACATTGATCTGGAATGCCTGACCCGTATGTTTTTATTTCTGTGAAATATTAAAAAAACATAAACTATTTAATTGTATAGCAATATTTAGTCTGTTAATTTGTGATTTTGATCTGTATCAATAGTTGCATTATTATCACTACAAAAAATTCAGATTTGGCCCTCAATTTTACATTTTGAAATTAATGGCTGACATTTTAATACTACAACTTTATTTCCTTCATCGACGTCCATGTCACAACATAATACCTAGAAAAAATGTCTGTGACAGGAAAGTACCATAATATTTATTGCAAATACAATGGGCAACTACTTTAAGCAGACACACTTAGTTTTAGTAGACACACTTTTAGCAGACACACTTACTTTTAGCAGACACACTTTTAGCACACACTTACTTTTAGTAGACACACTTACTTTTAGCAGACACACTTACTTTTAGTAGACACACTTTTAGTAGACACACTTACTTTTAGAAGCTGGAGAGCAGGTATTACATGTCCTACCAATAATACCAGGCTTTGCACAGCTACACTGACCAGTCTGGACATCACAACTCTCCTGTACTGACCCATTGGTGTACTTAAGTGTCCCAGTCTCATCGCATGTGCAGGCTAGTAGATTAGAAGAAACTGTCCCTTAGTACATATAATGGCATGTGAAATAGTAACAACAAATAAAAGAATTTATCATGTAGTCCTCAAAGAAAACAATTTTCAAAAGTTCTTTCCCTTTCATTTTCTACTTGTACACAAAATGTTCTAAAATACGCTTTTAAAATTCTTAAAATGTGAATATTTAATACATATATGATATTTAACATCAACTTACGATCACAGCCAGTAAATGTATTGATATTCCAGTAACCATTCGGACATGAACTACAGGAACGTCCAGTGACCAAAGTTTTACATGGGCATTGACCTGAAGACTAAGCATATAACAATAATAGTGAAATGAGTGTTAGCATGAAGACTAGAGATATAATAGTGATAGTGAGATGAGTGTTAGCATGAAGACTAGAGATATAACAATGATAGTGAAATGATTGTTGGCATGAAGACTACAGATATAACAATGATAGTGAAATGAGTGTTAGCATTAAGGCTAGAGATATAACAGTGATGACTGATTGAGTTTTAGTATTAATTTAATGGCATCTTTAAAGTTTGAAATGATGACAAGTTTATAGCAGCCAAAGAGCTGCCTATACAGGTTAAAAACAAAGAAACCAAAATTATTTAAGATAAAACAAACTGGACAGAGATATTATTGTGTAGAATGAATAGAAATTTGTTCAAATGCAAAGAAAGTAAGCAAACAATGACATGAGTGAAGAAACCATAAAAGAATATAAAAACACTGACCTTATCACAGACAAGACTTGTAGATCCATTTGTGTTACAGTTACAGGGTTGGCAGCCTACATTAGCAGTGAGGTTAAATGTCATGTCAGCACACTGGTCACATGATGCACCAATGACATTGGGTAAACATTCACAGACACCAGAGGTGTGGTTACATTGACCAGTGCTGCCAGTCATGTTACTACAGACACAGGCTGAAACAGAGACAAAAATACATTTCATTGACAACTACATGAAATCTACAAAGAAGTAGCATCTAGAATAGCGATAACCTCAGCGTTCTAAGCCACCCTCATTCTAATTCTCATGTACTATTCTGCTTTCGTTTTTCTCTAGTTCCCTTAGTGGCTTATCTTGCAAGCTATCTTGATCATGACATTCCAGGACTAGCATTACATAAGTGAAAATTTACCATAACAATGAGGAACGTCAAAGAACATGTACATTTTTACCACCTCAATAGCACATTATAAATTATTTAGTTACAGGTGTCCAATTATATTTTTAAGTTGTTTTTTTTTGGTTTCTGTTATTTTCAATCACACAATAAAAAAACATTAGTTTGGAATGTGAAGAGTTCAATTTTCATTGAGCTAATTGATTACCGATTCAGTGTTAAAGAAATTTAAACACAATTACAGTATAAATGTTCTTGAGCCACAGAAAAATATTTTGAATTTTAAAAATACTAATACAAATCTTCCATTCTAAAATAATATCCAAACATGTAAAATGAACAAAGAAACAATATACTCACAATTTGAACATCTATGGTGAAAATAAAAACTGAGCTACTTACGTTTGCAGTCTGAGCTCATAGCATCACCATAGTAACCAGGTGCACACAAGCCACAGTTCTGTCCAGCTGTGTTATTTTTACAGTTGATGCACTGACCAGTCCTTCTGTCACATGTATCAGCTCTGCCATTACACATACATGGCCGGCATTGACCTCCAGCATTCTAAAGACACAAGTTTCAAGCCAACATTAAGTCAAAGTGTACATTTCTTTTCAACTATGCTAAATATTGGTTAGAAAGTGATCAAATAGACAATTTATCAGGTATTCTTCTTCTTTGTTGTCATTTTTCATGTCAGAGGGTTCAGATCAGCAAACCTATATCTGAGATGAAGTGCGCAGTGGTTTCCAGATCTGGCTGTTCTCCATATAGTTTTTCTTTTATTGGAGAGTTTTGGGGCCTGAGTCTTGTTCAGGCCTCTTGATATATACAGCTTTGAAGAACATGGTCAGCATTCTCAGCAACGACAAGTTTTGCTTGTCCCGACTTTTATCTTCTGGAATATATGTTGTCTCATTCTATTGTGTCTGGTTCTGAGTCAAAAAATTATGCATTGGTCATGTCGAGATAGCTTATTATAAAATAAATAAATTATGTAGCGCTACTTTCATGCTATTAGCATGCTCAGAGGGCTTTGGTCCAATCTCAGTTGTGGACCAGTGGGGGGGAGGGGGTATTTAGGAGAAGGTTTTTCCGTGCTGCCTTCAGGTGCTCAGTTAACACAACTCTGCCCAAGTTGAGTGTCGAACCTCGAGCCCCCTTCATAGGTAGCCAAGCCAAGCTAAGTTCAAGCATACTTAGCCTCTCGACCACGCTTCCCACAAATATCAGATATTAAAAAAATTAAAAATTAAATAACTATTTTGAGATGGAAAAGGCTATTAGTAGATAAAAGGATCTAACACTTAAGTGTTACTTGAAATAATATTGACTCTAACTGCTGGAATGCTGATGGCCCATTCTACCCGCTTTATGATTTGTGTCGTTTATAATAATAATGTGTCTTGACTTGATGATAAGAGTTTGAGAATAAGATAATCTAATACCAAAACTGTTGCCACTGCATCACACTGACATGTCAAGATCTAGTAGAATTAATTGAAAGAATGTGAAGAAGACAAAAGTGAAGATGGCTTCAAGGACTGTATCGGATTATCTTTAACTGACACCCAAAGAACAGTACAGAAAGATTTGTCAAGAAGATTTTAAAATTGGTACGCTTTGACCAAACTTTGGGATAAGAGTAAATAAACATAATATATAGCATCTGTTGGTCAGCTGTAGTGACGACTGAAGAGATTGAAGAATTAAGAGGTATAATAATAGTATTATATCTCTGCTCCTGCGTTGGAATGAGACCGCTGAAGATCACTTATAACAGCTGCGGGATACACATTTGAGACCAAAAGAAAATCCACTGCCGAGGACAGGTCTTAAAAGCTAAAAGAGAATCTAAATCAACCACCAATAGGTTGTGCCTGCTTTTGGGGAACCCAATAGTCATTGTGATCCTTCACTTGTGATGTGGCCTTTGTCGAGGTTACCTGTGAACCTTTTATTGCATCTCAATTCTATTGCTAAGGTACTCTTATCTAGTTCTGCATTTAAAAGAGTCCAAGATTTGCTTGCATACAGGAATATAGCCATAACCAGCGCATTAGTCCAATTTTAGTGCCAAGGACTATGTCTTTGTCTTTCCAGATTGTTTTGTGCTTCTTTTGTGCTGCTGTGGACTGTACAATTCTAGCCAGTAATTAAGGATTGGGTTCCTTTGTCTGAAATAATAATTCCAAGATATTTAAACTTCTGACACTTTCCAGCTTAGTGAGCTTTTCACATCCTATAGTGATGTCCATTTTAAAGCCAGGATCTAATCATTACTTATAAGCTTTGAAAGGATTCTCGTAGGAAACAAAGCCTTTGAAAGCTGTCCCTCAGTTTGCTACATATAAAACCTACTCAAGATCTGATACATTTATAGCAGATGATAAGGAATTGTAAGAGAACATTTATTCTCACAAGAAATGAACCTACTGACACTATGACTACGTTTTCAAAGGACTATCAAAATGGTACCCAAACTGTTTAGGCATCGAGACCATAGACATTTGTGAAACAAGGTCAAGGCTGCAGCATGGCGAAAAAAAAAATTCCAATAGAACCAGATCTCTGAGGCTGTGGTTTCATTATGCATTATAGACAGAAATTTCAAGGGGCTTGATAGTACTGCTTCAAAGGCTGGAAATGGGTCGCATGCCATAAGTTGAGCATTACTGTTTTAACAAATGACTTACTGTGACATTTTCAGGAGTTCCAAAGTAGCCATCACTGCAGTTCTGACAGTTACTTCCTGCGTGTCCAATTGTGCAGTTGTCACAAACAGGAATTCCACCAATGAGAGAGCAGGAGTTGGCAAACACATTTAGTTCCTGCCTTACAATGACCCCAGGACATGCACAAGGTTTACAATCATCTGGGTGGGGAAAGAAAACTTTTAGCATCATGGCCCATAGCACTTTCCATTCTTTGATTTATGTCTTTTAATACTTACATTTTTAAACTACATTATCAAATTATATAACATTAGATTTGAGCATTGTTTAAAATAAATATTTTTAGTGATATGCATTTTTTGACAAATATTTCACATTTGACATCTAGATGTTTGAAAGATAAAACTAGAGATACTCATCTCTCTAAGAGAGACATGTTGATTGAGAGTCTGGAAGAATAAAATAGCACATTTACTAAAGACTCACCTGCTTGCCCTCTAAGTTGATCACCATAGTAACCTTGGACACAAGCTTCACAATGATCTCCCTTGGAATGATGTTGACAAGTGCAGACTCCAGTAGTAGGGTCGCATGGGGTCACTGTGCTGTTGGCTTGACAACTGGAGTTGGTTAGTGGATCACAGGGGGTCACTGCATGTCCATTACAAGAACAGGGTACACACTGGGTGGCAGGGTGGCTGTTGGTGGAAGGGACTCTAGTGTAGCCAGGAGCACACTGCTGACAACTGCTACCCTGATAGTTTAAGATCAAGTAGAATAGACAGCAAATTAAATCTCAAATGGTCCTTTTGAAAATAGCTATTTAAGCTTCTACAAATAAGCCAACAACTTCAATCTTACTGGATTTAAACACACTACATATTATTGAATTTGTACAGCATCATAAACAAAAATTTATAAAATTCAAGAATTAAATGCAAAAAAGGTCTAAGAGGCAATGAATAAATTTTAAAAAAATGCTAATAAGCAAAATAAATATAAATATAATATTAAAAAAAGGATCAGATTTGTTTTTTTCATTTTTAATCTTTCAAAAGTGTTATGATAGGCTTATGATAAGCTGTCAATTAAATAATTTTGTAAGATAAGAACCTGACACTTTAATCAGAACTATCAGAAATTTATCATTCTGTAGGCAATCATAAATCTTACATATTTTTTTGATAATTCTTTTTTAATGAATTGGTGCAACAAACATAATTTGTAAAACCTAAATTGATCTCAGCAGTCCAAAATTGATTCAAAGACTATTGAATCTTAAAGTGGCCTATCCTACTCTCAGGAAGTAACTTGGTATATAATATTTATTTTACTATCTTTTTAATGTTAAACATTTTATTTCTCTCTTTTCTTTTTAATTTTCTGGATGTGAGAGTGATTGATGTTTTGGTAGTAAATTGGATGCAGAACCAACATGTTTAAAAAGAAAAAACAACATTACGTTAGTGATTCTTCTTTTTTAGTTTATTTTGCGGGACCCAAAATAATGTAAATAATACAATGTCTTGTTCATCTTTTATCAAATTAGAAAGGTACAAAATGTGTTAAGTTTTGTGATTTTTCAATAGTTATGGATTAAATGTATACTTAAAAGGTTATAGCTTTCAGTATATTGTTTTTAATGAAACTTAATTAAAAAATGTTCTTGAATAATTCATTTTATTTATTACACTTTTGTAGTTCATTTATTTTCCTTTAAAACAAAATAAAATATGTTAGATTAAATAATAAAATTAAAAAGTTACATTAGTTTTAGTAACTCTACCCCCTTGTAGTTTTTTGTTCCTCCTGGAAAATTCCTTTTGTTCAATCAGAATAATTCACACTGTAAGAGTTAAGTATCACTAAACCTAACTTGGGATCTTGACTATTATTTTTGCATGTCTGTAATTTCAATTATTTCTATAGTATAAGACATTATTTTTTAAATGGAAGAACTTCAAGTGATATAAGCCTGTACTTACAGTGTAACCAGTTGGACATGTACACATTTCTATGTTGTTGACAGACACACCAAACTGTCCATCAGTTGTTGCACTCTCGAGGGTCACACTGACCAAATCCAGGGCTTGATCAGAGGACTGCAAGGAGAGAAAAACTTGTAAAATCAAATATTTTTTAAAAATATTCTCGTCATATAAAACAATTTAAAACAAATACTTAGACTAGTATTCTCTTTTTTTTAATTATTTTATTTCATCACTTAACCTATCTCTGCATAATGAGTTGACATTGACAGGGTACCATGTAAGGAGATGAAGCTTTTTAAATTTCTTTTGTAAAAAATGTGTTTGTGATTAAGTACACACCTTCCCCTCTCCCTCTATTTACTTTCTGCTCCCATACCTCATAGTGATTTAGAAAAGTAAGTGGAACAGAGAACAATGAACAAAAAACTTACATTGGCCTTGTAAACTCTGATGCCAAATGATGCCACAGAGGAAAGTGTTTCCATCATCTGATAGTATGTAGCATTACCATGGAAAGTGTTGTCGGAATTGATGATGAAATTAGTACTGTTAGCAGCTGCAGATACTTTAGTCATCACTTGCCAAACATTTTCTATGAGTGGAATCTGTATCAACAAGTAAAGTAGATATAATACATTTCAATTACACCTCTTCAACACATGATATTTAAAATATCATATACCTCTCATGAGAAAATATGCAGGTAGCAACTACATAGTCAAGTCATATGAAACACTGCGGTCATTGTTAATCTTCGGAAACTACGATATTGCCTTTATTATTATTATACTTCTCATGAAATGAAAACAAGTCTTAAAAGTATTTAATAGTTTTTTTTAGATGGCTACTCTTAACTGCATATTATAGTCACTTAATAATTTACATAAAAGGTTGTTACAATAGCCAAAAGTTATTTTCTAAGATTGATAACAATATATTTGTATGCAGATTATATACCCTGACCAACACTACCTGCTGTAGAGGTTTTGTCACAGTTACCATAATAATCTTGTTGTAATTTATTATATTCAATGTGAATTGGTTAACTCAGAGAAGAAAGATTGAAGTATGAACATTAATAATCATATGAATGAAAGTAAGTTAGTTGCAACAAGAAAGAAGTCCGTCATGATGTAGCTTCAAGAAAAAGTCACCATGTAGTTAAAAGAAAGAGAATGAGCCCTGTACCATGTCATTAACTTAGTCAGTATGAAGTGGAAAAAGTTAATAAGTCGACATAGAATGTCAAGTTATAATGTTTTTAAAGTGTGAATAAATCAAGCTATTTTAATTGAGTAATTAGTATCAGATAACTTCACAGCAAATTTTGTATTGTATTTCTTCAATGGAAAGTTATAATTTGTATTCTGATTATCATGAGAATTAATATTTATGGTAAATAAAGATGGTGTGTCACAATCAAACATGTGTAAGTAGTTCCAGTCTGAAGATCTCACTATCTCTTGGGATAAAAGCTATTCCTACATACTTTAATAGAAATGAAATCCATTTACAAATGTATTAGATATAAAAACTGTGTGTAATGACATTGATTCTTCTTAATTCAACCAAACCACTTTGACCCTAGCTATTACACACATTAGGTAATGTCTGTTCTTGACTAACAAAGTACAGTAGTAACAGGCTAGGCTAGATTTTAGTCTTTGATTAGTATAGACTTTAAGTCTACTATGAATGAATAGTGAGGTAGCTCAGGACCTTAACAAATGTATTACTCATGCCTCATTCAAGTGGAGGTCACATGTCTCATAAGATTTTAGTAACTTTTAACTCATAGATCAATACACTGATAGTTCATAAGACTTTACCTTGACTGTGAAAACAGCTGAAGAATTGTTAATGTGTGATTCACTGCTCAAATAGATCAGTGTGTAGTTACTATATAGTCCAGTAATCACAACTTGAACTATACTGCTGTTTAGACTGCCAGATGGTGATAAGGTCAAGGTTAAGTAACGACCATATGATGATTTGTGATCACCAAGATAATTTTTGGAAGCAATGAAATAAATATCTTGAGTTGACAGCTGAGGTTTCTCAAGTCTCATAACATACCTGGAGGGAATTACAATAGAAATGTAAAATTTACCTTAAAATTATATCCCTGATAAACAATGATAGACTTTAAAATTATATCCCTAATAAACTTTAATATCTAAAATTAAATACTTTTCAAAATTTAGTACAAAAAAAGAAACTCTTGTGATACAAGATAAAAATCATAATAGTAAGTTGTATTGTATGTAGACTTAATAGATGGAATGGATTATGAGTAAAACAAACAAAATCTCAATTGTCTATTCCGACAGATATGTTAAAAATTACCCATACTTGCAACACAACTATTGTTTATCCAGGTGCTTGGCTGTTGATTCAAGTGTCTTTATCAAAGAAGTTAAAAAGAATTTGAGAAAACTGGTGAAATGGACATAGGCGAAAGGAATAGGTACAGTAGTGGGCACTCAACAACTTAGTTAAAAGTGGTCTAAAAACAGGTGAAAGTTAAAAGCTCAAAGAACTTTTAGGTTGCAGTAACCCCTCAAATTTAAAAAAAAAAATCATAGACATTATAATAATTCAATGGCTGCTTGTCTAGATTCTATGCACTTCAGACAGGCAACACGAATTGTGCCTGTTAACAAATACTGCAATATATTAGAGGGATAAGATTTAATAATCTTCATTTTCTGGGTAGGTCAGAAACTTATTAAATACTAAAATGACATCATTCTAAGGTAGTTTTCTTACAAAGACATGCTCAACTTACTGTGTACTAATGTTAGCTGTTAAGACATTGATAGTATTCCCAGTAGCATCTTGTGCGGCCCAGACATCAGTGCTGGTCCCAGATAAAAGCCAGTTACTGATAATGGATGTACTGTACCAGCCACTAGAGGAAAAGCAAACCCCGCTATGTCCCCAACAGAAACATTGGATACAACCATCAGCATTCCACTTACCCAGACCAAAATAGCCTGAAGAACAAGAATGGTGTAAAATAAATAAAAAATGTCGTCTAATTTTCATTAAGTCTGTTTTAAACATAATATGTAACAGCTAATAAGTTAAATGTTAAAACAATTCCTTTTGTTTCAAAAAGTTTCACTTTCTGAAAGAAAATTTGGTGGTATTATTTATGCTCCATCCTAATGATATGAATAATTTAAGTAGAGCCTATTTTCCGGATAATGCATGCAATAAAAATCCTTGCTTACCACTAGATATGGAGGCACTGTGGCTGAGCAGTAAAGCACATGGCTTCTAAACTGGGGAACCCGGGTTCAAATCCTGGTGAAGACTGGGATTTTTTATTTTGGGATCTTTGGGCACTTCTGAGTCCATCCAGCTCTAATGTGTATCTGACATTAGTTGGGGAAAAGTAAACGCGGTTGGTTGTTGTGCTGGCCACACGACAACCTCGTTAACCGTTGGCCACAGAAACAGATGGCCTTTACATCATCTGCCCTATTGACCACAAGGTCTGAAAGGGGAACTTTACTTTGACCACTAGATATGCCTATTTTATGCAACCTCTAAAAAATTTGCCACTTTTTCTAACATGTTTTGGTCTTTAAAGGATTTATAATTTATCTGAACAAATTTACCTTGTCTGCACTGTGAACAAGAGCTGCCTTGTACTCTAGGAAGACACTGACACAGTCCAGTCATTAGGTCACAAGCTCTTCCAGTGCTCCCATCAGTGCTACAGTTACACTTTGTACAGCCAGCTGTTGTCAGGTTAAAATATCTGAAAAAGTAAAAAAAAAGTTTGTTAAGTTCCCCTTTCAGACCTTGTGATCTATGGGGCAGGTGATGTAAAGGTCATCAGTTTCAGTGGTCTACGGTTAGCGAGGGTGGCTTGTGAACAGCACAACGACCAACCGCTTACACTTTTTCCCCAACTAATGTCAGGTACCCAAATTTGGGAAATTTGGGAATCACAAGAATTTGAGCCCGGTACCCTTCGGTTCAAAGCCAAGCGTTTTACCACTCAGCCACCACTGAATATCTAAAATAACTGAAATAAACACAATTGAATGTAAATAAAAAAATTTCACTTTTTTTTCTTTCTCATTATCAGTCTATTGGAGAGTTGAGAGGGTTCTATATTTGAAAAGAACTGAGCTCAAGTATACAGTTCAGGCATCTCTCCAAGCAGTTTCTCAAGTATACAGTTCAGGCATCTCTCCAAGCTGTTTCTCAAGTATACAGTTCAGGCATCTCTCCAAGCAGTTTCTCAAGTATACAGTTCAGGCATCTCTCCAAGCAGTTTCTCAAGAATACAGTTCAGGCATCTCTCCAAGCAGTTTCTCAAGAATACAGTTCAGGCATCTCTCCAAGCAGTTTCTCAAGAATACAGTTCAGGCATCTCTCCAAGCAGTTTCTCAAGTGTACAGTTCAGGCATATCTCCAAGCAGTTTCTGATTTCTAGGAGCCAGTAACATTGAGCCTATGGTTTGTTTTGAAAAAGAAATACACAGCAATACTTAGATGATTATGAAGGAAAAGAGCTAATATGATTGGCTGGTTGCCTAGTCATGTGGTATGTTCAATAGACTGTTGAAACGATGGTCAATGTTTAAAAAACCTCCTGCCATAATTGTTTGCTGTAATGCAGGATATTTGCACTAGGACCTCTTCAGTTCTGAAATAATATCTGAAAACATCTGGGTTTTTTAAACAAAATAATATTGGTATAGCTAGGCATGGAGGCTGAAGTGTTTCCAATTCGAATCTTTGTGAAGACTGGGATTTTGAATTTTATTTTTTTTATGCCACCTCTGAGTCCACTCAACTCTAATGGGTACCTGACATCTGTTGGGGAAGTTAAGGCAGTCGGTTGTTGTGTTGACCACATAAGACCATCATTAACCATGGGTCATAGAAACATGCGCTCTACATCATAGATCTAAAGTCTGAAAGGGTTACCTCTACCACTTTTTTACCTAATATTGGTACATAGTAAGAATATTAAATAAAGACATGAATTAAAAGTTTGCACATACCTTTAAGTAAATTATTTTATCATGTATTAAAAAAGAAATTCTGCTGTATATGTGTTTCTTTTGTCAAAACAATTATATGTTATACACTTGCTCAATTAAGAGGATTCTTATCAGAACATTTATTCATTAACAGAAAATATCAATATTAAATACTGACTAAATGTGAGTGGGGCACAGCTAGCTATCTGCCTCATCTGATTTTAGTTAGAATGTGCAGACCAACATAATTTGTGAAGTAAATGTGACCTTGGCACTATTCTTACTTGAGATATATAATTAAAAAAACAAAAATAATCAACTTTTATTTACTGATTGATTCAGTTCATGTACCAAAGGCAAGTAATTTCAAACAGTGACCCACCCATCAGCACAGCCAATACACAGTGGTCCCTTGATCCCTGGTTTACAGTGACAGTTTCCATAGTCATCACAAATGTTGTCTAATGAATAGTCAGCAGTACACTGGCACTTTGAGCAGCCATTGCCTGCGTGGGAGACCATGTTGATTTAGTAGCTTTTTTTTTTTAAACACTTCTTTTTTTGGTCATATCAACATTAAATAAATAAGTAAAAAAAAACATGAACGTAATGTAACCAGACATCTGCATGCCCAGAGGAAGACTAAAAGGAAGGCAAAACCCTCCTTGTGTCAGATGTCTGATAACCCTACCCTACATAAATGCAATGAGGTACAATGATTTTTTAAAATTAAAAAAAAAGTTTAAAAAAAAGGTTATAACCCAAATTAAATTATAACAGCAGCAAATTAAGGGGGTATAACATTAGCAAATATAAAACTTGCGGAAGTTTCATACCTGTGTGTAGACCAAAATATTCCTGCAAGCAAGCATCACACTTTAGTCCCTGAACATTTGGTCGACAAGAGCAAATGCCTTGTCTGTCACAGAGATCTGATAAAGAGCCATTTTTGTTACAGTCACAAGCTGAAATAAAAACATTATTTCCCTTGTCAGATAAATTCTACTATTTAATGCCTAAGAAAACAAAACTTTTTGTATTAGAAATTTAAAGTTCTGCCTGGTCATACGGTTTGCACGCTGGACTGTCATTCAGATTTATCAATGGTCCCGGGTTCAAACCCTGCCCGCTCCCATCCCCCGTCGCCCTGCGGGAGGTTTGGACTAGGAAGTAATTATCTTCAACTCTGAAGGAACATCCGAAACATGTAAAACATTTTACAATTTGTAAAAAAAAACAACAAAAAAACAAACAAACTTATAACACTTTTAGACTAGATGTACATAAATTTCAGTAATCTCTCATGTAGCTAGTATAATATAGGTCTATGACGTGTCAAGGATACAAAGCTATTTGACCAGTCACTGTATACACAATACAAGTCTCAGTCGAACTTTCTAAGAGTCGCAGTATTTCTTTATAGATCTAAACCTTCAGTCTAGATTGATAAGGCTTTTTAACAATTAAAAACCCTTTTAATTTTACACAGAACACATTACTAATCATTTATTACAAATCACTGATCAACTCAATTAACTGATTTAATCAGTTTCACTTTTTGTGGAAGTACTTCATTCAGGTAGTTAAGTACTAATATAAGTAATAATATACTAAGTAATATCTAACTTTTGAATTCTAAGTATCTTAATTTGAATCAATGAATGTCTAGATGATAGATCTTGTGTTATCTCATGATCTATATGCTTATTATTTATATTGTAAAGTTAGTACTAGACTTTGACTGCTAAATTCTAAAATCTAATCCTAGACCAATTTGATTACCTATACATACTGAAGTTGATGGTAACTGGTATCGATCAGATGCACAATGTAGACAGTCAGGAGGAAGAAAGCCAGAAACACAATAGCAATCTCCACTAAAGGAATCACACACAGTGCCGTTAGTAGCGCCAGATAAACAGTTGCAAGCTGAAATGTTGATTTTATATTTAGTATAATTTAGATCTAAGATTCTATATTGATTTGAAAATCTAAAACTTGTTCATTTAAATTTACTAAATCGATCGAACTCGGTACTTCGTATCCCGACGTTGGTCTACATTTGTTTATTTTACTTGTTACTACTCCACACGATGTGTTTGAAAATGGGGTCAGTATTACATCATAATGTCGAGAAGGTGAAAAACTGTAACATTGAAATAAATTGCTAGTTATAGATCTAGTCGAACTTCTTCCAAAGTGAATGTTTATTTTATTCGATGTCAATTTTTGTTATAACTGACAAATATGAGGGGAATGATTTGGAGAAAAATACTATGTTAATTACTTGTTATATTTTAATTAGTATAAAATGTTTAATCTCTGAGACTGCAATTTCTTTGTTTTAATGCTTGTTTCACTATAGTTAAAGAGAGATCTAAAACAAAGTGGATAGTTCGAAAATTTTTTAACTGCCCCAGTCTGGGAAAGAGGTAGACTGCCTCGCCCCTTGGTAGTACAAACAGCGATGGAGATATTATTAGTCAAGAAGGAACCACAAGCTAATTACCCAGTGTCCCCTTCAATTGGAAGGCCATGATACTGTATTCAATACTGGCACACACTGACCGACTGGACCTTACACTGTTCACTGTCATTTGTAGACAAGAGGACACATTGGCACTTGGTATTCTATTTGAGAACTGTTCCGGCGATATAGTTGGTATAAACACAATCTGTAAAATTTTGTTCACTAATTAGCATGGTCATAAAGATGAGCCAAAATTAAAGTTAATAAATGTATTTTGGTTTAAAATGACATTGCACGAGTAGTTCAGTGCATTTGTAAACACGTGCTAAGATCTGTGACTTCGCCGAGAACAAAATGTTCAATGGGCTATAAGCAGAGA
This sequence comes from Biomphalaria pfeifferi, assembly GCA_030265305.1. Taxonomy (NCBI): domain Eukaryota; kingdom Metazoa; phylum Mollusca; class Gastropoda; family Planorbidae; genus Biomphalaria; species Biomphalaria pfeifferi. The sequence continues at coordinate 1,910,986 of JASAOG010000012.1, forward strand.
TAACAATGCACAATACATAAATCTAAATACATCGAAATAAATGTAAAAGCCTACAAGTAAAGACAGGTCTGCACACAACCTCATACTTTTAAACAGACAAAACGCAACACATAACCTCGATGTTTACAATCACTTTGAATGCCCCAAATCATATAGTTTTAAAGAAACTGCAGTTTCTCACTGTTGTGGACGGTAAATGACTTGTAGCACCAAACTGTTGGTAGACAACTAAACCGATGTAGGAATATTATATCTTAAGTTATAAAACTTGAAATAACTTGAAAAACGTCTTTGTGAACAAAACTAAATATAACTTTTATAACAATACAAATTCAACTTAAAATGAAATGAAATAAATGCAGAATGTATCTCACTACAAAAATACGTCTTTTCACTCTGGCATTCTGGGGTCGTCTGATGTACCCAATCAGCTTACGACAATGCAGCTTATCTTGCATCATTCACACTCCACAGCCGCCAACTTCTTGTCACACACACACACACACACACACTCCATTACACTGATCCCTTGTGTTTGAGGTAGATCCTACAAAACTGCAACAAGTGAAGGAGCATCTTACGTCAGTACGGCGCGAGACTCGCTGGAGACTACAGGAAATAAGTGTCGAATCAGAAACGGCAGATCTTTACATCATGTACTAGTAGAAGTATGCATAGTAAATAGCTGAACATTCGAGACGGAGACTCTCTAGGTCTAAGTCTCACTAGCCGCACACAAAGGCACAGAAATGACGTACCAAAATTAGTGCACTCAGGGTTGCAAAAGTAATTCTCAGTTACGATGGACGAACGACAGATAATAGAGAACAGATATTCCTTTTTTTTTCTGCAGCTTAGAAAAGTGCTGTTCAACTCAGCACTGTTCATGAACCATACAATTTGAACTAATTTTTAAAAAAATTAAACCCTTCTTTTTTTTTTTAAATGACATTAAAAAAAAAGAGATAAGTAAATATGAAACCACTGAAGAAAATCATGCTTTAACGTCACATTCTCTCTGGAAAAGACTTTTAACACGTTAACTTTGTCCATGTGCAAAACACGTTATCCTTGTCTAATGTAACGTTTGTGTTGAATGCAAACTGGCTTTTGCTTCATTGTAACCAGTAAAATAGATACGTGTGCTTACAGAGACCAGATATTGTTTCAAACGCACATATTTTCTTGTTTTCTTCTTTGTGCTAGTCATTAAAGAAACGTTTGTCTTTTTACCACAGATACTGCAAGCGGATGGGTAGAAGTGATGGCATTAGAATCCAGTTTATCAGGCTCTTTCCTCAATTGATTCCACTATTGACATAAACTTTTTCTTGAACATGTTTTCATATGCTGATTCTTGCTGATGGATGATAATTTCCCATTTTATTGTCGATTACGACGCCAAGAACCAAACATATATAAATTCCGAATGGAACTTCTTCAGATGATTGTCAACGGCAGAAATGCACACAAGCTGTCATGCTGATGAGTGTCACTTTCAGTGTAGTAAATAAAGGCACCATTGCAAATATTTTTCACTGTACGTTTGATTTGGACCGGCAGTCTTTATTTTCCCTATGGTGTTTCGATTTTACCGCCAAAATTAGCCGTTCGAATCACCGCTTTCCGATTCTTGTACATATGTTGGCACTTTCCTGATAACTTATGTGTCCAACTAAAAAGGACTGCACTTAACACTGCGCACAGAGCGGAAACGCATCACCTTCCTTGAAACAATCCCGAAATCGGACTGAAGAAATGACTGCTGAGAAGCCAATTGTGACACGCCAAATAGGCAAGCGACTGCTGTAACATGATTTTTGCATTTTTCTGTCTCTATCCGGAGGGGGGGGGGGGCGAAATAAACTTGGATGGACAATAAAATCAAAAAAACAAAACCAAATATCGAGACATTGATTCGTGTAAGATAAAGTACCAAGCGTGTAGGCTTACCACTTGACTTGAAGTGCCACAAGTAGTAAGCGTTCTATGGTTTGGAAAGTACTGGCCTATATATCCTGCACACGAGAAGTAAAAGCTAATTCATAATTTTTAAACAGTTACATTGTTGGTGCAAAGGATGAAAGTTTTGGTGTCGTCTGAAGAAAGTTTCTCGACTACTTTTTGTGTTCACGTGTGGCTCTCTAAAAGGGTACATGTTACTCTACACCATCTAGACAGAGGAGACACAGGTCAGAAATTGATTTTGTTACTTACCGAATCAACAAGTAATGCAGTCCCACCTGAGTTGCTTATGGTTAGAGTGTAGTTAGTACCACTGTTAAGACAAGTTCTGCCAATAGTTACTCCGCCTGATGAATACAAATATCACATTTCAAATAGTTAATCATTAGATTAGAAAGTGTAGACTAGAAACGGACGCCATTAATTAGTTCTTGTGTGTGTTAGGGTACAGCAACATCATTAATTAAAGCTTGTTTTTAAATGAAATAGGTATGTAATAAATCTACTATTGTGTGTATCAAGACTGTTCCAGTAGAGAAGATATTTTGATAGACGGAGTAAAATTAGTGACTTTTGTAGTTTGTGTCATTATCTTGGTGATCATCATCATCATCATAATCAAAGTCCATTTGAGTGAGGGTTTGAGAGGCTCAAATCTTCTCTTGCATAAGCTCTGGACAGAAACCCTGCTGTTTTGCGTAGTGCATACATGTTACCATACAGGTCAAGAATTTTTGGTTTCCCAGACCTGTCGAGACGGAGATCAGCAAGTCTGGGGCAGAATATGAGACACGCTTTCCTCTTCTTCCATGCAGCATGGCACCGTGAGTCAAAATTTGGCCATAGCGTGAGAAATATGAGCCAACAAGACAGTGACTTGTCCTACACTGTGCTGTAATAGCTTGCTCAGGCCTGGACAGCTTCCACCACTGGGAAGAGCACTCAGGGCGCCTCATGCACTTCCAGACTCCACGGGCTTTTTGGGACTTGTCCCAGAACTCAAGCCACTTTTCCATTTCTTTTTTTTTGGGGGGGGGGGATTATAGCCAGAGCATGATGAAAACTCACAGCCTGCTCGGTGGGTGGTGTTTGCCCATCCTAGTAGGCCAAGGAGTCTGCAATGGTGTTGCCAGTCACACCTGGTGATCATCAATCAAATTCATTACCTGGCACTGTCGAGATTGAGATTCATAAAAGTTGAAACTTTAATTGTGTTTGTCTCAACAGATTCCATAATGTGTAAGTTTACGACATTACCGCCCTCTGATTGACCACAAGAATCATTCATTGCATCAGATGTTTGTAAGGTCGATACTGTTATTATTATGTTAAAAGCGAACTAATATTCATTCACTGGTACCTCTAGGGTCGAGCTTCACTAGAGAGAAACAAAATTTATGTAGTCCCTTTAACATTGTCCTCTGTTAAATTGTTATTTTAGACAACAATTAGTGAAAATAAAGGTGTGCCTGGAATAATTTAAATAGTTATCGTTACAACGAAACGTTGTGTTCTAATATTTAAGAATCACAACTAGCAACCCCACCCCAATCCCTAAAAAGTAAATCTTACTAAGAATGTATCGTTGATTCAGTAAAACGGCATTGGCGTAGCTAGGGTGGGGCCCGAATTCGAAAGTCCCCCCCCCCGTGACCCAATTGAGGGGGGCCCCAAATGAATGTCGTAAATTTTTTTATACATTTAATATTAAATATTACGCCACTGCCGTGTAATCTTGCTATTCACGTGGAGACAAACATACTAGACAGCATTGATCTGGAGGATGGTAAAGATGCCTTTCTTGCAAAGAAATCACGACATGAGGCAAGAGACTTAATGAGCATTTTTTTAAAATTAATTTTACTTATATACTGTATCAATTGGAATTCAGACATTTATTTATTAAGTACATTATCTCATGTCATGATGTCGAATGTCAAAATGCAGGGCCCCTAAAAAGATCAAGCCCTTCTGGCCCAGTTCGGGCCTACTAATTCCTAGCTACGCCATTGCAAAAGGCTTATCACATAATACTTTTAAAATATTTTTTACCAATGGGAACATGTTCAAGTTTTTAAGTCATTTCGTTTTACGACCCTAGTACGTTCCTTCAGAAACGAAAGAGTTTAACGTCCTAACCCAGATTTTCTGCAAGACGACCAAGAAGTGTCCAAAATAGGAAGCACCAAAAATGCATATCGCTCGACCCAGCAGATATTTAGTAAGTTTAGTAAGTAATTTATGTTTTAGACTCAGTTAAATGAAACACCATTAACAGATGTAATGCATATATACATGTTTTACCTCTGATATCAAGTTTGGTTTCCGAGAAAGCCAACGCCCAAATCTGACCAGATAGGATGGCACTACCACTGCAGTCGTATGTTCCTAGAGAGGTCAGTGATCCGGTCAGAGAGATCATGTTGTCATTAATGGTTTTCTAAAATTCAGAACAAGATTTAAAAAAAACAAAACATTTCGCCCATAGCAGCATAAAAATGTAATTTTCACAAACACGATATAACGATGACTGCTTTACATTAAAAATTGGATTATGACGGCTTAACATCATCTCATCTGTTCCTTGACTTTTCGTTGTAGGGGTGCTGTGAGTCATGTGACATGTACGAGTACATCAAGGTTATGCAACCATTAGCCATGGCTCTGGACACGTTGCAAGCTGAAGTCAACTGTTTCATGGGACTACTCCTACCAACAATTTCTTCCTTGCGTTCACATCTTTCTTCAATGAAGCCCTTATTGAAGTTTGCGGCTCCACTGGCTGATGCATTACTTAGTGGAAGCAGTAAAAGATTTGGCCCACTTGAAGGTGAAGATGATTTGATAATTGCAAGTGCTTCTCATCCACAATTCAAGTTCCGATGGATACAGTCTGACGCTGAAAGAGTTCGAGCTAAATATTTGCTGCTACAAGCAATGCAGGCCATGGCTGACTGTGATGCTGCAGGCAATGCTTCCAATGATGTTACAACTGCAACGACTTCTTCATCTCATGTAGGAAGTTTCTTCTGTTTTTATGAGTCTGATACTGGAGGTAGTATTGCTCAGTCTGAACTTGAACTTTTCCTAAACGATTCTTCAAAACACATATCTAGTCTCCAGCACTAACCACTTGTGAAACAAGTATTTGTTCGTAAAAACACAAGTCTTCCGTCAAGTGCTCCAGTGGAAAGACTATTTAGCATAGGCGGGCAAATACTGGCTCCACGAAGAAATAGTCTAACGGATGATCATTTTGAAATGATCTTACTGCTAAGAGCCAATAAAAAACTGATACAGTGGTTATTGATTAGTTAGTTATACAACACAACAATTAATAGTTTTTAATGATAGGTTAATTTTACACTTTAAACTGGTTGATGTTGCTTTGACTAATATATTGGTGAATGATTGTTTTTTTTTATAAATACTTATCATACTGTTTTTAATAAAGAATTATGTGACGTATTATAACCGTTGTTGGAGAATCATACAACCCATCGTTGACAATCCCAGTAACTAGTAGTAACTATCTAGTTTCTTTTTGGAGTAACTAGTAAAATAACTAGTTACATTTTGAATAGAGTAACTAATAGAGTAACTAGTTATATTTTATCTGTTGTAACTAGTTCTATAACTAGTTACAATTTGACAGTAACTAGCACAGCACTGGTCATGTCGTACAATATGGTTGAGAATAAGCTCAAGTTGAACGAAGACAAGACAGAAATAATTAAGATTGGCACTCGGGAAAACGTCTCAAAAGTCGAGAGCACAGATTATCTTTTTATCGCGAACTACCAGGTTCCTTATATGTCCATGTAGTGCGGAATCTTGGAGTTTTCTTCGACTCAACACTATCTTTCGACCCACACATAAGTCAGCTCTGCAAGGGTCTTTATCTGCAGCTGTGCAGATTAGGCCAGATCCGACCATATTTGACAACGGAGTCAACAAAAAAGCTATATGTAGCATCCATACTCTCCCGCCTTGACTACTGCAACGCCGTGCTAGCAGGTATACCCGATGACAAAATAGCCAAGCTGCAACGTATTCAGAACAACGCCGTGCTAGCAGGTATACCCGATGACAAAATAGCCAAGCTGCAACGTATTCAGAACAACGCCGTGCTAGCAGGTATACCCGATGACAAAATAGCCAAGCTGCAACGTATTCAGAACAACGCCGTGCTAGCAGGTATACCCGATGACAAAATAGCCAAGCTGCAACGTATTCAGAACAACGCCGTGCTAGCAGGTATACCCGATGACAAAATAGCCAAGCTGCAACGTATTCAGAACAACGCCGCATGAATAGTCCTTAGAAAAACAAGACGAGATTCTGCTGCTATGTTCTTGCGCACGCTCCCTTGGCTTGCAGTGAAAGCGAGAACTGACTACAAGGTGTCCACACTTTGTCATCAGTGTATATATAACAATGAGATGCTCTTATATCTCAGAGAACTGATTACTCCATATGTCCCCCAGAGAGCCCTGCGCTCAATGGACTCAACGCTTCTAGTGGTGCCACGTTTCTCCCTCAAAAGCTACGGTCTGCGGGCTTTTTCTGTGCACGGACCAAAGGTTTGGAACTCACTCCCCATTGATCTCAGACAGACAACATGCTACACTACTTTCAAGAAGATCATTAAAACCTACCTGTTTAAAACTTTTAAAATTAGTTTGTCATTTTTGCTCTCGTGTTTATGTTCGTAATGTTATCACAGCGCCTTGAGCCTACATTTTGTTTGTTAACAGCGCTTTATAAATAAATATTATATGACCAAACCCGCTCAGCTTTCGCCTCTTCACAGATGACTTTCTTTTTTGCCAGCCGGAGTGTTGACTTCTAAAAGTATAAAATTTCTTTTCCCGGTATCTGATACTCAGCAGATGTTTTTTTTTAAAATAGTATTTACTCTCAAAGGCTTGGAATTTTTATTTCAGTTTCAGATTCAGTGTCCAACTTTTACAATATAGGAGAACAGACCCCCACTAACGAAGAATACAGTTTTAACTCTATTAGAAAACTGATGTTACTCTTTCATATTTTATACGCTTTGCTCGTGACAGCGGATGCCAAGCTTAAACGGGTTATTATCTCTTTTATCAATCCTCCATCTCTCGTTATCTTTGGACCTAGGTTACTGGGTATTTAAATGAGTCAACTTCTAATGTTTGACCAGTCCACTGTATGCAACATCTCGTACTCTCTTCACCGCAAACCAGTATTTTGCTTAAGATAAACAACGGGATGATAACGGCATAATTCTGTAGTTTGACCTAAGTTTATAAGTATCTATGGACGCCGGAAGCTATGGCGTTTAACTAAGTCGGCGATTCGGCCATTGGGCAGACTGGTCTCTATAGGTTTGGTCGGCAGCCAGTCTAGGAGACGGAAACTCCGAAATAACACCTACGGCTATTTGTTGTTCACAGCCGTCTCAGACTTCTGTGCTACTGTGAACTGCATTTAGCTTAAAGAGTGGTATTGGTCTGCGCGAGCCAATTATCACTTTAAAAATACTCTGCACAGGCTGGAGGCAATGCAGTAATTAGCCCACAAATGACTAGTCCCAAACTAGTCGATAAAAGGATATCTAAATCGACCACCTGCGGACAATGGTTGTGCTTGCCCTGTCTGTGGCAAAATATGTAGGTCACAGCTGGGACTGCGCAGCCACGGGAAATACTGCATTCCTCACTTATCTTCGGACTAAAAGACTAGTCTTATTATAAGTCTCTTGAAGACACCATTTCTATGGGTATTTTTTGCCTCTTAGACATGTTACAAGAAGTAAAATATGAAAAAATAAACTTTTTTAAAAACAAAACTTTAGAGAAGTATAATTGTATCAATTATTTTCGATCAATCATGTTATTAAATTTGTAATAAATCTAGACTAGCAACAATAAATCTGTGCGATTGGAAATATTTTTTAACAATTGTATTTGTTTAACGCAATTTCATTCTATTAGCACGCTCAAGGCGCTATGGTCTATTCACTTGTGTGAACCAGTTGGGGGGAAAGGGTCAAGTTTTTTATTGATTTATGTTTTGCCAGGGGCGATAAGTAATTGTGCAAAGTTTTAACTTGATCCGAGAATGGGAAGCAGTAGACATAACGCGGACAAGATTCCATCCAGACAGACGGACAGAATAAGTTGATGGAAACTTTGTCTTTAAAAAATCACGACTAGTCGAGATCCCGAGATTCTTCAATCAGGGGTGTAGGGTCGTGCGGTAGTTGCGGACCAATTTTTTGTTTTTGTGTATTTAATGTTTAATATATATATCAGGCGTGTTTAAAACCGTTTTGTACATTTAGCGCATGATTCAATAGGAATCTAGGCTACTTAATCTAAGGTTAATTCTCACTCTTTCTGGTCCTCTTACTTTGATTTCCCCATAATATATAGATTAGTGACGTATGTCTACGAATTGTTAAAGACAATTGAGTCTGGAACAAACCTAAACCATTTGGTGGAGATACGATGGATACAAGGAAAGAAGCTATGACAAGATTACAAAAATATTTTTTTATCTTTTTGTTTTTTCAGTATCTGTGAGATGAAGCTTCAGAAAAGACAATAGACTATATAAGACAAACCCTACACACATAGTTGTTATAAGTCCAAATACAATTTAAAAAAAACAAGAAAATATATTTAAAAATACTTTTTAAAAAAAAACTTAAGTAAAGCGTACTTTATCAATTAGTTTGGGTCAGTCATGTAATGTAGAAATGTATGTCTAATCTGCGTCGATATAATTTGTTCTGTTTAGCAAATAGGTTGCGTGTTTCTGTACGCGTCAGATTAATAGTGAGTTCGTAATTACAGATGTGCAGATCAAGAGCATAATCCACAGATAGAGTGAACAACCAACAGTCGTATGAAGAAGTATAACTGTTTAATTCACAACGGGAGCAGTCTAGTCTCAGTGACTATAATGCACGATGTTACCTCTATGAAACCTTAACCCTCAACTGCCTCTTTAAACTATCTAAGCTACAGTCTCACTTTGGGTTAATGTCGTCACAATTATGCGTTCACTATCAGTCACCTAAAGTGCATCTCTCCAGTAATAATATTTGTAATAGACCTAGACTAACAATAAAAAGGATTTAATAACAATAAAAAGAGGGGGGAACGACCTGAATTCAAACTCATGGACCAAGCCTTCTCAGGCTTCCCAAGCTCTGCTAGTGGAGAGTTTATGAACATGGAAGGTTGGATATTTATCTATTGTTTCTATAATCTCGTTCAATAACTATGGGAGCGTTTGAAAAGTAAAAAAAAAAAAACAAGTTTTGGTTACATGAACTTCGTGTATCATTATTCGTCACCTTCACAGATACAATGAACAATAATCTAGTTTCTGTATGCTGGTTGACTGAACTATATATATAGTTTCTATATGCTAGTAGACTGAACTACATGTGTCATGTTAGTAATTCATGAAAGAAATTTTAAAATAAATTGTCAGTTACAATCTCAATTCTTAAACGTGAGATGTCACTGATAACTGTGGTACTGTTTATGTAGTATCTCTTACCTTGTTAAAATTTGTGACATGGGATTGGTTATTCCTTTCATTTCGCGTTTTAAAAATGGTGGGAGCATATTTTACTTTCAACATTTTAACATCTCATTATGTTAATCTTTGGAAGGAAGGTTGCGCATTTCAACTGAATCCCTTATATCCAACTAAGGCAGCGTTTATAGTAAATAAATGTAATGGATGATAGCCTACCTCATATCTGACCACACAGTCCACTAGTCCACTATACTTTGAAGTAAACGGAATAGTCAGACTGGCACCTCTGTTCACATTGACCAATCCCGTTCCACTTACAGTAGCAGTGGGAGTACCATGGCCTGATATGAGCACTACATTCTGAAAGGGGTAAACGTGTACAATCTATACACTAACAAAAATCTGGGCGAAAAGGTGTTGAAACTTTAGAGAAATTTCTAGAGCTACATTCATGTAAAGATTCAACGTCTATATTTCTTATCTTATATATTATAGACGTTACTTTAATACTTGCATTACAGCAACAACGACACTAAAATAAAAGATCTAACTATTTTCATAATTGGTTTTGTTTTTTTTGTATAGAGTGTTTTACATGCTCCTCTTTAGTGGCCATGTGGGTGACAAGGGTTAGGGCTACCCATGACCAAAATTTCGTGCCATCTTTAGGCGCTCAGTAAACACATTTTAAAACGAGTCCAATGGTTCTAATCTAATTTGGAATACTAATAGACTAGAGGAAAGTAACCAAGTGGTTTACCACTCAACCACACATTTTAAAATATAAACACATTTTTATTTCCTCTAAATATTTAAAAACATAAATTTTAACAAATTCTTCAAAAAACAATATTTTGACAGTTTTGTTTTGTTTTAGCATTCTGTTACTTAGGCTTATAAATACATGTTTCTATTACAGGAAATGTGTAATCCTAAAAGCCTATAAAAATTCATTACCTCTGTTGTGTAGGTCTCTGGTTCAAGTACTATGACATCAAGACGAGGAACGTATTTTCCCGTGGGAAGTGATCTGCAGTCCCGGCCTCCAAAGTCACCAAAACACGTGCACACTCCTGTGTCGAGAGCGCAATTCAACTGTTGGGACGCCCCTGGATCGCAGTTACATGGCGAGCATCCCAGGGGGTTGTTGGCGTTAAAGCCGTAGGTCAGATTCTATCAACGGAGAGAAGACATGTTCTGCGTCAAAAATCTAGATATTTATGCATGTGATCTGTGTAAGACTAGAATAAAAGGCTAGTCTAAGAATAGGATGCATATTGTAAATCTCAAGGCTTTTGGCAAAATGTAACAACTTTCCAGTAGTGATCAACTTGTTATTTATAATAAGAACAAATTGAAAAATATCATCATCATCTGTCCCTTAACTTTCGTCGTAGGGGTGCTGTGGCAGTTTGTGTAACTGTAACCTAATCCCTAGGCAGTTCATTCAGCAGCAGGATATCGAGAGAGACGCCGGTCCATTCTTTAATGTTCACCAGACAGATTTTCTTTGGACGGTCCTTTCTTCGTGCTTCCTCCACTGTGCCTTGAAGAATGCCTTTTCAGGTCTTACACTAGGACCAAACCAGCTCAGCGTTCGTCTCTTTACAGTATTGCGGAGCTCTTTTTACCAGCCAGAGTGTTGACTTGTAACTCATTTGTCTTTCTTTTCCTTGAATCTGATACCCATTGAAAATCACAATCTGCATATGCAACGCTCATGTTTTGAGATCCAACAACCAGATTACGTTCAGAAGAGATTCATTTATCACCAAAGTCGAGGTCTAAACCTTCACAATGACATTAAACCTATCAATTATAAAATTTTCATTCTTAACATGAGTCAATTAAAATATTTGTTTTGCCATAAATTATTTCAACATGAACATTTGACATGTCAATTTAGTCGATACATTGAACTGATTTCTGTGTTTTCAATTTAAAAGTTTATATAAGCACAAGATTCAAGTTGAGTCTTTCTATATGGAGGATTGATAGACGATTCTATTGTTGGAAGGCGATGGGGACAATGGAATAAAAGGTGGTCTGCCAATCTGATTAGGTTTTATTGTTTTATTTTTTTGTTACTGTTTGGAGCTCTACAATATAGACTTCGCTTCCAAATCAACGATGTCACACATAACAAACATCTGCCAGTGGACATAAATACACAAATACGACAGCCGCCCAGCAGTTAAAGACGTATATGAATGGGGGGGGGGGGGTGACAGAGGAGCTCGTGAAAAATGGAGAGAGAGAGAGAGAGTGAAAGAATGAGAAAAGAGAAAAAAAAGGTAAATAGAGAATGTAAGAAACAGGGAGTGATAGATTAAAGAGAGAGAGAAAGAGTAGACATTTTCTTTAAAAAAAATCCACTTCACTTCTTTGACTAGACAATTCTTTTAAAATTAATCGCCAAGAGATTTCCTTTCAAAACATCTCGCCACGCTTTCAACAAAGTGTCCCAAATTATTCGTATCTTAAAACGCCTCTTTATGGCAATAGTAAGAGAGAAAAAAAACGTAATAATATGTGCAAACAAGGTCTCACTAAGACTTCGTTATGGCAACATATGTCGTGCCTTATGACAGAACGAAGATTGATCAATATTATGTTTAATAATCAATTCGTTGTAGTACACGGCCAGCCCCCAGACATTATCAAGCTAAATTAAAATAAGAACTCTCTAGATTGACGTATACAAGATTAAAACAACACTGCCCGACTGTTTTATGTAAAAATTTAAAATAGACATTATCAAACTTAATTAAAATAAGAACTCTGTAGATCGGCGTCTACAAGATTAAAACAACACTGCCCGACTTTTTATGTAACAAATTTAAAATAGGTTGATTGTGTTATATTAAACCAATAACTAGTCTATACATCTATGGCCTCTTTCAATTGCGAAGCGACCGTGGATGGAAATGGGATGAATGCCTGGTCATTAGCTAGGTTCGGAACGATGTCGAACCTGGCAGAAACTATCCCCTCCTCTAAATGCAGCTGGCGTGTCCAAAGGTACGGCAAGTGACGATGAAGTTTGGGATCAGCGGCGTCGCAGGCTCTATCAGGATGTAGCACTGTTAGCTGCAAGCACCTAAATGTCGCAGGCTCTATCGGGATGTAGCGCTGTTAGCTACACGCACCTAAATGTCGCAGGCTCTATCGGGGTGTAGCACTGTTAGCTGCAAGCACCTAAATGTCGCCGGCTCTTGATTATTTATCAGGTTTGACTCCCGAAGCCTTTTCCATGTTTGGGTATAGCTGCAAGGTAGCAGAAGTTTGAATTCAGAGTTTTCCATTTCCTGAAAGGGTGGGGAGGTAACCAGCCAAGTCTAGAAAGATCATTTCACCCTCCTGTCGGAAACTTACTGGCTTAGGCACCAGTTACTCGCCTGTTGGTGATAAGATACCAGTTCCGCCGGACCCAATATCTTTGTTTACATGTTTCGGATATTCCCTCAGAGTTGAAAATAATCTACAACCTAGTTCTATGACTTGTGCTAAAAAAAATAATCAAACTTCTTCAAGCCAACATTCTAACCACTCTCGCTAGTGAGGTATTTATAAAAATGAAAGATTGAATAGTTATCTAATTTTTGTTTTTAAGCGGCGACCTATAAAGGGGACTAACACAGCTTATACCACCACCAGTCAAGTACCATTTCTTTCCCAGGTTCGAGATTCCAAACCAAAAAAAATTACCAATAGTTAATTTTTATTTATGGATTCTTATGTTTTATTAGGTAAAAGAAATAATAGTGCGAAATTTCAGCTTGATTCAAGATTGGATATCGCAGAAATTACATGCACAAACTTTTTACCAGACAGTGTGAGTTGATATAAGCTTTGTAAAAATCATACACACACACACACACACACACACACATAAACATACGTAATTTCTTTAAAACTTTATTAGTTTTGTTACCGAGAAAATATACAAAATTAACAGTCCATTGTTTTTTGCGCAATACTAGATAAAGGTTAAACGAATTTATTTTCATAGATCTACGTCTATACAGAAGTTATAGTGTTAAAAGTAATCGAAGAAATATTTTATTTAGTCCTCACGACAGATGGGGCTACTAAATGTTTCGTCAATACAGTCGCGCCGTCTGCTGCCAACAGATTACAGAAACTTATTGAAACTTAAGTAGGGCGTTACGAACTCAGAGCTTTGAAATCCAAATACATTTCCATCAAACAGATTAAATAGTTACAGTAATACTTGTAGCGGTATTCATTCAGTTGAAATATTGATGGGTTACGACATTCGGGAACTTCTTGTTTGATGATGAATTAATGAAGGCAATAACCAGTAACCACAGCGTTTTAATTCTACAAAAAAAAAAAAAAAAAAGAGAGAAATAGAGATTGAAAGAGAGAGAGAGAGAGAAAGAAAGAGGGGACGAAAGAGAAAGGGAAAGAAAGGCAGAGTATAGGGCTGGGAGCAAGGTGGAATCGACGATACGAACAGGGTAATTGGAAGTCCTAGGCCAAGTTAATATGGAGACCCTATGCGAAGTGAATATGGAGACCCTAGGCCAAGCAAATAGGAAGGCCCTATGCGAAATGAATATGGAGACCCTAGGCCAAGCAAATAGAAAGGCCCTATGCGAAGTGAATATGGAGACCCTAGGCCTAGCAAATAGAAAGGCCCTATGCGAAGTGAATATGGAGACCCTAGGCCTAGGCGAAGCGAAAAGGCTGGCCCCAAATGAAATAGAAAAGAAAAATATTAAAGCTGAGAAAAATACGCAATGAATTATAAGATAGTAGACATAGAGCCATAGGGTTCTGCTATGTTTGAGAGCGAGGCTAGTAGACATAGAGCCATAGGGTTCTGCTATGTTGGAGAGCGAGGCTAGTAGACATAGAGCCATAGGGTTCTGCTATGTTTGAGAGCGAGGCTAGTAGACATAGAGAGATAGGGTTCTGCTATGTTGGAGAGCGAGGCTAGTAGACACAGAGCCATAGGGTTCTGCTATGTTTGAGAGCGAGGCTAGTAGACATAGAGAGATAGGGTTCTGCTATGTTGGAGAGCGAGGCTAGTAGACACAGAGCCATAGGGTTCTGCTATGTTTGAGAGCAAGGCTAGTAGACATAGAGAGATAGGGTTCTGCTATGTTGGAGAGCGAGGCTAGTAGACACAGAGCCATAGGGTTCTGCTATGTTTGAGAGCGAGGCTAGTAGACATAGAGAGATAGGGTTCTGCTATGTTTGAGAGCGAGGCTAGTAGACACAAAGCCATATCGTTCTGCTATGTTTGAGAGCGAGGCTAGTAGACACAGAGCCCTAGGGTTCTGCTTTGTTTGAGAGTGAGGCTAGTAGACACAGAGCCCTAGGGTTCTGCTATGTTTGAGAGCGAGGCTAGTAGACACAGAGCCCTAGGGTTCTGCTATGTTTGAGAGCGAGGCTAGTAGACACAGAGCCATATCGTTCTGCTATGTTTGAGAGTGAGGCTAGTAGACACAGAGCCCTAGGGTTCTGCTATGTTTGAGGGCGAGGCTAGTAGACACAGAGCCACATCGTTCTGCTATGTTTGAGAGCGAGGCTAATAGACACAGAGCTCAAGGGTTCTGCTATGTTTGAGATTTGATCCATGTTTCGCAATTTTTTTTTCAAAAAAAAATTCTCTGAGTCCTGTGCGAAGCCGAGGTTCCCACCAATCGAAGGTATAACTCAGCTGATAGTTTGCCTAAGCCTAAGATTAATTGAAATTAATTTGAAAATGTTATTGGTAGAGAAAATATGAACATACAATCCGAGACTATTATCAAATATTTGACTTTAAATGTGGATAAAGATAACAATGATAATAAACTATACATTGCCACAACACAAACAAAAAAAACAAATGAGATTTTATTTTGATAAAAAATCGAGTACTGA
Organism: Biomphalaria pfeifferi; assembly: GCA_030265305.1. Lineage (NCBI taxonomy): Eukaryota > Metazoa > Mollusca > Gastropoda > Planorbidae > Biomphalaria > Biomphalaria pfeifferi. Next base: position 1,926,388 of record JASAOG010000012.1, read on the forward strand.
GAAACAACACGGAATCCTATCAAGACTTCCCTAGTGACGATATATGCCCGACAAGGAGGTGGGATGGTTATGAATTGACCATATTTTCCCCAAGACTTGAAGAGAACATAAGTATTGAGTTACTTGCCTTGCACTGCCCACAGGTGTCGCCCTCTATGTTCACTTTACACGCACACTGCCCTGTGTTCTTGTTACAGTTGTTTGTATTGTTTACAACACCAGATGCGTTACACGTGCAAGCTTATACAATAAACAATGGTATGTCGTTAATAACAATTATAGGCTACATGCTATTCAACACAAAATACTTTGACAACTTATTAATCCCCCCCCCCCTAGGCTCATGAACTTTAAGATTATCTGTTTTTTTGTTTGTTTGTTTGGGTTGGGGGGGGGGGGGTAATTTATTTTAGAGGTCTAAAACACTTTAGCAGCTTTAACATTCCACGTAAGTAAAAAAAATTGTGCTCATCAATAATCAAAACTAAGCTAAACTTAATGTCGCTAAGTTACATAATGGATATAACCCTAAATTATCTAAACTGTGACCTGATATAGTTTTATTTTTAAAAAAATTGTGGGCGAGTAATAGCACAGAACTATCAGCACCAGGATTCGAACCCAGGAACCCTTGGTTCGGAAGCCAAGCGCTTTACCATTCAATCATAAAGCTGGAGTCCTTCTAGTATTCCATATAGATCAAACTAGTCGATAAGCGGACCTTCAGAAAACAACGATTACGTTTGTGCTGGAAATGACAATATATATATGACATCTAGGACTTCGTAGCCACTAGAAATACTGTACTCCTCCTTAATCTTTGGACAAGCCAAGACCAGCTTTATGTATTTGTTTTACCCCCATACCTTCATCTAATCACCGTCTTATAAACTACGGTAACTTCCTCTTACAGTATCTCAGATGCTTCCTCCCCCCCCCCCTTTTACCCATTTCCAATCTTTGTTTAGGTCTTTAGGTCTAATCAACTCACTTAATTCTTTATTTTTTTCTCACTATAATGCCTAGTATAAAGTAAAAAAAAAGTTCCCCTTTCAAACCATGCGATCTATGAGGCAGATGATGTAAAGGTCATCGGATTCTGTGGCCCACGGTTAGCGAGGGTGTCCCAATTATTCTCTAGATTATTCTTTCCCCTTAGCAGCGCTTGTGTGTACCAAATGTTTAAACCGATTACTTTTATGATCACTAAATCTTTTATTTTACAAGGACTTACCATTACACCCGAGCTCCAACTCTGCACTAAGTCCCCAGAAAGTATCCCGACATTCGCTGCAATCTCTTTGCGTCGCACGTTCCTTGCACGCGCACTGACCGGTAGTGACGTTGCATGTGTTCAAAGCCGTTGGAAGTGTACCCAGATTGCTGCAATTGCAAGCTGTGGAGTACATGTGTATACAACAAAAGAGGATGCCAATATTACATTTATTTTGTGCTGATGATTCCAAATTTTAGCTGTCAAAAGATACCGCTGTTTCCCGAAGGAATAAGCCTACATCAACTAAAAATTGTTTTATACACTAATTATTAATTGAAAGCTTGTCTCAATAACAAATAACAAGGAGGGTTAAAGCAAGAGTCGTTTAATAATTATACGTGTATTTTATTTTGTAAGTATAATAGAATTCATTAACACAATATAACATTTTGGTCTATGTCTGTTTTAAAACTGCCCTTCTCACTTGCCCAGTGTTATTGCAGTGTTCGTATGTGTGTTTCCAAGGTAACGGCGGGGCAAAACGATTGGTGTTTGGTCTTGGAGAATGACGAAACAACGACAGTGTCTGTCATAATTTGTGTTAAGAACTGCATAGATTCGAAAGAGTAAAGACTTGGTTTTTTTTTATAGTGAGTTAGGTTTTGTTAACATATCAGTTTCATGTCAAGTTGAATTAGTCCACATCATTAATAAAACTTATATTAAGTTTTGTTTTAAAAAGAAGTTTGCTTAAGTTATTTCAAGTTCTACAATTAAAAATATAATACATCGGTTTTTGCTGCACTAGCAGTCTAGGGCTGCAATCTAACGACCGACATACAACACCCAGGTAATGGGCTTATAATAGATGGGGGGTGAGTGGGAAAACAATCACTCGCTGAACCAAATGTTTGGAGTTTGAATCTCAGTTAATGTTGATTTTTTGGGTAGGTCCCAGAGTCCATCACGATTTGATGACCTCCTGATGTTTGCTTGGGATGGAAAATAGTTTTGGTCATTTTTTAGGTCACATAGTTTAAATCTATGTGGACATCATTAGCTAATCGAAGCGGGTGACACTAACCCTAGTTTGAGGTTTATAAATGTACTTTGCCATTAGATCTATCTAGATATATGTATTTAAACAGCAGAGATAAATAGTTATTGCACTCTGAAAGCCTGTATTCATATTCAATTAGTTCACAACGCCATTGTTTACCCAAACAAAACGGTTCTCCCGGTACGGAACTATTCCCATAACGTGGGTTGAAGTAGTATCCCGGCATGCATGTGTCACAATTATCACCAGTTGTGTTATCACTGCAGTTGCACACTCCCCGACCTTTGACCTGGTCATAAGCACATGATGTGGCATGTCCATTACACAAACAAGCTGAAATTAGAAAAAGAAAAAAATGATATAAGAACTTTTTATTTAAACTTATTTTAACCTCAAAGAAAATTTAGGAAAAATTAAAAAAATAGACGGAGGCGCGGTGGCTGAGCAGTAAAGCGCTTGGTTTCCAAACCGGGGTCCCGGGTTCGAATCCTATTGATGACTGGGATTTTTAATCTCGGTATCTTTGGACGCCTCTGGTATTAGAGCATGGAATGGGTTGCCTGAGCTAGCCAGGAAAACCAGTGACTTGGCAGAATTTAAGTCATTGGTTGAATGCATGACGCGTAGGACGTAATCATCTTCTTTTTTGAAGTAACGTCTATATTATATAAGAAGAAGAAGAAGCTCTTATAGGTACCTGACATTAGTTGGCGAAAAGTAAAGGCGGTTGATCGTTGTGCTGGCTACATGACACCCTTGTTAACCCGTAGGCCACAGAAACAGATGACCATTACATCATTTGCCCTATAGACCACACGGTCTGAAAGGGGCCATTTACTAAAACATACTCTCTATCCAACGATATAGATCTGTTTGCTGTAACAGATATTAAAAACACGGAAAAAAATGCATCCATCTAGTCCTACTTTAATTTTAAATAATATTGTAAACCATAGACTATGTTGTAAACCAAACATTTACATTATTCGTTGAAAAAAAAAAGACCATTTGGGGAATCGAACCCTTGGCATTTGAAAAACTTTCCGAATATTTACATTATATATCAATAAATACAAAACATCTCCATATGTTAAATTCCTCGTTGTCGTTTTACGATTCTTCTTATTAGCTTAAAAATTCGTGGGTGGAGCCTGGACTAGTTGGACCGACTCCGCAAAGTGCCCAAACTTATGTATTATAGATGTAGATAGGAAATAGTATGATAAATCTACTAGGGTCAATAACTCTGATGGTTTTATTTTATAAAAATGAGATCATAATAACGTCTATGGAAATGTACATGTTATAAAAAGACTACCCAGAGAAAGACTACCCAGAGAAACACTACCCAGAGAAAGACTTCCCAGAAAAACACTACCCAGAGAAAGACTACCCAGAGAAACACTACCCAGAGAAACACTACCTAGACAAAGACTACCCAGAGGAAGACTACCCAGAGAAACACTACCCAGAGAAAGACTACCCAGAGAAACACTACCCAGAGAAAGACTACCCAGAGAAACACTACCCAGAGAAACACTACCATGAGAGGCACTACCAAACAATACAATCAGACCTACCTTCACATTCATTAGAATGAGTACTGTTTCCCATCAGCCAAGGTTTGTTGTTGTACAAGGGCAAACACGTTTCACAATGTTGCCCAGTGGTATTGTGTAAACAGTTACATCCTGCCCCATTCTGCGGGTAACGAAGGCACAGTTAACAATGGTCGACTCGCATGCAAATAAATCACTAATACCCAACCTTCTTGCGAGCTAAATAAATTCCACACACACTTGTCGCGAGCCAAATCACAGTGAAAATAGAAATGAAAAAAAAAAAAGCAGACATAATTTTTTATTAGAAGTGATTTGTATCAACATTGATTCTATGGTAATTAGTTGGGTATTTTAAGTTATTTTTCCCGAATCTCTCTCACACTTCAGTGTCGGCCTGTCCCAGCCATTGGCAATTGAATTTTATATTCTTTATTTGACTGGCGCTCTTCTCACAGTGAGAACAAAAATGTTATGGACTATATAATAGATTTTCTGAAATTCTGAAGCTCAGAATGCTTGAAATCGCTGGGTACCAGGCTAACAGACCCAAGCTAGTGAAAAGAGAAGGGGGGCGCAAACATAGGTTTTTGGGTCCTTTGGGAGTGTCACTAGAATACATGCTGATGATCGGTCGTTGGATTATAGCTCCAGATAGCTAGTATAAACTGATGTAGGCGTATTAAATTCTTAGTATAAAACTAGAAATAACTTAAGCTTAAAAAAAATTAATTAGTGAACGTAACTTATATTAACAATATACATAGATTCAACTTGAGATGAGAAATAAATCTAGTAGCAATAATATGAAATACTATTTTAAACAAAATCTAACTCGCTAGAACAAATCTAACTCACTATAACGAAATCTAACTCACTAGAACAAAATCTAACTCACTAGAACAAAATCTAACTCACTAGAACAAAATCTAACTCAAAAGAACGAAATCTAACTCACTAGAACAAAATCTAACTCACTAGAACAAAATCTAACTCACTAGAACAAAATCTAACTCACTAGAACGAAATCTAACTCACTAGAACAAAATCTAACTCACTAGAACGAAATCTAACTCACTAGAACAACTCGTCCTTACTCTCTAGCATCTCTGATGTAACACACACGCGGGACGTATAACATTCAAGTATGACAGACCACATCTTAGTTTCAGCATTCTCCACCGCCAAAAAAAAACTAACACTCCCTTTTCTCGTCGTAACCTTGGAAACACACACACTCCATATCAGGTTTGTGAAACACTGAGATATAAATCTGTAGCTCAATTTGTCTCTTAGGAAAACAAAAGCCTCCTTTTTGATATTTTCTTTAAAAAAAAATCAATACTTACTGGACCACTACACGTTGCAGCGTGACCAAAACATTTGCACCTGACGTAGATATCCAGATTGTCGACTGCAACATATGACATCATCGGTGACCTGTTCACTGGTGCCGTGAAGTAAAACTTTATGGCAGAGGCAGTTTGTTTTGATATCGTGGCCATGTTGTTTTTTAGAAGAGTGTCGTATGGTCCCCACGGATAGACAATCTACAGACAAACAAGCAATAAGAAAAAGGAATACTTTTTAAAAACAAAGCCTATCTAAGGGATGGAACCGCTAAGTACTGCCCTTTTTTCTGAACATAAAGGAGTATAACTCCCTTTCTGCTATATAAAACAAAATTAATTAATTAGTACTAAATAATATAGTAATTTCTTAATATTGGATTGATTCGTGTATTGTTTTCAACTATGAATGATAATGCGAAATTAAAACGTGTCAAAGCGTAATAAGGGGACAATATATATATATATATATATATATATATATATATATATATATATATATATATATATATATATAGCACACTTTTTCTTTCCATGTGACTTTCAAGATCCTACGGAGACATCGCAAATGGAATGAGCTCAGTTTTCTCTCTTGCTTTGCGTAGGTGGTCCATGATTCACTGCCATACAGTAGTGCACTCATAACGCATGCCTTGTAGACTTCCATTTTGGTCACCGAAGTTAGCTTCTGGTTTTCCCAAACTCTTGGCTTGAGTCTAGCGAAGGTCGAGGCAGCCTTCCCTATGCGTTTTTTTCATCTCCTCTTCTAGAGACAGGTCATCTTTTTGGATCCCACAAGTCACATGGAAAGAAAAAGTGTGCAATACTGAGATCCTTGCGCGATCAGGTATTCCCAGCATCTTTACAGCCCTCAGACAATGCCGTTCGCTCTGGCTTGGACATGTTCGCCGGATGGAGGACAAGCGCATTCCGAAAGTGATCCTCTATAAACAACTCGCGACTGGCACAAGAAAAACTGGTCTCTCCCACCTCCGTTATATAGATGTAATAAAAAATGACCTCAAATCAGTGAACATCAATACTGACAATTGGGAAGCTCTGGACCGCACCAGATGGAGAGAAACAGTGACCAAGAAAGCTATAGACAGTGAAAGAACATGGGAACATCAGGAAGAATAACGTACATTCCGAAAAATGGCCAGCTCCTCTACAACCGAAGCAAAAGCCACTTTAACCTGCGCTTTATGTGGACGGGAGTGTCTCTCCAAAATAGGGCTCCACAGCCACATGAGAAGGTGTGCGCTGAGATGAACCATAGTCATTCTACGACTGAAGGAGGACAATAATATATATATATATATATATATATATACATCTCTCATTAAGTAGCACTTATTCCCTTTATTTCGAAATTAAATTCATTGATTCATGTCTTATTGTGCAAAATTTTTAACTTCATTTGAAAATGGAAAATGGGAGAATAAAACATAATCAAACTCTTTTCCAGAGTTGATATAAGCTTTCTAAAACTATGAACACATTAAAAAAATACTATAAAAATATATGGTCATATATGCGATGGACCTAAGCAAATAAATCTCTGCAATATAAATATCTTTACTAATTGTTTATGTTTAGCTTTTAGCTTTCTCAATCATCTACGATTCTATCACTTGTCTGGACCAGTTGTGAAAGGGGGAGGGAAGAAGGGGGTATCTTGTGAATGTTTATATGATCGTTTTTGAAATGCATAAAAAATCAATCAATCTCCAGATTTTTCAAGGGGACTTATTCAACTTATATCACCACATCTGTCAAGTACAATTTCTTTCCCTTGTTTGAGAAACCAAACAAAATAATTAATTACCAATAGTTAATTAAGTCATTGGTTGTTCTTTATATTGATTCTTGTGTTGTCAGGTAAAAGAAATAATTGTGCAAACTTTCAGCTTAATCCGAGATTGGGTGTGGGAGAAGTAACGTGTACACATTTTTTACCAGACAGTCAGACAGACAGAGTGAGTTGATAGAAGCTTTGTAAAAATACAAAATCTAAACATCTAAAAAAAATGTAGAAAGAGAACCGACTACAAGTTATATATTATGAGAATAAATTAGGTTATGGTTTGTATCAGATCAGATCGAAATGGATAGGATCGCATGGGATTGACTTGGATGAAGCTGGATCCGATCATACTGTATCTGTTCGTCGTTGAAAAATAGAATAGGCCGGTATAGGGATCAAACATCCATGGGAAACTGGTATGCCAACAAACCTACAAATGATGAAAGCAAAAACCCAGAATAGAGAGCTGGAAGGATGAAGAAGCAAAGATGGCAGCATGGAATGGACCCAACTGAGGGGAATAGTCCAGAACACAGTTTTAACAGAGTCCGATGGCAAGGTACTGTTCCACTTGGAGTCAGAAGGGTTAGGTAAGTTAATTAGTAGACAAACTCAAAGTCAACACACAATACAACTCAACTTACTTCGTTGAGGTCGATTTCCAACTTAACATTATAACAAAATGGGCGACTGAAGTCTGGGGATCTTGGACTTAGTGAAATATTTGGGAAAGTCTGCTGACAATTCGATGAGAAGTAATAAAGCGGTGTCCACTCTGAGCTGGATAAGTCCAGTTTGAGAACAATGAAAGACGGAACTGTATTGAAAACGTCTGTTTTATCAAAAGGCGTGGTAAAGGAGATGTCTATCTGAAAATTAAATAAGAGAACGATGTTATCCAAGTACTAAGTAAATTTGTGTAAATAAGAGAACAATGTTATCCAAAATGGAAACAATAAGCCTACTGGTAGTTGTAGGATAACTAGATTTTTATTTTTTTTTGGTCACTCTGAAAACACTGAACACTTTATTTCCTTAGGGGAGAAGTGAAAGCCCAATAATATATTCTTAAACCAGGATAACTTATATTAAGATTTAGATTAAACTATATGAAATTTATGTAGCACTTGAAAAATTGTGTTTTCTTACCATTTGTATAAGAAACTCATCTGTAAAGTTCACAGTGATATATTGGGGCTTAATTGAGCCGCCTGTCTGTGAGTCTATCATAAGTTCTGACTGCCAGTACGTTGGCTGTGCCATACTTGTGTCATCATCATACAAGTTCTTGGGCTGTAGTGCTGAAGCGTTGCATGTATATGGCGCAGTGTCTGATGTATCAAGGCTCCTGTACTGGGTGGTTGAACCACTACCGCATACAGAGCTGACCGAGAGGGAAAGTAATGGGAATCTGGAGAAAGATTGGAATATAGAGGTGGCAGGTGGAAAACATCCTGTTCCTAGACATGTTGAAACTTGACAAACGATCTCTGAACATAAGGTGAAGTGTATAGCGATGCACAACCAATATCTTCCATTCATTGCGTTTGAACGGCGGGAAAAAAATATCCACATTTTTGGTCTATATAGGTCAAGTTCAACTTGAGCGCATTATTTAAAAAGCTCATATAGTATCAGACGATGAGTGACCTGGCAAAAGTGACAAAAAGTGTAACTAATTATTAAAATAATAAGATATTTTATTATACATTTAAACAAAGGTCAGTTCTTTAATCTTCTCTAAGAAAAAAATATAGCGTATGCTAAATATTTTTCGCATACATGTTTCTATTTTAATTACTAAAAATGTAATTGTTAACTTTCTATGTGAGTCGATATTACTCGAAAATCTTTTATGTCTAACAAGACTTAGAAATTGAAAAAAATATATTTTGTTTACTAATCCATTTAATTTGGTAAAGATTTCTGTGGGAGTGGGCAACCAATTTAAGAGAATTAAAAATATCTCTTTGACTTTGCTTCTCTATTACATTTTAAAGATGTATAAAATCTTTTATATTCTTATTCTTTGAATATGCTTCAGTAATTTATAAGAAAAGATATAGTGCTACTCTTTATCTAAGGGGGAATAAACCTTACATATTTAGCCATATTGCCTGAAGTATTTTGTGTATAAGATACAGTCCTACTCTTTTGTTGCTAAAGGAAAGAGTATTTAGAAAAATGAGTTTAAAGATAACAAGAAAACATTTGTCATTAATTAACGAGTGTAATAAAACGTGTCTTTTTGGTAGTTAGAAAATTTAAAAATTAATACAGACAAAAATGTAGCGTTAAAAAAACATTGTTGGCACGACCTAATGGGGTAAGATGGATACAGAGTCATTTCAAAGCTGCTATTTATTTTTCAATGACCTATTGTTTTTGACTTTCATTTATCAAAATTGTGCAAAGAAATATTTTTTAAAAAAGTAAAGCTCCTCTCTTAGACGATCTATGGGGCAGATGATGGTAAAGGCTTTCTGTAGCCCACGGTTAACTAGGGTGTCACGTGGCCGACACAAACGACCAACCGCCTTTACTTTTCCCAATAATCTTCAAATACAGTCGGATGCACTTACGGGCGCCCTAAAGATCACGAGATTAAAGCTCATACCCTAGCCAGGATTCAAACTATGACCAAAACTTTCTTTTTACAAATTTCAAGCAGGATTCAGGTGAATGTGAAATTGAATATTTCCAATGACCTTTTAAGCTTTGTATAAAGTCAAAGTGTGACACTGAAAGACACCTAATAGAGAATGAAGGAGTGCGGTCATTATTGTGTAAGGCTAATTTGTTTAAATATATTTAATTAATTTTTTTCTTTGTGTAGCCTCCCTTTGCTTTAGAAATAATTGAGTAACCTCCCTTAATCTTCGAAATAATTGTTTTATTTAGATTGAAATTCACACAAAGTTTTAACTATTTCTATGTTCACAGGTAACAATGTTCTTACTTTCTCTGTATACGATCAATGAAATGTTTCTCATACATCCATACACACTAAACAAAATATTTTAACAGATCACTTTCAATTCTCAACGAATAGTCCAGAAATATTCTTCCGTTGAAATTTAACAGAGCGAATTATGAACAACTATTTAAAAAAACAAAACAGCGTTTGTTGTTTTTTAGCAGTACAAAGCACATGTCTGACACAGCCACACACTTAGTGCAAATGTTCCTTTCTCCAGCGCATTTGTGTGTATGTGTGAGTGCGTGAGCAGAGCGTGAAATCAATATGCAAATTAGCCCAGTGCAACAGGCGGTGTTTATATCTGCTTCAGTTTTTTTTTCCCTAAGAGCGCGAGCTCCTCGCGTCATTGGTGACACACAAGCGTACCACAACTGTTCTCTTGATGACTAAACGATTAAAAACAAATTGCATACAAAAAATGCGAATGGTTTTTACCAGAATGACGAAAAAGTATGACGTAATAGTTAGAAGTGCTAAAGACCAGGGGCGGACTGGCTATATGGGCAAACGGGCAAATGCCCGGTGGGCCGGTACCAAATGGGCCGGTCTGGTCGCGACCAAAGAAAAAAATAATTAATGTAGACAACTTTTTAAAAAAGTGACAGCAGCAAGACACAAAGGCCCGAATACGTTTTCTTGTGGGTTTTTTTAAAAATTATTATTACAATTAATTTTGTTTGAAATGCAACAAGAATAAAATTTTAAGACTTACACTATACACTGTACGTATTATCATTTGTAAAACGTTAGACCGTACTTTCCACTATGCACGAGCGGCATGGCCTTCTACACTACTTTGATATCTTCAAGACTGTGTTTGGCCTGATCATTTTGCTTTTTCGGCATGGGCCTTTGATGGCACTCCTATTTTTGTTTTGCTCCTTCCCTCACCCGTTTTTTTGATGGTTCCAGTGAAAGTTAACGAAAAAGAGGGATGGGAGAGGTGAAGTTAGAAAACATTGATATGACGCAGCAAAAGGGGAGACAAATAGCTCTTTAACAAAACTGAATAGAAGTTAACTTAAACACATACACACAGCCGAGAACTTGCAAACCACCCAACTTATTCATAGCTCAATATGAATATGGGTATAACCGTATAAAGTTCTAGTTTCTGCGATTTGAAAAGAAAAAAGTAAGTTTCTTGTTGTTTATTTGTAATAACATAGATCTAAAAATACGACACTTAAGGCTTACAAAAAAAAGTTATTATTTAATTAAAACATAAATCTAGATCGAAATCAGTATTTATACCGTTATGATTAATGGCAAACTTATGCTTAGTATAAAGTCATTGATAATGAAAATTATTACAATAATTTCTATAGCGCTGTCACATCCGATATTTAATGAAAGGAGATTTAGAATCATTTATATTTTAAATAATATATTCATATACAAATCGCGTAATTGAGAATGTACTAGGACGAAGCAAGAGCTTTTCACATTAAGTAAGTACCTCTCTAACGGTTCTGCTTTCTCTTATCTTTTAAAGGAATATATATAAATAGTTCGTCCATCGTAGTTCGATTATGACCACTTTGTCATCCAGGGGGCTGAGGGCTTTGCACTGGGGTTTTATGTCTCCTCGTGTGACTGGTGAGACCTATGTGAGCCCGGAATGTTCGGCAGCCCATAGGCAGGTTATTCCAGCTGGAGCTAGTGTCATTGGCCTTGCTTTTCTTCTCTGGCGTTTTTCTTCTGCCAGCTTTGTTCTCTTTTCGATAGCAACCTGTGCGCCAGTTTTCACAGCGCGACGTCATGATGCTCTGTCATGTGCCTCTGTCTCCCAGGTGGCTGGGTCTATGCTGAACGCCTTTAGAGAAGCTTTGAGGGTGTCCCTGAAGCTCTTTCTTTGACAACCTTGCGAGCGCTTTCCTTCGCTTAGTTGGTCATACAAGAGTCGTTTAGGGATGCGGTGGTCTTCCATTCTACATACGTGTTCTGCCCATCGCAGCTGGGACTGCATCAGGAAAGTGTGGATGCTTTGCACCCCCGCTCTTTGAAGGACTTCAGTGTCTGGTATTATGTCTTGCCATTTGACGTTCAGTATTTTTCACAGACATGTCATGTGGTAGTGATTCAGTTTCTTTGCATGTTAACTGTACACTATCCATGTCTCTGGAGTCATAGAGCAATGTAGGGAGGACGACGGCTCGATAGACCCCTAGTTTTGTATTTGTGGTGATACCACTTTAAAGGAATGGGTTGCCTGAGTCAGCCAGGAAAACCAATGACTTAGCATATTTTAAGTCACAGATCAACATTCATGACTAGATTGACACGTGAAATGCGTAGGACCTATTCATTTTTATTTTTTGGAAGAAACGTCTGTAATCTATAAGTAATACCAAAAAGTTTGAAACTCATTAAGGCTGCTATTGTAGTGTTTATAGTTTTCAGACTACATACATGTATAAACAGAATACATTATGTAAGCCTACGAAAGCATACATCCAGTTTTCGATGAGTTATCAAACTTTATATATTTTGAAAAGATTTAGGCTCACACCTATGATAAAACACATGGGCGTAGCCGAGAGGGGAGGAGTTCAAACCATCACCGACCTCAGATCTCATTGTCTGAAAGAGAAACTTTACTTACTTCCCTAGTGCAGAAAACTTAAGCAAACTACAGTCACCAAATTTCATTAGCGTAGCCAAAAGGGTTTTGTGGTTTCCCTCCCCCCCCCCTCCAATACAAAACTAAAGCATTTTACCTTTTTCTACCAGTCGCTGGACTCCAGTGAATAGAAGATTTAGTTTTTGATTTTTTTTAGCGGAAAAGCAGCAGGCTAATTGCACTGTAGATACCTCAAAATATGCATTTTTTAAAGCTTAAAATAACGGAAATAATGCTTGCGGCGCTCCCCCAGACTTCCTAGCTGTCCCTTGGCGGTGTATACTGCCTTTCACTAATTATAGGCAGAGAGTATTCTAGGGTAGAAAAAACGTTTAAAAGAATGAAAGATAAGAATGTAATGAAGATTAATTGCATTTACACACACACTAATAAATAAATAAATATATATATATATATTTATATATATATATCCCCCCCCCCCCACCGAAAATATATGACATGACATTTATGGGCCGGTTTATATGGTAATGCCCGGGCCTATTTTGATACCCAGTCCGCCCCTGCTAAAGACACAAAAGAGTGGATAGCCAAGATCGATAATTGAGTTGTTTTAAATTAACGCAGAATTGAACTGAAAGATATTGCTTTGGTTAGCCTGATGTGTTAACCCGTGTATGTGTAAATGGGTTGGGAATGTCTGGGGCACTACTCCGAAATGTCAAAACATCGAGCCACATGTCTTGGACATATCGATGGCCCCAATTTATTTTATGTCTTGGTTTACCAGACATCCGTGAAAAGGAGGACATGTCCTCTTTTTTTTTTTGTTGGGGGGGGGGGGGGGGGAGGGATTGTCGTGCATCCATGCTTTCACTTTGTTTAGAACTCATATACACATTAAAAAAACAAAGAAACAAATGTTTTTTGACAACTTCCTTGTTATATATTACTAATACAGACGTCACTTCAAAAGAGATGTTAATTTAGTCCTACGCTTTATTTTTCTATTTGAAGATTATGGTTTAGTCATGTCTATGGGTTTAGTGTTTTATGTATAATTGTACTTTGCTTTTTATTCTTCTGTTCTGAAGTGTCTCTAAATTTAGTGATTTTACTAATTGTGTTATTCTAATCAAATGTGAATGTTCGTTTGTTATAAATTTCACTGCTCTATTTTGCGTTTATTCTAGTTTCTTTATATTGCTTCAGTTGAGGGTCCCAAACAGGATGCATTTCCTATATGGGCCCAATGAGGTTAAATAGCATTTTAGTTTTTTATTTGATTTTTGTGTGTGTTCTTGTTTGAGTTGTTAAAAATTATTTTAATAGATCCTGATGTTTTGTTTTATTTTAATAATTTCATCAATATGATACCTCTATGTCTTTACATTTATGATTAAACCTACATATTTTGAGTTTTTAGTCTGTTTAACTGGTTTACAATGAGTAAAATGAAAAGTAATTTTTGTTATGGTTTTGTATTGTACTCTTAATAACTGGCATTTTTCTTCAACTTCAGATGTTGATGTATTCAAAGTTGTTCAAAAGAAACATGTTTCTTAAAGCTCTACAAAACATTTATTTTCTTTTACATTTCTGGGCATTCGATCAACGCATAGTGAACGATAGTGAACAAAAAAAAAAAAAAAAAAGAGAGAACAGACTTTCCATTGACTCACTAATAAGAGATGCATTCTTTTGACAAAACGGAATCGGAAGAAAATAGGAATGGATTTCCGCACAAATGATCCCTAATCTATGTTTGCTCGAATGATAAACTAATGTGTGAAAAATCGATTGGTCTGAGAAATATGTTAATTAATATAGATCTAAGATAAGACATGATCTAGATCTAGTTTCGTTAGATAATTTACAACCTTTGATAGACTAACATGTTTCAATTAATAAATGTTAAGCTTCATTTGTACAGTTCTCAATTTGTGATCCCCTCCTTGGTAATGGTTTGCCCTCCTTTTTGTCCTTCTCAGCGAGTTAGTGTATGAAACTCCAGCCATATCTCTGTTTATTCATTTCTAATGTTGTTGTATTTCATAGCTTATTTTAAAAAATCGGATCTGTAACATATACACAAATGGTAGACTACTGTGTTTAAAATTGACTAGAGTAACACCTTTAGTAAAATCACTAAATTTAGAAAGCCTTCAGGATAGAAGACTCAAAAGTAAAGTAGCAATTATACATAAAACACTGAACCATAATCTTCAAATACAAAAACAAAATTTAATAAAATACTCTGGAAGACACAAAAATAAAGGCACATTCCTCGTTCCCTATGCTAGGACAAATTTGTACAAATACTCCTTCTTCCCTAGCGCTATTAGAATGGGTTGCCTGAGCCAGCCAGGAAAACCAGTGACTTGGTAGTTTTTAAGTCATTGGTTGAAACCATGACATGCATGACTAAATGCATGACGCGTAGGACGTAATCATCTTTTTTGAAATAACGTCAGTATTATATAGGATAAGTTAAGGTAAATCCATCATGCTTATTTTATCATTTATTTTGCTTTCTCTCTATCTCTCAGTAGTATGACTCATGTGGAATTGATTTTAAAAAAAAATTAAACTCTAATGTTTTGTTTTTTAAATTGCTTTGCGCACCAAAACTAATTTCCTTCGAAGACACAAAGTGCAAAGCAGTTTCCTGTGACGTAATGCACAGACAACACAGACGAACTTCGAGACCGCCACACAGTCGGCCATTTCCCCCCACATTAATGTCGTCTTTTTAGTATCGGCGTGGGTTTCAGCTTTAGGAAAAGGGTGTTTCAACCCTTTGGGCCTTCATTCTCATCCCCCCTTGACCAGTCAAGATGCGAACGTTAACTTGTCTATAACCAGGACTTCCTCTTCTGCTAACTGCCCGAACAGCCTCTGGACTTTGTAAGGTAAATACTGAACTCGTCTTATCTTCGATATGTCGTACAGACCTGCCTGTCAGAAAGTAATCAAGCCTGATGCGCCAGAGATCAGGGATATGACTGTAGAGGAATACGTTCGCCCACCCTGTACGCCCCTATATCCGCCCTGCAACCGCAAGGTTCGTTCACCAGAACCGGAGCCAGAAATGCCTATCTGCCCCTGCCCACCGCCAAGTCTGCCTCCCTGCCGAAGTCGCCCTAACGACGAGGAGTGCTGCAAGATTACTGGATCTGCCCCCAGAAAGTAAGAACACTATAGGCTATATTAGTATATAGATCTAGAAGTTTGATTAGTATTGTCTATTGCTCTCGGTTGTAAATCTAGCTTCGCGACTCTAGATCTAGATCTAGGTTCTAAATGAAAATAAAACGTAGTGTACTTAAACGAAATATAGTCTAAAAACTAGATCTACACTAGGATCTAGATTCTAGAAGTTATAGCCTAAGAATCTAGATCTACTTGGTGTTTTAAACTGACTTAATATAAATCGTATTTTAGATTTAGTCAAAATCAATAGGGCCTGTGGATCTAGATCTACGTCAAGTCGTCGCAAAGTGCTGTTATTAAGAATTAAGAACAGAGCGGTACAAAAACTCGTTTGTTCCTTATTCAGACTATATCAACGCCAATCGTTGATCAGGAAACATAAAAAAGGACCAAGATGCATGTTTGAGTGTTTATAGTCGCTGAATGAACTAATCAATTAACTATTGGTACCGGTAATTAATTATTTTGTTTGGCATCGAACAAGGGAAGAAATCGTATTTGACAGATGTGGTGGTATAAGCTGAATTAGTACCCTTGAGGAATTTTGAGCACTGGGGAATTTTTTTTTTTTTATGCATTTAAAAAACGATCATATAAACATTCACCAAGATACCCCTTCTTCCCTCCCCTTTTCACAACTGGTCCAGACCCATTGCGCATTGAGAAAGCTAAAAGCATGAAATTGGGCTCAACAAAAACAATTGGTAAAAATATTTCTTTATTAGTCTAGATCTATTACAAATTTAAATACATAACTGATCCAAACTAATTAATATAATTACACTTTTAAGGTCTTTGTTTTTTTTTTAACAGAAAGTATTTATAGCGGCCCATCTAAGGGTCTGACAAGGCGTGGAAGCACGACCATGTCCAGACTTAGGATTGGCCACACCTACATCACGCACTCCTTTGTGCTGTGAGTACTGTGACATATCCTCATTGATTGCCCCAGATACCAGGATATTAGGGGGAAATATTTTAGAGCACACAACTTAAAAACACTGTTTGATGATATTGACCTTGGGAAGGTACTGGGCTTTGTCCGGGAGGTGAGGTCGTCTGCTAAGGTTTGATTTGTGATAGGGCAAAGAAATTGTGAACATATAATATTTACAACAGATTTTTATTAAATTAATACATTTTTACTATTTTTACTATCTTAATTAACTGAATAGACCTTGTTTTTAATGTCTTAACTGTATAAAATTTAACTCTTCTGATATGAAGGGAGAGTAACCCTTGAAGGATTACGGGCACGACATTATTATTATTATTATAGCTTTTATATAGCGCTACTTTCATGCTTATAGCATGCTCAGAGCGCTTTGGTCCAATCTCATTTGGGGACGGGGTATCTAGGAGTTGGTTTTTCCGTGCTGCTTTTAGGCGCTCAGTAAACGCAACTCTGCCCGAGTCGGGTGTCGAACCTCGAGCCCCCTTCTAGGTAGCCAAGTTCAAGCCCACTTAGCCACTCGACCACGCTTCCCACGACATGGCCTAAATTGTGCCCAAAATACTTAAATCTTTTTCTAATGCATAAGATATAATTTCGTCATCGAGATTTCTGTGAAACTGACCAATTTAGTAACGGATTATTTCTGTTTCAGATTTCCCAAACCGTGGTGAGATTGCCAACGTGATGTCAGGCTTCAGAAGATTAGTTGCTGCCCGTAAGTGTCGTTTACTTTGCATATAAAAACAAAACTTCAAAATAATGCTGTGGACTTTATGTTAAAACTTGTCAAGAAATAGATACAAAGACTTACTTAAAGATATAAACCACCTTAAATTTTGCTTAGAGCTAGGTGTCTGAGTTGAAAAGCGCGTTCTCCAGAGAGTTTTGAATTCGAATCCCCGTGAAGACTGGAATTTTTTAGATTTGATTTTTTGGAATCCCCGAGTCCAACTATCTTCAATTGGTACCTGACATAGTTTGGGAAGGTAAAGGCAGTTTGTCGGCCATTAAAACATTAACATCATCTGCCCCCCCCCCTCTTAATTGGTTAGGTCAAATAGGTAATAATTTTTAAATTGAATGCATAATTTCTTTGCTTGGGATTGTGTATGTGTGTGCGTGTGTATTTGAAATGTTAGTTTTTTAATGAATAGCTTAGATAATAGGTGAAATGAATTATGTGGCCCCAAATGAAATAGAAAAATAGAATTATATTTAACAATTGATCCTAGTTTTTCAATTTTTATTTTCTAAAAAAAATTGAGTCCTAGCTAGGCCCCAACCAATTGTAGGCCCTAGGCGGCTGCCTAATTTGCCTACGCCTAATGCCGGCCCTGCATCTAAAGAAAAGCTTGAGGGCCAAGAGTTTTTTTTTTTTAACTTGTTCATCTCTCCAGCAGCACTCCATTATGAATGTTCATTTCAAACATATCGCTTTTTCTGTTCGTTAGACTGAACATTAATTTAATTAAAAACACGTCATTTTATTTTCATTTAATGTATACAACATTTGGGATCAATGGCTGAATCGCGAAAGCTGTTTGTCTAATTACTTGAGAATGGTGGGAGGGGGCGCTCTAGGTCGAATATTGATGTATAGGCCCTACTAGCAAAATTTGACTGAGTTGTTGCTGAGCGCTTGTTTTTTATTATTATTTTTTAAAATTTTGTTTTAAATAAAATGTATATCAACTCATGCTCTCTATCTGTCTGCTTGTCTGTTTGGTAAAAAGTTTGTACACGTTATTTCTCTCACACCCAATCTCGGATTAAGCTGAAACTGAGCACGATTATTTATTTTAACTGACTACACAAGAATCGATTAAAAAAAAACAACAAATTAACAATTGGTAATTAACTATTTTATTACTAATTATTTTGTTTGGAAAGAAATCGTACTTCACAGGTGTGTTGGTACAAGGTGAATTAGTCCCGTTGATGACTCGAGCCCTGAGTGAACTTTTTTTTAAAATTAATGCATTAATCACTAAAGAACGATCATGTAAACATTCACCAAGAGACCCCCCTTCTTCCACCCCACCCCCCTTTCAAAACTGGCCCAGACAAGTGATAGGATCATAGCGCTTTGAGAAAGATAAAAGCTTAACAAAAACAATTGGTAAAACTATTTCTAATCTAGTCTATGTCAATAACACATTATTTTTTAAAAAGTACTTTTTATGTTGTTTTATTATCGTCATCAAACTGTTGGTCACATTTGGCAGCACCTTAACTGAGTTTGTATTTGTTTATTTTGACTAAACTTATCCAATTTTGTTTGTTGTTAATTATCACAAACAAGGGTTACTTGCGTAGTCTACTGTTTTTTGCTGTTAAATTGTAAAAGTAGCCTACCTTTTTACAAAAGTAATACAAAGCTTATATCAACTCACTCTGTCTGTCTGGTAAAAAGTGTGTACACGTTATTTCTCCCTCATTCTCAGATCGAGTTGAAACTTTGCACAATTATTCACCGACATAAGACATGAATCAGTAAAAAAATATTAACTAATTAGTCAATTAATGGCTGGTAACTAATTATTCTATCGCATATAAACACGTGAAATACTGCACTCCTCGTTAATCTTCGGACTCTCAGCATTGGTGGGGGGGGGGGGGTGAGGTTCATTGGCCTCCTTCAGTCGTAGACTGTGGAGCCCTATCTTGGAGAAACACTCCCGTCCACATATATGCTTTGGTGGTAAAGGAGCCGGCCATTTTTCGTATGTCACGCTTTTCTTCAAGAGTCGAGGCCCATGTTTTCTCGCTGTCCATAGCTTTCTTGGTCACCGTCTCTCTCCAACTAGTGCGGTCTAGGGCTATGTCTTCCCAATGGTCATTGTCAATGTTCACTGATTTTAAAATCATAGAGGGGTAATCGTTAAGTATTTATCTTTCCTCTTCATTGGGATACACTTATTAATATTTGTTTAATAAACATTTCAGTAAAATGAAACTAATTGTTACAGCATAAAAATTCGTGACATTCGTAATCCACAGATATTCCCCATGAGACGGATCCCTTGAAAACAGCTCCCAGCTTGCCCTGCTATTTACTTGGACGTTTTAAAGTCAACATGTGCACACAGTTCGGTCCACTGAAATACAGCTCTGTGAAAATAAAATGGCTTTAAACTATGTTGAATTTCTTATTAACTTTGTCTGGCTATGTTGTTTTCTATGTCAGTGATGTTTTTAAAGCCATTGTATGCAACTTTGCTTTAATGCTCAAGTTTTATTACGTTGCTTTTTCTCTCTCTCTCTATTACTAAACATACTTACATTTTAATGGTCTCAAGATGATGGCTCGTAATCTCTGATCATATTGACGATTTCGACTCACAGCCAAATTTAGGTGTTTTCAGGTGCGACATTTCCACTGTAATCTATGACCCGAATTTCACATGGTAGGCTATTAATTTTGTTAGTAGGCTACTAAAATATGAAGCCAATTTCGTTTTTTAAAAAAAAAATGTAAGCTTGTTACCGTGTAAATAAAAGTCCTTAAAATTTAAATATTCAAAGTTCTTTAAAGTCGGAAAATATGAAATGTTAAGATAAAATAACTTTCATTGGTCCAATAAAAATATTCACCACCTCAGCGTAACAATAACAATATAGATGCTCTTGTAACACTGACCGAAAGTGGGAAGAATGAGTTTTTGAATATTTCTGTTTTAGTCCTAATGGAAAGGAGACGACGACTTCGTTCAGATCTGATTAACAGTTGTTCAAAGTGTGCAGGTGGTTTTAATCGTGTGTGTGTTTTGAAAAGGCATCTTTCGTAAACAAATAAAATAAATGAGCAGAAATGCCGTAATTATTGGTAGAGTATACGATTAATAAACAGAAGTACTTAGGAGATTGGTACCATCTATCATGTATACTATTCTCAAAACATCCGTGCTTAAAGCAAAACTAATTTTAAACATATGCTGTTAAGAGTAAAAAATGGTAAAAAATATTTTGTAATTTCGTTACAGTTATAAGCAATTATTTCATAAAGTTAATTGAAGGGTTAGTCCAGCTAATTTCATGTAGGATCTACATTATAAGAATTACATTTACATAAAGGCTTCAGTCTGTATTTCACTTCTGAAACTTTTTTTAGTGGGTTACTGCTTAGCTAATGGTTTTTATCTTTGAGATTACATGCATTGCAATAGTCCTATGTTGCCTTGATACCTTTACTATTGTGCAAAGTCCATACAAACATTTCATCAACAGTCCATACAAACATTACATCAACAGTCCAAACAAACATTACATCAACAGTTCATCCAAACATTTCATCAACAAACACAAACTTTACATCAACAGTCCATACAAACATTTCATTAACAGTCCATACAGACATTTCATCAACAGTCCATACAAACATTTTATCAACAGTCCCTACAGACATTTCATCAACAGTCCATACAAACTTTTCATCAACAGCTCATACAGACATTACATCAACAGTCCATACAAACATTACATCAACAGTTCATCCAAACATTTCATCAACAGTCCATACAAACATTACATCAATAGTCCATCCAAACATTTCATCTACAGCTCATCCAAACATTACATCAACAGTCCATCCAAACATTTCATCATGGATCCATACAAACAAACAAAACAAACAACTGTGAGCATGAAATAAAATCTTCCTTTGTAAATATTTTAATCAAAAACAAAAGTTGAAGTACAATATGGCACACTAGTTAGTGACAATACACACATAATGTTACAAATTGCTGCCCAACTTCAGTACCCAACAGCATAAACGTATGAAGCAAGATAGAACACAACCTACTTCATTAAACTAAATAACAAAAACATTATCTTTTGGTGAGAAAAGTTACTGTAACCTTTTTTTTGTCTTCATAGTTCTGTGATATATGTATATTGATGACCTAGTCCTAGATATTTCTTTTCATGCAATGACATTTTCTTAAGACCTTAAGGCAGCATTTTTCTAACAGTGGCACTCACTGAGAGTCTCAACATGCTGACAAAGTGTTATTTTTTTAATGCTATATTAGAAGTATTAAATCAACATTACTAATCAATTTAAAACACATGTTAAAATACCCAGACAATTTATTAGAGAAAAAAACTATCCAATACTTAGAAGCACTAGTGAAGCTTGGTGGCCGAGTTGTAAAGAGCTTGACTTTCAAACTGGGGGTCATAGGTTTCAATCCTGGTGAAGACCGGGATTTTTACTTTTGGGTGCCTCTGAGTCCACCCAGTTCTAATGGGTACCTGACATTAGTTGGGGGAAAACTAGAGACGGTTGGTTGTTGTGCTCTCCACATAATACCCTTGATAACTGTGGGCAAAGAAACAGATGACCTTTACATCATCTACCCCATAGATCACAAGGTCTGAAAGGGGAACTTTACTTTATTTATGAGCAAAAACGTGAGGAAAAGATGACAATGTCATATTACCCTGATCTTCAAGCAGGATGGCATATGAATGACAATGGCAGGGGTTTGAACCCCAGGATGATTGAGCTTAGTAATCAAATGTGCAAATCAAACTTTAAAAATATAAAACTTTTAGCAAGCATAAATTCTAATATATATATATATATATATATATATATATATATATATATATATATATATATATGTGTGTAAAAAAAAAAAAGCTTTCTTGAGTAATGCCTTTCCTTAGATTTACTAAATAACAAGCAATAAACAAACCAGATTTAAAAAGTACTAACTAAAATAACATTGATGGCCATAGAAATATTGACCAAAAACCCAACCAGAAAACATAATGCTCTGGCAGGCTGTGGTACAGCGCCCAGGTAAACAAATGTGTGGAGAAATCGGCTGATGGTGAAAATTCTAAAATGAAGAATCGCAATGCCTTGTCTTGGCCCTATGGCTACGTACAACAGACCAAGCAACACAAAAGGCAGGACATTTTCCAGATCATTCAAGTGACATCTATTTGTGAAAAAAAAGGAATATTTTAAATATAAGCAGTAGCATTTTCAGAGGAGAATATTTATTTATGAAGTGTCAACATAGGTTGTTGTTTTATAAATGAGAACAGTTAAAATATAATATAAATGGAGTTAAAATTTAACAAAGCAATTAAACATTTTTGTTAATTCTGTAAAACATTGTGTTGTGATGGTGTGGGTTGAGAAGAAGTAGAATTATTGCTTGGAGGGGAAATCCCCTTCTATTAGAAAATGTGGGATTGTAAAAACAATCAATTGTGGGTAACGTAGTTGTTTGGTAAATTTGTTTGGTTTCATGAGCAGGTTTTTAAAAAAATTTTTTTTTTATTTTAATTGAAATGTTCACTATCCAAGGTATTCACTTGCTAAGGCTCCACTGTACAATGTTTGTCTATGTAATAACAATGTAATGTTTATCTATATTTATTAGCCTTTTTAAGTAATAACTGCACAATGCTTGAAGTCATTAAGTATGATATTACCTTCTAATTCTCTCGATGTAAGAATGAGTTGAAATTTTGACTTCTATTTTACCACTTAACGATTTTGCATCTTCTTCATTGATAAAAACCTGTGTGAAAAGAAGTAAAAATGTAAAAACATATATTCACACAAGCCTATGCAAGTAGTATTCACCCGTCACAGCAGGCCGAACTTAACCAATGTGACCAAGAAGTCATAGAAAGATCACTCTTTTATTTCTGCAAGTCAGACTAGAGTTACCCCACATATTTTTAGCGCCGAAAATAAAAGGGGGGGGGGGGGGGGGGGACAAGTATTCTACTCTGTATTCACCAGTCACTAAATAGCAGGGCCAGACTTAACCATTGTGGGGCCATATGCAAAACGGATTTTGCAGGGCCAAGTTTGGGTAGGGATATGGATAAAAAGTGAAAATTAAGAGTTTGTATTAGAAACTAAATTCGTATTTGCATTTTATTCATTCTTTACTACGTACAGAATTACTTTACGAGCCTTGCGTGTAGCAAAGTCATACAGTATATCATAAAAATTCTATTTCCTAAATAGATAATGCTCAATATCAAGAATTACCAAATGTTTTAATCTATCTACAAGAAATGTTGAACTCAGTAATTCTTCATTAGTTTAAGGTGCGATAAGCTTCTTTCACCAGATTCCACTATTACAGGTATTGCGTAATGCCATTTTTGTTTTTATCATGCATAGGATTGGGGTTTTCCATATTGAATGACACTCTAAAATGACAATTTTTGTCCATATATTTCAGGATATTTGTATGAGTTTTCAAAAGATTTTAATAATTTCTGGAGATTTCTAGGACTTTTTTGTATATTTCGCAATTTCAGGAGATTTACAGAAGCTCCTGGTAAATCAGGAGGCTGCAGAAAATCTGTTATAAGTTAAAAAATGGTTTAATTTAATAATTTACACCTAAAATTTGCACGGGTCATATGAAAGTGAAGGGCCCACTGCTGTCGCAGAGGACTGCCCTGCAAAATAGTGGTGTATGCTATGCCGTGGGTCGACTAGTTGTCTATAAAAACAGAAGTTCTGTACAAATCTTGCTAAAACAGAAACAACACCATCATTATCTTACATGCTCTTGCTGGCTAATAATAGCTCACCTTCTTTTGCCTTTGAGCATCTGTCAGATGATTTGGATATTTTGGATATTTGGCACATTGGCACAATTATCTTATATCTTATATAATACAGACGTTACTTCAAAAAAAGAAGCTGATTACGTCCTACGCGTCATGCATTCAGTCATGCATATTAACCAATGACTTAAATTCTGCCAGTCACTGGTTTTCCTGGCTAGCTCAGGCAACCCATTCCATGCTCTAATAGCACTAGGGAAGTCATGCCTTCTTTCAGAATATAAATATAGATCTATAAATAAAAGGGAAAGAATACAGATTGAAGCAGTTTATAGGTGAGCATTTTTATGATGGATGGGAAAGGGGGGATGGGGGTAACAACCAGAGTGCTGGTATTTGTCTTAATTACAAGTATTTATGTATAGTAATTGTAAGTCTCATGTACTAACAGAAATAAACTGTGGATTTACTTCTGGATAAATAATTAAATTCTATAATAAATTATTATTATCTAACTAGATTCACAGTGATAATACTATGCCTATTCATTTTATTAATTGAATTAATCCAATTTAAGTTTTATTTTATCACCTGCTTAATTTCTTCGAGGATCACCATTCCACTAGAAATGGGAACGGAAAAGTACTAGATCTAGAACCATGACAATGTGACAGCTTCTCATCAAGTGGGACTAACATAATAATTCATTAATCTAATTCATGAAGTTTACATGTATTTAAAAAAAAAAAGGTTCATTGTATACTGGTAACAATAATAATATATATGGTTTCATTGCTTAGTGCACTCTGGTCTACATTGTATTTATGAACAATGCTGGGAAAATATCTGCAAGAGTTAGCTATGCTATTTAAGGTGCTTGCTGAAATATATTTAAAGTTCAAATCTAATTTTGGGATTTATAGCATTCATTACAAATGAAACTCAAGTCTAGCAGCTTTTCATTTTACACCAGGCAGCCATACTTCAAAATATTTAAAATTGTTTTCTGATTTAATGTGATTTAAAGATATATAAAATGGTTTCCATTTTTAAAGAAACAATTTGTACTTTTATACGGTGGAATTGGCTTCATTCAAAGTAGAAGGGAAAAGGGGGTGACCCCTAATTAAAAGACTTCAACAAGGGAAATAAAATGAGAGGGATATCCTATAAAGCTACTTCCCTTTTTAGTAGTTTTTTTTACTGAGGGTATTTCTATTTTATATTTGAGGTTTATATTTCCACTTCAAAGGATTTTAAATAAAAGAAATTGACAGCATCATTATCTTTAAAACTTAGAAAATACTGCAATGTCTCCTGGTCATGTGGTATACGCTCTGATCTGTAGTTCAGTGGTTTGAACCCTGCCTGCTGACACCCCCTGCCATCCTGAAGAGGTTTGGCTATGATGTAATTATCTTCTGAAGGAACATTTGAAACATGTTAAACACTTTTACAAGTAAAAGAGCATTGGTGGTAAGTGATTTAGTTAGTAAAGTGATTTCAATACCAAAAATGTTTGGTTACAAAGGAAGAAATAGATAGACAACATCTGCATGTGATGAATACAAAGGAAGAAATGGATAGACAACAGTCTGCATGTGATGAATACAAAAGAAGAAATTAATAGACAACAGTCTGCATGGGATGAATACAAAGGAAGAAATTAATAGACAACAGTCTGCATGTGATGAATACAAAAGAAGAAATTAATAGACAATATCTGCATGGGATGAATACAAAGGAAGAAATGGATAGACAACAGTCTGCATGTGATGAATACAAAGGAAGAAATGGATAGACAACAGTCTGCATGGGATGAATACAATGGAAGAAATTAATAGACAACATCTGCATGTGATGAACACAAAGGAAGAAATGGATAGACAACAGTCTGCATGGGATGAATACAAAGGAAGAAATAGATAGACAACAGTCTGCATGGGATGAATACAAAGGAAGAAATGGATAGACAACAGTCTGTATCAAATTGACACAAAGACATTATAAAATTTTAAAACCCAAACAACAAAATGAAATTTCTAGTGTGTGGGTGACTGTGAGAGACAAGGATGAGGCATTGTATGCCAGTATTTATCAGTCACTCAGGACATTGTACAGGATACAGAATTTTTAAAGTGTTATTTAAATTACCTGGACTTTAAACTGACTAAAAATTTACCTTTTTTTTTCAATAAGTGCAAAAGAGAAAAAAAACAAACAAGCATTGAAGTGCATTTAAATTAAGTAGAGCTTTATGTGATTTTAAATTTTCAGGATACTCCTGAATTTATAGGGTGATAAGTGTATGGTATGTTGCTAACTCTGATAAGTCATTAGTTGATTCAGATGAACTGTTCCATCCTATAATGGCACTTAGGAAAAAAGAGAACTTATCTTAGCATATTGTCCAAACATATGGAATTTATATACAAAATGTGCTTTTATCTTTGTGTCTGAGTATTTTATTATGTTGTGTTTTTCTAAGTTATAATTCAGTTTTACTTCAGTGTTCTATGTATTACTTTACTTGTCTTATGACTGTAGGCTAAGTATCCAAGTATGGTGATTTGATTTTAGTCTAGGTTACTAGATGTTATGGCACAATTATGAATTTGTCACGAAAAGTTATTTGTTTCGTAGATAAGGAAAAAGTTTTGCTTAGAGACTGATGTGACTACTGAAAACAAGATTTAGGAAGTGTAGCGAAAAGTAGACAGAAGACTTTACGCAGCTCTAGAGTCTTAAGTTTCTGAAGTAGATATCTAGATAATACGTCATTAGATGGTCCCTTCACTATGTATTAAACTTTTTGTTTATCAGCATCCACTAACTTTATATTGTTGGCCTTTCACCTGTGCTAATTGGTTTGCTTATGAGTGTTACCTCCGTTTAGAATTTTCTACACAAGACACAGTGTGGAAAGTAATCTAGATCTTATTAAGATCACTGAGTGTGTGATGATAATTTCCATTTTAACATCTAGATCTATTTTCTAGACTGAAATATAGATTTTCTAGATCTAATTACCTTTCGTTTCATTCTATGAATACTGGTAAAAATGCTCATCAAACATGTCTTCAGTAATACTAAAGCAGCATAACCAATAAATGTACGAAATACCAGATTGTCCAATGTCAAAGTTGCTGTTACCATCTTCAAGTCTTTTTGGATTTTCTGAAATGAAAGGCAAATTTTATTGATCTAGAAAAGATTAGATCATACTATAATCATAGGCTATTTCATAAACTATAGATCTAGAATTATAATCTTAGTTATACTTATACAGACTAGTCACTAGAGTAACAGACTAAAATTTACTAAGTACATCATATTAATTTGTTCATTGTAGGCCTACTTTAGATCTGGTACTTTTGTTACTATTGAGTATTGTATTTATAGGCCTATGTGGCCTATTATATATATATAGAATATAGGCCTACTTTCTAGACAACAAAATTGCTGTTTGGTTATTAATGGGTCACGGTGTGGTACAGAGTCTGCGTGAGTCTACCATATGACATTTGGTTGTCTCAATCATGACATTGACATATCTTATCTTATGTAATACAGACGATAGGGGCCTACTTCCAAAAAGAAGATGATATATTTTTTTACGTCCTACGCGTCATGCATGTTAACTAATGACTTAAATTCTGCCAAGTCACTGGTTGGCTAGCTCGGGCAACCCATTCCATGCTCTAATAGTAGGCTAGTAATACTATATATTCTATATTTATATATAGCTACACTAGGCCCAGGGGAAGAAGGAGCCTATGCCTACAGCCTACTGCAATCCCCCGACGTCATGCGGGAGGTTTGGACTAGACTAATAGTTCTACTACGTAGACCCAACTACTCCTAGGCTAAGTTCTAGATTACAGTCTATATTTTATAATTTATTATTCTAGTCTACTAGGAAGTAGATTAACTCTTCTAGACACTCTAGTCTAAGACTAAGTCTAGTCTGAAGAAACATCCGAAACTTTTATTATTATAAAGAGTATAGACCTAGACCTAAAACATTTTTCATTTTTTTTTACAATTGTATGTTAGATCTATATTCTAACTTAAAGTAGATCTAGATCTCTTATAACCTACGTGTTCTTTAAGAAGCGTATAACTATAGATGTAATTTTACTAGATCTACTATTATTATAACTGTTAATGATCTTTAAACCCTGTGTATAGGTAAAGGTAAAAAGAACACCTTTTGAACTTTGACATGCTCAAAGACTCGTAAACATCCGTAATGTACACAGAAAACCATATACATGTACGAAACAACGAAGGGCCAGAAACTTTTATCAACTGAAGAAATAAAAAAGACAACACAAACTAGGCTTTTACATCTGTCCGATGATGTTGGATATTGGGGGAGAAAATATATGTAAGTGAGCAAGCACTGGTGTTAATGCTTTGCAAATCGGGAAAAGGCGGTGGGACTCAAAAGTCTGGATGAAACAGAAAGACAAATACAGAAAGAGGAATGTTAATCTATAGGCATTATGTGCATGGATTATTAGTCTCGTACTTATGTATTCTTGCCTGAAATGTAAATATTTTTTTTTCAATCTGAAAACGGGTGTTCATAATTGCCACTGCCAGGAAAACCAATGACTTGGCAGAATTTAAGTCATTGATTAACATGTATGACTAGATTGACATAGGAATACACATGTAGGACGTTATCGTCTTTTTTTGATGTAACGTCTAGGCCCCCAATATTTCATGAGATAGGCCTATCAGTGATTAGAAGATCTATGGTACCGATATGTCGTGTACTATTCAAATGAATAGAGACATGTTTAGTGTCGTCATTTTGAATGTCTGTAAGGTGTCCACGTCTAATATTATTGCGTCGCACTTTCTTAGAAGACCTGAAATCCGTGGGCTCCATGTGAGAAGAGCAGTGGCGGACTGGGTGTCAAAGTCGGCCCGGGGGGTTCTGTACAATCCGGCCCACAAAAGTTATATCATATGATGGACCTACCTGTCCTCAAAATCATAATGCTAAGTTTGATAATGTATAGATATATAATATATATATACACACAGTGAACTCTGTATCTTTTTTAAGAAATATAGGCCCTATTGCTTTTTAGTCGCTAAGTATGTATATGCCCTGAAAGAATGAAGCATATTAGTAGCACTGTCTACGACTGAAGGATCTTACATTATTTCGGAAAATGTGTTAAATACAAATAGTATTATACTGTAGACAGTGTAGAGTCTGTGAAAGAGTTGTTTTTAAAAACCCGACGCTCAGAGGGTCTATAAAGAGAATATAATAAAACCTTTAACAATTTGATATGTGACATAGTGGCATTGATGCGGCCATTTTGGTGGCTTACCGGCCCATTTGGGTACCAGCCCACCGGGCATTTGCCCAAATGCCAATATAGCCAGTCCGCCCCTGGGGAGGAGGCTGTGCAAGTGCGCTATGCCAATCTCTGCAGACAGAGAGAGAGAGAGAGAGAGAGAAAGCCTGCCGCCCAATGCGCATAGTTACAGTTGAATGTATTCGACTGATCTAGAGGGCTATTTTAGCACAAGTGATGGTAGGTCTGACGGTCTGACTGTCGTGCCTGTTTGTTTTACATGTTTTGGATGTTCCTTCAGTGTTGACGATAATTACTTCCTAGTCCAAACCTCCCGCAGGACGACGGGGGATGGGAGCGGGCAGGGTTTGAACCCGGGACCATCGATAAATCTGAACGACAGTCCAGCGCGCAAACCACACGACCAGGCAGCCATCCTTTATGTTGTGTTCATCCTTAATGCTGCAAAGTTTTGTGAGCGCCTAAATAGGCCTACCACATGAAGTGGGGATTTAAAGGCGTCGCGAGTATATTTATCAGTTAGAGGAAGACTAAGTTGTTTGTTTTTTAAATAAAAAAAATATTCTTGGCTCTAGTGAGAGTAGCATATTAATTATTATATCCTATCTTATAATCACAGACATTCCTTCTTAACAGAAAATAGTTACGTCCTACGAGTGTCACTCCAGTCTGGATGTCAATGGACCTCATTCACCAATCGTAAACAAACAACATTTAGCCACTCGATTCACTATCTCTTCTATACAAATTACGCAATTCATAACGGCTGTCCCGTGATACGTTTTTTCATTGTTTTATCAATATTATTACGTGGCTAAATGTTGTTTGTTTACGATTGGTGAATGAGGTCCAATGAGACTTAAAATTACCGAGTCGTTGGTTTCCTTGCCTCTTTATATCATTACATGAGTTCTTTTTCTTTTTTTTATTGTCTAGAAAGTTTGTTCCTTTTTAGTTTTTCATTTGCGACAAAGATTTATCTAGGAAAACTTGTGGAAAGGATAAGACATACAGGTGTGTGTGTGTGTGTACTGTCTGCTGTCTGACCTCAGTGAACTCAGTAAACTATTCACAACAGAATAACTGGCTACACTAATAGAATCAGGGCCGGATTTAATGGTGGGCAGTCGGGGCTACAGCCCAGAGGAATCCACGAGAAAGAGGCCTCCCCTTTCAGTAGAGACAAATTCGTGTTTTTTCGCATATTTACCGACAATACTTTAAATCGTAAAGTTGGGCAGACTGTCGTGATTAAAAAGTGTCCGCTTATTGAGTGTTCTTAGAATTGACTACATTGCGCAAACCGTAAAAATTTTCATTTTTACTTACTAAAATATGCCTATTAAAGAAATTTTTTTTTTCAACGAAGGAAAATTAATTTTAATTAAAAGTAGGCATACTTTCTTTCTTTTATAATATGGCATGCTTTTAGATATTAGCATTTTCATGGATGCCTAACTTTTAACTACTAATAAATTAGGCCTAAAAATAGACGATAAAATACAAGAAAAGTAATATCCTTTCCCCACATTGAAAAAGATGCCGGTACGCCGTACCGGTGCGTACAGTCACAAAAAAAAGTCTTTTTATTAAGAAGTGGATTTTTATTAAAGCTTTCGAAAACTCGGAAAAAGTGTAAGGGCCTACAAAAACAATTAGCCGCGGGGCCTCCACATACTTAAATCCAGCCCTGAATAGAGTTATTAATAAAAATGATGTGTTAGACTTAGAGCGAATGCTTGTTCTTAGTTAAATGAATAATGTGTAGAAGAGCTTGTACATAGGATCTATATAAAGGGTTGTAGTTAATTCATAAAGTGAGTTGCTGTTTCTTTCTTAACAATGAGTTGAGTTTCTTCCTCCAAGTCATTGTGTAGTGAGTGGGAGAAAGAAAGAAACAACTTCAAGACAAAAATATGACAGTAACCACTGCATATGAAGATGTCTGTCTTTTCAGTGATGTTTTCTGTAAAGTCGTTCATCATCTTCACGGTGTCCAAAAAATGCGCAGGAATTTTCTAAAGTATTGAGATATATGTCAGTGATTTTTTTTCTTTTTTTTCCGTTAGATAAGGGAAGTTCTTGAAAAAAAAGATTTTAAAAATGATTTTGTTTGTTTATGATTAAATTAAGGACAATCTGGAAGAGTAACATCTGCTACGATCTAAACTTACAGGAGACAAATGATCAGTAATAGAGTATTTTTTTTTTTAGAAAACCAGTCTGTATCTTGCGTTCTAATTTTTTAAAGCTCATATCATCTCACACTGTCTGTATGTCTGTCTGTCTGGTACAATTTTTGAACACTTAATTTCTCCCACACTTATTCTCGGATCAAGGTGAAATATTAAACAATTACTTTGATGTACCTAACAGAGAGTGAATCAATAAAAGCATGATCAAATTTGTTAATTAATTATTGGTAACGAATTATTTTGTATGGTATAAATAAAGGAAAATAAATGCTATTATTGAGAGATGTGGCTGTATATGTGGAGTTACAACCACGTTTACGTATTATACACGTTTTTTTTTCGTATACTTCAATTCTCGGATCAAGTTTTTCTTTTTTTGGGCATTATTTTTTTTTATTCGATAAAATAAAATAAATTAAACAATTTGTTAATCAATTAGTGAAAATTAATGTCTTTTGTTTTATTCAGAACAAGGAAGCTTATTTCTGCAGTATTGGAATATATGCAGTTCTTCCGTTAGATAAGGGAAGTTTTTTTTTTTTTTAAAGATTTTAAAAATATTTTTTGTTTGTTCTTGATTAAATTAAGGAAAATCTGGAAGAGTAACATCTGCTTCAAAGTCAAATTAAAATTTAAAATGTTTTCATCTCTAACAGCATCTATACTCAAATAACGCTGGACGCTGAACAATGATGCTAAAAGAAGAAAGCAAATATTTAAAAAATAATATGAATTCTTCAATTTATTTAGCGCTGTTAACAAACATAATGTAGGCTCAAAGGGCTATGATAACATGTAGACATAAACAGGACAGTTGAAATGACAAGCCAATTTAATATCTGTTTTGTACAAATGGGTCTCCTTAATGTAGGGAATAGTGTTGCTTAACACATCTCAATAAGGAGCGAAATCCAATCCTTTGGTTCATGCACTAAACTCCCCCCCTTTTGACAAAAAAACAACAACAAAAAAACACGTAACTATTGAGGTAGAAATGATCATGGTCAATTTTTTGAAAGTTAAAAGTAAAATTCTTTATTGTAGATGACAAGTCAGAACAGTGGCGTAGCTAGCCTTGTGCGGGTAATGCGGACCGCACGGGGCATCAAGTAGTGTGGGGGGGGGGGGGCATCAAATTGAGGACAAACTTGTTCAGTAAAACTACACATTGTAGTTATATAAATAAAAAAAACACTGTTTTTTTTGTTATGGTAATTTGTTATGCCATATATTCTTTCTTTAATAAAATTAAAAGTGAGCTGTAAACCAGCTTGAATTAAATTTTACCAGCTAAGTTTAAATCTCTGAAGGTAACGCACTTTGACACTTTTTTATTGAAGCCTTACATCACGTTACTTCATTTTTCAATACACTGGTTATAAACAAGTTTATTATTTTATTTTTTTTAAATTAATAATTAGTAATGGTCAAATCTCTTTTGTGAATCAGTTGGAAGGGGGGTATCTGGGAGAAAATTTTCCAACCACTCAGCAAACACAACTATGCCATAGTTGGGATTCGAACTTAAGCTCCCTTGTAAGGTGTTCAAGCCGTAATCAAGCGGTTTTAGCCTCCCAGCTACACATCAGTTGCTTGGAAGGAACTTGAAGTTTGTCTGTGACTAGGCAACATAATGACAGTAAGGCTCAAGATTGAAAAAAATCAAGAATCTGGCATTCCCTGGGCATCGCCAACGAGTTGAAGAATTGGCAGTACAAAATCAAAGAAATATCTTGGAGTGAAATTAATAACCAAGTACAATCCATTCCTGTTAGAACGAATACGTACATGGGCCAACAAAATACAAACGAATTTATTTGCAATATCAGTGCTCGCGTAATCAAAAAATCATACAGAAAGTTTTAAAAGCAAATATTTCTCGACGATTTTCCACAGTACACTTAACATTTAAAATCTAAATCAAAATTTTATGGTACATTGTTATGCAGAGCCTGAAAGCGTGACCTCAGTCATATTGTTAGACACTTTCAAAATCCTTCTTTCATTTGCAGAATAATGAAATTACAAAGAAAAGCTAGACGGTCAATGTAAATTAACGGACCAACCTCTTTCTAAAACCTTTTTTAAGGCTTCCCCTGAGTCCACAAAATTGTAATGGGTAACCTATTTTTTTTATAGAGTTTATTTAAGAGCGCCTTACGGAAAGGGTTTTAAAGTATACTAGAGTTTCTAAGCTGCTTCCGAAAAGATAAATCAGTATTGAACAGGTTTACTTCTTGCGGAACATCGTCGAGCAAATCCTGGAATATCAACAAAGGATGTTGATCAATTTTGTACATTTAAAAAAAGTTTGATAGCGTCCATCGAAATTACTCTGAAAAAATAGCAAGACAATAAGGCATCTCGCAACAATTTTTCCAATTTATGCGACATGTCTAAAGCTAGTCAAAATTTAGGCTGGGGAAAAAAGGTTGAAATCCATAGTACTGTAAAGAGACAAAAGCTGAGCTTGTTCAGTCATATTGTTAGACACAACTCACATTCGAAATCATTTTTTAAAGTGCAGAATAATGAAATTACAAAGAAAAGCTAGACGTTCAATGTACATTAACGGACCAACCTCTTTCTAAAACCTTTTTTAGGGCTTTCCCTGAGTCCACACAATGGTAATGGGTACCTGACTTAAGTTGAGGAAAGTAAAAGCAGTTGGTCGTTGTGCTGGCCACATGACACCGTGCTCGTTAACCGTTGGCCAAAGAAACATATGACCTTAACATCACCTGCCCTATAGATCACAAGGTCTGAAATGGGAAATTTTACCCTTTCTTCGAGTTCTGTTAAGGATAGCTGCTACTTGGGATGAGTTGAGATATTTGGTTTTGTGAACTGTTACAGCACCGTTGGGACGTCATAGGATTTTTTTAAAAAATTTTAATACAGGTTCTTTATATATTAGAAAAAAATTTAAAAAAAGAAAGAAAAAGGTGACAAAGCAGAGTAAAGATCTTAGTACTTTTAGCCTCGTAGGCCAACGCACAAGGAATAGTAGAAATCAAAATCTATATGGCAACTTTCAATTAAAGCTCATTTGGGAAGATAATTCTACAAATTTTGTATTCATTTTTTTTCAAATATAGCTTCGAAATGTTTACTTTTTCTATGAATTTTAATATTTTAAGTAGTTTAAAAATCATTTATATTTTATATACAATTTTAAAGACTTAAACTATTGTTGACCTTTCAATATCTAATTTTAGTCATATTTATATAAAATGAAAATAAATTGCATCCTTTCCAACAGTTATCTACCTTTGAATGAATGACCTTTCGGTTGTTTTTTTTTCGGTTGCCCATATGGCCTTATCAGAATCACCTACACAGTACGTAGTTGAGTATGTATTTTTTTTTATTACTAACTTAATAATTTTAATAGACTTTCAATGCAGTGTTATTCTAATTATTAATGTCTTTTTTTCAAGCCCTTAAGTGTAAAAGTATACATCTATGCATCTAGACTAGATCTTGTGACCTTAAATAAAAATGTACCGCGCACTTTATGCATACAAAAGCGAGTTACCGAAATACTTGTCTTTTGAAGCTGGGGATAGGTTTACTCTGCTTGACACTTCTGTATCGAACCAGTGGTTCCTTGCCCAAAATTGTCTTGGTAATGTCGGATACGTCCCATTCAACCACATAAAAAAAATTGAGGTAACAACAGAGCAGCAAGTAAAATTCATTGATGGTGCTATGGAGGCCATTCATTTGCAGGCTACCAATGCTGGAGGGCAATATACTCATGAACAAAGGGTTATTATGAAGAGGCTAGTGAAGCATCGAAGTGAAGTTATAAAAAACGCTCCACCTGAAGAAAAAAAATCATCTACTCGAAGACGTCCTGCTCCAGCACCCCCTGTTGACAAATCTGCTACTGTTGAGTTAGGTGATCAAGAGAAAGGACTATCTATCATAGGGCAACAGGTAACACCCAAGTCTCCCAGTGATAAAAAAGAGTCTGTTGATAGCTTTGCCCTTGCTAAGCAAAGAAAAAAAGAAAACTGGCATGTCAAAAACCAAGAAGAGTGAATCTCGTCTCAGCTCGGCTCATTCAGATATCTGTAGTAAAGAAACCTCCCCCAAAGATACTGTGAAAAAAAGTAAAAGTGTGACAAGCAGTATTGGCCAAGCTCCATCCCTTATCTCGTCTTTCTCTAGCAATGCCAGTGATTTAACTACTACTGACTCAATTACTGATGCTTCCAAGACTTCAGAGGGTAGTGATGACATCAATACGCTTCACTGCAACATGGTTTCTTGTGGAAAAATGTCTGCTAGCCATGACTCTGGCTCTGATGTCATTGACATTGATGACAGCAGGTATCTGCAAGAAGTTGAAATGGATAGAGATCAGGAGGAGAGTAATGGAGAATGGCATCTGAATAATAAAGGCCAAAATTTGTCTTCCAAGTCACCTCAGTCACAAGAAATGTCTCATCTAAACAGTAAAAGCACTGATGGTGAGGCAGATCTAGGGTTTGGTATATCGTCTTCAAATGTGGACTACAGAGAAAACTATCAGGGAAATGATACCAACAGTCCAATTGAAGATCTACCACCGCCACCTCCTGAAATATTTAGTTCTGTGCTTGATGACAATTTCTCAGGAGATGAGGGCTTGCCACCGGCACCTTGTGACCTAACTCCAACTGAAGAAATACTCAAAATGGATGACATGTATGTCAGCTTGAATTCAGACATTCTTGAATTGTGTGGACGAAAACTTCTAGAAGAATGTTGCTGTGATGATTTTCAGCCCAAGTTTGACCCCAAAGGAACTTTTTTTGCAGTCAGCCAGGATTCACTTCGTAGGCAGCAGGAACTACTGGAGCTTGCCAAGGTCCACTGCGTGCAGGTCACTCATGCAGATTGTGAGGAGATGATTGGAGAATTTAGGAAATTGACAAATCTCAGCCATGAAGAAAGTCACTGGGCCATCTTGGCAGTGATGAATATGCTTCCGGCTAAGGTGCATCACATCCGGCCATCTCTAGAGGTTGTTGGCTTGCGTTTTAACTTAGCTCATGAGTGCCGCAGCACAGGCAAAGATTATCAGTGCGACGATACTTTGGCCATTAACCGGCTCATTTCAGAACTGGCAGCTGTTACCAACGACTCCCAACAGCGTGGTCACTATCTCAGGGATGACCTATACAGCATTATTGACATCATCTCTGGATTGTCAGATACACTAAGTAATGCTAAACACTGTGTTAGTGTGACAGCTATACAAAAGGACAACTATGACATGGTGGAAGTGATTGCTAAGTATTATCAAATGGAAACTAGATGGGTGATACATTCTTGCCTACTTCAATTTGTAGAAACCATTTGTCGGCTGAACTCTCTGGCTATTCAAGAATTTTTATATTCAGAACTTCCCCAAGAATTAGTGGCAGAAATGCAGCAGCATCATAATTGTGATACCCGAGTTGCTAAAACTCTAGGAATCATTTTCATGAAGGGCCAGCCATCACCACATAAACTTGCCTCTACAATGGACATTCACTTCTTCATATGGCTGTTGGGAATGTCTGAAACGATGGCAGAGAAGAATCGACTCAATGATGTTGACATGCTCCTGGCGCTGGTATGTGCTTATCACCTACAGCATGAAGGCTGCACACAAAACCCAGTCACTGATGCTTTCAAGATGGCACAAGGCCATGCACTGTTGGCATCATCATTAATCTTCCTATCCAAACATGATGACCCTACAAGAGTTTTAGAGTCCAGCGTTGAATCAAAAATTAACTGTTATTCTCATGTTGACTAACTTGTATGACAACATCGACACATCAGATCTACTCTACACCAATGATGTTGATGCACTTATTGGTATATTTGATGAGTTTCTACGAGACTTGAGCAGAGATGATCCAAAGCGGAAGGAAATACTTCATCTCCTTGAAAATTTCATGAGAAACTATCCTGATACAGTTACACTCCGGGGATCCCTGAGCCAGCAATTAGGTCCCCTGCTTTTCAATATAAGAGAAGAGAAAAATAAATTTGGAGAAATGGCGGACCGTATACTGGAGGACAATAGCGTTATTTTTTGTGATGCATAATTGATTTCAGGTTCTTATTTAGATGTTTCTATGGCTTGAGACTAAGTTTTAATCCCTCTTGAAAAGGCATTTTTAACACTTGTTGGTGGTTATTTGTTTTGTAAATTATGCTTAATGTAATTTGGAGTGTAACTGTACACAAAAATATATCTTACTCTTCTGATCTACTTGATCATTAAAAATCAGTGTGTGGATTTTTTAATTTTTTTTTATAGTAGAGACCATAATATTAAAGGCTGAGTGCGAAGTTGTTCAACTAAGAGTTTCGGTGAAGGCATATTTTTGGGATTGCAGGACCTTCCTTAGTCCAGCCAGCTCTTGTCATTAATGCGTGACACTTATAAAAGCAGTTAGCACTCCATATAATATTTGGCACTGTGGTCTTGTGCAATTCTGTGTATTTGTAAATTATGTTATGAATAAAAATTGCTTGTACTTGGTTTAGTAAATTTTAATATTTAAGAATTATTTAGTCAATTCTAATTGTTTCAATTGATTATAAGCACTAATGACTTGTATCTCACTTTTCATGATGTTGATTTTTACAAACATCTGTTGAGGTATTCATCTCACTGTTAATATATACAAAGTTAGTGAACTAACTGCTGAATTCATAAGACTATAGAATATATAAAGTACTTAGCATTTCTAATTGTTAAAAATCAACATCATTGACGTCCTAGCCGTATAATGTATAGCCGTATAATATAATCAATAGCTGTATAATGTGTGTTATAGAGGTTTATTTACTAGCATTCTAATACGTGTAATCATACTTGTTGGGGGTTTGTGGCATTGCTTTCCTGGCTAACATTTTACTACTATGTTCTAGAAGTATCGTGGGTAGTGGTGAAGTAGACTCATAGTGAAGAGGAAAACTGTTAAATAAGCTTAGACATGAAATGATTGTCACAATTAGAAATGCTAAGAAGGGAAAGCATTTTAAAATATACGTGATAGTATTAGCTACAAAAATATAGGCAGTCATTCCTTAGCCACACAGACCCACATAATAATACATGAGTGAGCTTGACTAGTATTGATCCTAAAGTCATTTCTTATTTTCCAATTACACATATAAATAGCAAAAAGGAATTATTTATTTTCTACTTTATAAAACAAAATTATTGTTGGTTATCTTATTTTATTTTATAAAATACAGATGTTACTTCAAAAAAGAAGATGATTACATCCTAGTCGAAGTCTTCACTACAGCTCAGTTTTGTGTGTGTCACTGTAAAAACTGTACTGCATCCTGTACATACATTGAAATAGAACTCCATGGTTTACATTCATTCTGCTCAATTCTCTGATCATTATTTATCAGCTCTATTTCAATCTTTGCCTTTGTGATGGTACCTAGTGATTTATGCATTTTCCATTTTTTATATAAAATTTACAATAATTTAATATTATCTCCAGTACAAAGCACTACTATTGAAATTGACTGCTAATCCATTTTTTACCTAATGAAAAGTTTCAATTTTGTTGTAAAATGGCTTAGCTTATTAGTAGTAGAAATTGTAACATTCTGTATCTGGGCTCTTGAGCTGATTTTACAAACTTTATAGCATCATATTTGCTTTGCTTGACTTCAGTTATCTTGTTCTATGTGTGCAATACATGTTAAAATCATTACATACACAGAGAAATGTTGGAAGCTGGTTGGTGAGACATTTATGATTTGTTTTTTTCACTTGTTTTCATAACACATATTCCATTTTAGGGTGATACTCTTTATCTGATTTTTTTTAAAAATTTCATGCTCTAAATGTTGTATTTATATTAATGGTTTTTTTTTTAGTGATTTTCAAAAATATGATTTCAGTGACTGTATTTTAAAAAACATTTAATATTTATCATAATTTACATTCATCTTAAATAATGTTTTGATTACTCAAGGTTATATCTATTTTAGCGAAGTCCATTTGAATCAGAGGGCTACAAATCAGCTCAAATGGAGTGCTTTACATAGAACAAAAAAAGTTAACATTTTCAGGTTTATATCAATTCCTGTAAGCTAGTTAACTTTCTGGAGTTATAAGTCTTAAAGCTAGTTGAAAAACTTCTTTGACATATGCTCTGACCTAACTTTATTGATCTCAAGGTAGTATTTATATACCAGTGACAAATTACATTGTCTTTCAAGCATGTGTTTCTTCTATATGGTTCCAGCATTTTCTTCTAAAATTTAATTGAAAAAAGTTCAACGTTCTTCTCACTGCATGATTTAAAATTTTCTCTCTCCATATTCTGCAGTTTCAATAAAAAATTTCTTGATAGTGTTTGTCTGATTGGTTTAGGGTACCCTAAATTTCTGAAAAGAAAAGTGGACAACTTTTGCTTCTCTAGAAGAAAAAATTAACTTTATGTTAAAAGGAAGGGTACCTTGTATGTCATCAAGGCTTTTTTTTTTACTAGCTAGTTTGGGTTTTTGTGGCTTTCCACAATATTTTCCCTTTACAACTTCTCATGTGCTTAAATAGGCCAAGCCAGTTGGGAATATTGTAGTCATCTGATGCTGCATAATTTTTAGACTTTGTTTCTGCTTATGGTGTGCTAGATATCTGTTATCCAAGGTTGCTCCTTTAGACTTGCCCTCATGTGAGTGTATTCTGTTCTTTTTTTTTTTTTTTCTACCAAATGTTGGTGTCTATCTGGAAGTGCTTCATGTCAGGCTCACTATGCTGTAAATGCTCCATTTGTTGAGAAAACTTAAGTGATTCATTAGTATTTTGTGCTAAATTAATCTATCAAAACTCAGTCTACTCCTGTTTTTGTACAGCTCTATTACAAGTTTTTAGTGTAGATAACAATGGAAATGAAAGATGTAAAGATTTTGTGTGTCAATTAACAGTATTTTACATCAAAACAATTTAAATTTTATAACTAGATCTACTGTCTGATTTAAAGAGGATGTCACTATCCAATTACTATTTTGTAAACTAACAGAAAATCAAAAATTAGTTTTAAAAATTAATATATTTTGCCTAATTTTAGATTTTGGTAAGAGAAATGGCTTTTTTTTAAAATATAAAAACAGATTTAAGGCATTTGTTTTACATATATATTATGTATATTTAAAACATTATCTGCTTTGAAAAAACATTTTTTTAAATTTTTATTTGCATCAATCTATTCCACTGTGGTATAGCGAGACCAACAGTCACAGGGCTGTACGTGGCATGAATTATTGGTCTAGGCTGCCCACAGGTTGTGACGTTGCAGGTCAGTGTTGAGGCCTTCTATAACTGGCGATCTTGTGTATAGTCTATGACAGCCAGTTTTACAAACTGTTATAAAATTTCAATATCAAACTTTTTCTTGGTTTGACTTGTTTGCATTCTTATTGAGTTCACACTTTAATTTAGCATAATGAATGATGGGATCATTAATAAATACACCAAATTTAAATGATTATTAAATGACATTCAAAGGATTGTGTCATCATTTAGTTTGAAACTCAGCTTCAATATTTTAATTCCATGTATATTATTCAATGCTGTTGCAGCCAATAGGTGAATCTTGTGTTAATTTCCTTTTAACCTTATATTACTGTACTTTCTTAGTTTTCAGTATTTTGTGGGTCAATGTATGTGTTGTTTTGATGATTTTTCTTCAAATGACTTAATTAAGGACATTTTCAAATTGTATTATATGTCCAATACAATACACACATTCTTTTTTTTTTACTAGTTATCTTCAGAGTAGTAAGATTTACATTAGCTTTTTATGTTATGAAAAAGTTCACTATTTTGATTTAGCAGAGATACTATTAGTCAGCAATATACTTTAACAATTTAACCTTATTGTTCTTTTTTTAAAAACATCTCAGCTTAGTACAGTACTGAAGATAAAAACAGCTTAACATTAAAAAAAAAAAATTTGAGTATGTGTTTTAGTTTGTTTCGTTTTTATTTAATTTTGGTTTATTTAAAAAGAAGAGTAGTTTGACCTATATATTGAAAACGTAATTAATTTTATATGAATTAAAAAGAAAGATTGAACAATTATAAACATTTACTTATAGCATCAATAGGAAAGCAATTCGTACATAACATTTTCCTTTCTCAGTGGCGTCAATAGGGTCTGTTTCACCCAGTGCGATAAACTCGCAATGTCGACCCCCCTCCCCCCTTAGGAAAAAAAAATCTCCCCCTAAAAAACAATGAAATAACTATTGTTTAGTTTGTTTCCTTATGTTAAACAATAAAACTGTAAGCTAATTCATTGATTGAGTACATCCGAAATTGGTTTTTGATTTTATTTTACTTTTTTTTTTTTGACATTTTATCAAAAGT
This sequence comes from Biomphalaria pfeifferi, assembly GCA_030265305.1. NCBI lineage: Eukaryota > Metazoa > Mollusca > Gastropoda > Planorbidae > Biomphalaria > Biomphalaria pfeifferi. The sequence continues at coordinate 1,968,589 of JASAOG010000012.1, forward strand.
TATTACATAACTTTAAAATGTACAATTATTGAATTGGGAAAAATTGAATTCTACCTATTTTTTTATAGAGTTTTTTTTAAGAGCGCCTAACGGAAAGGGTTTTAAAGTATACCAGAGTTTCTCAGCTGCTTCCGAAAAGATAAATCAGTATTGAACAGGTTTGCTTCTTGCGAAACATCGTCGAGCAAATACGGGAATACCAAGAAAGGATGTTGATCAATTTTATACATTTTTGAAAAGTTTGATAGCGTCCATCGGAATTACTCTGAAAAAATAGCAAGACAATAAGGTATCTCGCAACAATTTTTCCAGTTTATGCGACATGTCTAAAACAAGAAATAAAATGTGACAAAGCAGATTAGCGATACGGATATTAAGTGAAAAATTAAGAGTTTGTATTAGAAAATAAATTCTTCTTTGCATTTTATTCATTCTTTACTACTTACAGAATTACTTTATGAGCCTTGCGTGTAGCTAAACCATACAGTACAGTCTTTATCATACAAATTCTGTTTCCTACATAGAACACGTTAATAACAAGAATTACCAAATGTTTCAGTCTATCTACGAGGATTGTTGACTTCAAGTAATTCTTCATTAGTTTGAGGCGCGAGAAGCTTCTTCACCAGATTACACAATTACGGGTAATGCATAATGCCGTTTTTACTTATCGCACGTAGGGTTGGCGCTTTTCATATTGAATGACACCCGAAAATGACAATTTTTGTCTTTGATATATTTTCAAGAGATTTGTTTGAGTTTTCAAAAGATTTCCGAAGATTTCCATGATATATTTTGCTATTTTTTTTTAGATTTACATAAGCTCCTGGTAAATCAGTAGGCCGCGGGAATTCTGTATAATTTTAAGTTATAAAATGGTTTAATTTAATAATTTACACATAGAATTATCGTAGGGCCCAATGCGGTCGCATAGGTTGCATTGGCCTAAGGCCGGCCCTGGGCTATTTCCTCCCACATACTTTCGTTGATGCCTGTGGTTCTCATGTCTCGCTTACAGACATCTTTTTGTGTTAGCCTTGGCAGCCCTTCAAAATTGAGTCTGACTCCCTCCGCAAGCTCAGCATATAGGATGTCTTTAGAGATTCTTCCATCTGGCATGCAGGTGACATGTCTCTCTGTCAGAAGAGCATAGATTCTATGCATATTGGCCAGTTTCAAAACGTCCTGATTGGAGACATTAATGATTCATTAATCCCTCCAGGATGGGCACATTTAACATTATCTAAGTTGACCAGCTCTCACTCCAAAAAGAAGAGTGTTCATAACACAGGCAATTTAGACTACACCTACAGTGTAGAATAGTCTAGATTTATAATTTATAAACATAGCTCTAGACCGCATCAGATGAAGAGAGACAATGACCAAGAAAGCTATGGATAGCGAAAGAACATGGGCCTCAGCCCTGGAAGAAAAACGGACAATGCGAAAAATGACCAGCTCCTCTACCACCGAAGCAAAAGCCACCTTAGGCTTAACCTGCGATATTGGTGGACGGGAGTGTCTCTCCAAAATAGGGCTCCACAACCACTAGAGGAAGTGTGCGAGATGAACCATAGTCGTTCTACGACTGAAGGAGGCCAATGATGAGATCTCAAGATCAGATCTAGTCAAGATTCGACCCAAGATCTATAGATCTATTTTCTATGTTCATGACCTGGATTTTTTGTCTTCAATAATTTGACCGAGTTCCAATGAAATTTTGCCAATGAGAACACAAATGGCATTATGTGCTGAGCGCCGGAAGTAAGCCAATAATTAAAGCAAAAATGACCAAGTCTAAGCAGTAGAAGAAAAAGTAAACAAAAAGATTAAGTGAGGACATCTATTTAATTAATTCTCATGAAAGACTTATAAAATGTGATGATGTTATGTAAGTAAAATGAGCCATAAACAAGGTGTTTTTGTCAATATTATAGATCTAGATTCTAGTTATATAATAGAATTCTAGATCTAAAATCTAACTATATCTTTAAATAAATCTTTATTTATCTTACTAACTTAGACCGACAGTAGATACTCTAAGATACTAGATTTATAACTTAACTGCTAAGATTAATAAAGATTATACTAATAAATAGATATAGTCTACTACTTTTACTACTAGACATAGATGATAGATCTAGTAGTATTACTAAGTAAATACTAAGGTATTACAGTATTAGTAATTAGTAGTACTAGATTCTAGAATGTAGTAGTAAGTAGATCTACTATCAATACTATCAAACATAATTCAAAGTATCATCTAGAATCTAGTTAGTATTCTTACTCTATACTAAGTCTATAGTTACCCCTAGTCACCCTAGTACTCAGATAGTTAACTCTTACTCTAGTACTACACATACTGTCAGTGTGACACATTAAGTTCTCTTGAATACACTTGACTTACTAAGTTATTACTGACTTTCAGTAGGAGAATCAAAAGTATGATAGTACTAATAGTAGTAATAGTAAGTACTACTAATAGTAATAATAGTAAGTACTACTAATAGTAAGTACTACTAATAGTAATAATAGTAAGTACTACTAATAGTACTACTAGTAACTAGCCTAGAGTCTAGTAGTAGTAGTACTTAGTAGTCTTAAATTTAGATCTAGTAGGGAGTCTAGGTGTAGGTTTCTAGAATTTGTCTAGATAGATTTATTCTTGAGTAGAAGAGTAGTCTTAGAGCGACTAGTGTTAGATCATTAGTAGATGATCTAGACTCTACTAAGTCTAAGAGATTAGCTGTTTATTTTAAAATAAATACTAAGACTAAGATTTAAATTAAGATCTACTACTACTACTACTCTACAAGTCTAGAATAGTCTAGATCTAGAATGTATTAAATATTTAATTATATACAATACTAATATAATATAATTAAATATAGACTATTATAGACATATATGCCAGGCTATGGCGCTAAGCATTACTTCTTAGACTACTAGAATACTAGACTAGATTCTAGATCTAGTCATTCTAGTACTAGTGCTACTAGTAACTAACTAGTACTACAACTACAGTAACTACTAGTTCTATAATCTATATTATCTATTTATAAAAATCTAGTACAGTAGTATTTATACTATACACTATACAGTATAAGCCTTTTTTTCTATAGATAGAGTAGCCTAATAGAAGACTAAGTCTAGACTAGAGTCACTAGATCTAAGTAGATCTAGTTACTAGTAGAATCTAGTCTCTTCTAGAGCGTAAATTTAAATAAGTAAGTTGTTAGTTAATAAGAGCAATAAGACTAGAGGCTATGATGGGCTAGATTATAAATTTAAATTATAATTTAAATATATAGATCTAGATACTATAATTATAATACATCATCTAGATTATCTTATGTAGCTACTGAGGTACTGTACTATTGATATTGTGATTGGGCATTGGTCATTTGACTAAATTACATTTTATTTATTGTAGATCTACTTATCTAGATATAATATGTAATTTTTCTTCAAGATTTCTGTAAGATTTTGCTTTTAAGATCATGTTGTCCCTGCCCTAGTTATCTAATAGTGATTTAGAGGCCTTAAATTAACGTAACTAATGATTCAGAAACATTTTGCATGAAAAAATGAAAAAAAAAAACTCTTTTCACTGGGCCCCCTTAGACTAGAGTTTCCCCATTCGCCACCACCTAAGGCTGCCTCTGTCTATGTGGTCCTTAGTTATTTAACTGTAATGGTCAAGACACGCTGATTAAGAGATCTAATATTAGTAGGTGTATTATATAGTATAGTATACCATTTTAAAAGTTTTTTTGTTTTTTTTAAATATTGATCCTTAATTTAATTGCTATTTAATTTGCTTTTCTGTTGCATCACTCAGGAGGGAGCTGTACTAGGACAATAATGCCTACATGATGACTGTGATCAGCCTATTCATTGGGCTGTATCTACTGTCTATATTTCTACTTCAAGGAATTCATTGCTTAAGGAATGATATCTGTGCAGGGCGTACAATTTTGCATGACAGATCAGGAGTTATCACAGATGGGCCAAAAAATTACACAGAATATTTAAAATGTGAATGGCTCATTAATGGTAAGTATTTTTTTTTCAAAACTACTTTGTAATCAACATTTTGTTTTTTTAGTATTCACAAGTTTCCATAACCCATTTATTTCAGCCTATGATAAAATAGAAAACACCAAACTGTGGGAGATGAATGGACAGAAAAATATAGAAGTGCAGATCTTAGAGAGGAAGTTGACATGGATTGGTCAAACCCTTAGAAAAGATACCAACAACAGAACTAGACAGGCCTTAGAGTGGAACCCCTAGGGAACAACACTTAGAGGAAGACTTAAAAGAATGTAGTGACACAGTATACTAGATGAAGCCGAGAAAGAACTGGGAAGCCATTAAATAACTAGCGAGAGACTGTGAAGAGTGGCTTGTTTTTACTGAGGCCCTATGTTCCACAAGGAACACAAAGAAAAGATGATGATGATGATAAAATAAATATTTATTTACTTTTTTTATTTAACCTAAAACAATTTTTTTACACAATTTTTTTTTTTCTTGTAGCAGGTGGTCCTAACAGGACCATTCACCTGAGATTTGAAAACATGACAACAGAATGTTCCTTTGATTTCCTGTTCATCTATGATGGAAAGTCCTACAATAGCCATCTCATAGCCTCACTCAGTGGTGACAGTCATCCTGAAGATGTCACTGCCTACTCTGGGCATGTAAGTACTTCTAAGATAGCACATTATAATTTCAAAATGTACTTTGGCATTGGTGCAATTTCTTATCTAACTAATACTTTTTTGTTTAATCACGCCAAAAGTGTAATATATCTTTGAACTCTGTAAGCATTAAACTCATTGTGCTGATGTTTGAGGGTGCCATGATATATGATGTTACTTTTTGAGCTATGGCATATTTTTTTTGTAAAATGTGTCACAAGAATTATTACTGAAACAAAGAAATATTTGATTTAATTTATTTAAATGTCAACTCTTCTCTAGCTGTTTCTCTTACCCAGTACTTTGTTGAAAAGACAATACCTTTAAATACTTTTACTTTTTTTTTTTTACCAAAAATCAATTCATTTTATTAAATCAATTTTTTGGGTGCTTTTTTTTTTTTAAATAATAGTTCAATAGTTCATCAAGCATGTAAAGATTGATAATAATGAACTATAATGTTATAATGTATGATTAATCAGGATTTCAGTTTAATAAAAATTGATATGAAGTTGCTCTAAACCCGGGGTTCTCAACCTGTGGGTCGCGACCCCCTTGGGGGTCGATTGACTATTTGTCAGGGGTCGCTGATGTCCATCGAAAATATGAATTTTTTTTCCATTCTAGCATGCAAAACTTGTCACATAATAAGTTTTTTCCATTGAAATTTACTAAATATATGTTGTTCGAGGATAGATATTATAGACAACTAAATCAGAATTAATTTCGAACTTTTTGATTGTGCAGCAGGTATAATTTGTATACGTTACTTCTAAACTATCTATCATATGTTAATTAAAATGTCAGTGTTATTCATCATAATTAATATGTTAATCAAGTATTTAGGCCTTCATTGACTATTAAAAAAGTGTTCCAATAATAAAGAAATGTGCTAAATCCGTAATATATAAACTTAAAAATGTACGTTTTAAAAAAGGTTGAATAAGGCATCCAAAATTTTGAATTAATACGTAAACTCTGTTTAGACATCCGTAACACCATGGACAACATGAACATTGAATGAACTCCAAATGGTAGCGGGGGAGGAAAGCATGGGCTTCCCGTAGTGCCCTGCTAGGAAACTCTGTTGTTTTTAGTAGTTCCTCATGGCTCCCCCATTCAGTTCAAGTGACACCAGTTGTCTCCCCGCAGCTCTTGGACACCACTGCTTCCTGTGCCTGCACCAGGATTAGTTTATGCAGGAATTGAAAACCCCAGTATTTTCTAAATCCAATGAAAGTCAAAGTTAAAGATTTTTAGGAGACATAAATATTTTAACATCAAACATTTCTCTATAAATAGGCATTCACAATTCTGTATCAAGCGCTTGCAGCCATGTTCCGCTTTGTCTCATTTGCAACCTCTTCTTCCATTTGCAATAATATATTAATTTCTTGAAACAGCCTGTTAGTTATCAAATTTAAATACAGAAAATTGTCATGTGTGTGGAATGTGAATAGGAAATACTAACGTAAATAAATGCACATCATAAAGAAATTATTTCATTGATTTGTAATTGGATAATAAGGAGAAATATCTATTTTAAGACTATAATTAGATATTGTACCGTGATTAAACATTAAGATTTGGCAATACAAACGAAATAGTTACATTCGGCCTCCAACTATAATTTTGTTACATCATACTTATAAACGAAAATAATTTAATGTTGGGGGGTCGCCAATAAGTCAGAAATTGTAAAAAGGGGTCGCCGAGCTAAAAAGGTTGAGAACCGCTGCTCTAAACCAAAAGTGATGTTTGCTTCTTCTGTTAGTATAGTAAAGGGGATGATTTGGGTTCATGAGGATGCAGTTGACAGCAAATTCATTATTGTGAAGTTTTTCTAGTTCAATAAATTTTAATCACAATTTACAATTGCATGAAGGTTTTTGAAATTATAACTAAACAAAAGTTTTAGTCATTCATTCAATTTCTATTCCATTTATAAGCATACTAGCATATGAGTTATAAATGTTAAACATAACAATGTTGGCATGAGTTATAAATGTTAAACATAACAATGTTGGCAAAGCCTCCATTTATGTTTTTTTTTTTCCCCTACAATCATCATTTTGTAGATCTAAAAAAAACATTTGACAAATTTGTCACAAAGCTTTGTTTATGAACAAATAAATTTCATTTTGTTATAAATGCATTTCAAAATTAAGTAGGGCCTGTATATGCGACATTTAATTATTATGCAAGCTGAAAATACAATTACTCTTCAATAATTATGTAGTTGGGAACATGTAATTTTGTAAGAAGAAATTACAATACAACAATCCCTCTACATCAAATTATGTAGTTCTGAAACTCAATTTTTAAGCAGGTAAAACAATACATAAGCTCTCTTTAATCAGTACTTTTTTATTTTTAAAAATTGCCTTTTTTCCCCCATGCAAATAATAATTATTTAATGAATGTATATATATATATTGATTTTGCATTCATTTTCTTGTGTATCTGCTAGATGCTGATTTATTTATTCAGTGATCGCAACTATGTCCGGCTTGGGTTCTATGCTCACTACGAAGTTGTTGATTGTCCATGGAACTGCAGTAAACGGGGAGTTTGTAGAGATAATGTCTGTCACTGTAATGCTGGCTTCAGTGGGAGAGGCTGTGAGGTAAGTTGGTGAGAAGTCATTGAAACAATATTACCTACTTCTCCTTGGAACAAATTTAATCTTGGCTGATGAGGCAGAAATGTTAATATTACCAGACCAGTGTACTGCTTTTTCAGTAATTTCCAAAATGGTGCTATGCAGGTGTAACTTTTTTTTTTGGTAGATGCCTATTTCATGGGGAAAAAAAAAGAGCCATTGTCTAAAATTTACCAATCAATCGTAATTAAACCATATGGTTAGCTTTGTGAGTGGTTGCCTCAATGTGTTTACATTGAGTTCGTGTGGTTTTACATGAAAATTTGCATTAAACTTGAATCAGGCATGTAAAAGGTAGGTCTAGGCCTGTAATAAGCTTAAAGTTGGTCAACATTTTAGTTGTTTTTTTATTCTTATGAGTCAGAATTTTATTAAAAAGAAATTTTATTTCAGCTGAAAGAGATAAGAGAGATCATTTGATGTATAGATATAGAACTTGAAAAATAGTAAGAAAAGTGTGGCATGGCCATCAGGAGCTCAGGCATAGGGCAGAGTTTTTGTTTCAGGGTCTAAGGGCTGGGAGGGTTAAAATCATAAAATTGACTTCTGTTCCTTTGTTTCAGTAATAATTCTTTGATTTGTGTTGTATTTCTCAGGTGGCTAACTGTCCAGACAACTGTGGACATCATGGGGAATGTGCCTTTGATGCTCACAAACTGCAGTATTGCCGTTGTAATGCAGGCTACATTGGTCACAAGTGTGATATGCCCATCCGCAGCTCTGGAGTCAGATGTCACTGGTATAGTGTTCATAATTCCACGGATCAAAGCTTCCCACCCCGCACTGCTCACACTTCAGTCTACGCCAACAGATGTATATGGATGTTCGGAGGATTTGATCTCAACCATGTGCTGGATGAACTCTGGAGGTTCTGCTTGTCAAAGAACCTTTGGGAAAATTTAACCCGTAAGCTCAAAATGGGAGAAGTGCTTTGGCCCAGCGGCAGGAGTGGCCATGCCATGGATGCTTATGGAGAGGGCTTCTACATTTTTGGTGGTCTCCTTAATAATGGATCACACAGCAACGAGTTGTGGTTCTTTAACATTTCTTCTATGACCTGGGCTCTTTGTGCCAATGAAAGTGGCATTATGCCAGAGAAAGTGACTGACCATACGTTAACCACAGCTGATGATCATTTGTTTGTCATCGGTGGTAAAACTGAAGAGAGGGTATACATTGATACCATATACAAGATATCGGCAGAAATGCCTGAACAGTGGGAGCAGGTCTCGGTGAAGGGTGGCAGATATCCCACCAAGCGTTTAGTAGGTCACAGCACCTTGTACCACAAACATTCGCGATCACTGATAGTGTTCGGTGGGTACAAGCAGGAGACAGCTCTTTTCAGTGACCGCTCCAACATCATCCATGTCTTCAGCATAGATGACCTCTACTGGTCCCAGCTGCACAATTTTAGATGGCATAAAGATTTCATTCCTAGAGACAGGGCTTACCACTCAGCTGTGCTTGTGGGGAACTACATGGCTGTGTACGGAGGGAACTCTCATAAGCACGAGGAGCTTGAAATATGTTACAGCAACGAGATTCATTTTTATCACTTGGGTTGTCATGTGTGGCTCAACCACTCCTACTTTAGCGGTAAGTTATAGAGATGTAAGCCTGTCATAGTATGTAACTTGAACAATAGTTCTTGCTTTTGTGGATAGGTTGTTGTGTTTGGATAAGTCAGGCCTGTTTTAAGATGATTTGAAAAAAATTATTATTAACTATTATTTGGAAAGGTGAAATCTTGTAACAAAATAATTTATTTGTGTAGAATATATAAGATTATTTGAAAACAAACTCGAGAATATCATTTAGAAGAGTTAATGCTGGTATCAAAATATTTATTTTACAACTTATTTTAATAGTATATCATTATTTCTGTTTTTTTTTTTTTCTTAATGGTACCAATGTATTTATAATCTGTTTTAGTGACATAAAACACACAATTTTTTTGGTCCTTGGTCTTGACATTTAGTTGTGGCTTTAAAAGATGAATTCAATTTTTCTTTTTCCTTAGGCAATACTTCTACTGGAAGGATACCATTGAAAGGACGATTCGGTCATACAGCTGTTGTTGCTAACGGCAACATTATGTTTATTATGGGAGGCTACTCTGGAAAGGTTTTAGGAGATCTTATTGCTTACAAAGTTCCATCTGCAATTGCTGACTATGAAGTGATTCCTTTTTTAATGTTCATCTTGTCAATAATTGCTGTATAGTTTTAAATGTAAAATGTTCAGCAGAGTGCTCACACCAAAAGAATTTTACATTGTCTAAACAATATCTCTTAGTCAGACTCCAGCACTAATTCTTTTATGTTCAATGTTGGTGGGTAACTACATGGCTGTGTGTATGGAGGGAACTCTCATAGCAATAAAAACACAAAGCACCCACTGGGTCAGGATTTGGTAAATATTCCCAGCACACAGGAGATAAAAGACACCCACTTACAAAGACAGACACACACAAAATGCCTTTGTGCCCCTGGCAATCAGATCGTTAAATGAAAAAATTCAGCTGTCTGATATATAAACCTTTCACATGTAACTTTTGTGTGAATCTGGTATGAATGTATAAGCTGTTTTCTCTATAGTTGTAAGGTTTTGTTTTAACACTTATTCCTTACATTACCAAATATTGAATTTTGAGAAATATTCTTCTTTGGGGTGGGGGGGGGGGTGATATTAACAAGAAGAGGATACACACAAATTCATCATTGTGAAGTTTTCTAGTTTTAAACATTTTAATCACAAGTTACTATTGCATGAAGGTTTCTGAAATTATAGCTAAAAAAAAAGATTTAGTCATTCATTAAATTTCTGTTTACAAGTATACTAGCATATGAGTTATAAATGTTAAACATAACAAAGTAACATTTGATCTGATTTCTTGTTTCTGAATTTTTGTCCTTTTTAGGTTTGTTTGAAATTAATGGAATTAACACATAACTATCAGCGGGGGAAAAAAAAAAGCAAATAGGGACATTAAATCTTTCTGCTTGGACTATGAACTTATTTGTAAGAGAAAGAAGTCTTTTCAAATACATTAAAATAAAAGTGAATACATTAGTCAAGAGGAAAGGGAGGTAGACTACTAAAACAATCCTACCTAAAAGAGGGGCTGGTGGTGGTGTTTTACTATATAAGTGTCATTTACTTAACCAATGTTCTCATTGACATGTAACAATGTTCATCAATGAAAAGTTATAAAAGTTGATCAATGAAAAACTTTGTAAATAAATTCATTAGTGAAAAACTTTGTAATTTCTTCAATGTAAAGTTATGTGAGGTCATCAATGAAAAGTTAAAAAGTTATTAAGCTCATCTATGAAAAGTTAAAAAGTTATTAAGCTCATCTATGAAAAGTTAAAAAGTTATTAAGCTCATCAATGAAAAGTTAAAAAGTTATTAAGCTCATCTATGAAAAGTTAAAAAGTTATTAAGCTCATCTATGAAAAGTTAAAAAGTTATTAAGCTCATCTATGAAAAGTTAAAAAGTTATTAAGCTCATCTATGAAAAGTTAAAAAGTTATTAAGCTCATCTATGAAAAGCTACTTTCTGCTCATCATTGAAAAGTTGATGTCTGATAAAATACAATTTATAATAGGTTAAGGACAAGGGATCAATCTTTTAATTTACCGTATTTTCAAATTATTTCTTATTCTGGGTCTGTTGTCAACAATGAATGTTTTGTTTCAGTGCTCACCTGAAGATGAAACACTTTGCCAGAGTGAGAAACTTGACATTCATTTCAGTGACAGTGATCACTGTCGGAAGTATGACAGTCAAGTTTGTTTGGAAGATCCAGAGTGTATCTTTTGTAACACCTCACTCTCTGACACAGAGGGTCCTGTCTGTTTACATCGTACGCTTAAGGAGGTAAGTTGTTTGTTTTTTTAAAATTAATTTTATGCAATTCTTCCCTCATCCTAGATCATCAGTGCATCATAGATGAACAGCTGTAAAAATGCTGAGAACTCTGAGGTTATGAGGATGGGAAAATAAAAAAAATTAAAAACTGAAAAGACTATCAATGCCAAAACTATATATCCATTGGAACCTTTTATATTTTTTTAAGAAAGGTAAACTAAATGAAGAGCAGATACTGTAAGCATTAAAGTTATCTCTTCTTCTTGAAGCAATACTTTGCATACACACAAAAGACTTGTCTGAAATGCATCATCAACAAACTACTAGAACAGAAACTCACATCTTATGACAGGAAGAGACAAGATTTCTGAAATGGTCGGGAACATTGTTAGAATAAAATCTTTCAGTGTATGCACCCAAGTACTCAAGCCTCAGCTTATGAGCTAAGAAAAGATTACTTTAATGAATTGCAAGCAGCTCTCCAAGAGAAGAATCTAAGAAAAAATTTCATTGATGAAGTGAAAGCAGTCATAGAAGAGGATGGGCTGACACATAGCAAGACTTGTCATTTCACATGCCTCATTCCAATATTAACAGAAGAATAAAGACAGAATAAATAAAAGGGATTTGTGTTGATGTAATAGTATCTGGTAGCTGAATGTTAAAGCGCCTTGCTTAGTCCAATGAGTGGTAATATTGTTATGAATGTGCACTTCACACTGCCATACGACATTGCAGAAGGTGTGCACTAGCCTATGCAGGACAGAAGCAAAATGGTTTGAATAATAACCCTTTTATCCCCTAAGTGGAAGACCACATTATTTATCAAAATGAATCTAACTTGTGTAGTTAAGAATACAAATAAATAGCACAAAACTACATACTGTATAATAATAAGGCTTGTCTTCGAGTCTGATAATAAATAAGGAATGCAGTATTTACTGTGGTTATGCAGCCCCAGCTGTGACCTACATATTTTGCCATGCTTAGCTCAGGCATAACCATTGTGAACTGATGGTTGATTTAGATTTTCTTTCCGCTGTCTACGTCTGTCCTCTGCAACAGATTTTCTTTTTTTTTTTTTTCTCAAATGTGTATCCCGTGGCTCTTGTATTGTGACCTCCATCTTTCTAGTTCTTAAGCCGCATGCAACTAGGTGCTCTCTTCTATGTCAGTTAAAGCAAGTTGACACCTAAGCTGGGCTTTAAAGCTTTTCCGTGAGGTACCTCTGTAAACTATAGTATAACAATACAATCAACATAAAAACAATGACAACCAGGACTGTCAAGCTCACACTCTCTCTCTAATATTATCCAGCACTAAATCTTGACATTTGTGAAAGCATTAATCAAAAGAAAACTTGTACACCTAAGGATCTTAAGTTGGAAGCTACATGGGCACTTTTAATTTTCATCTAAGATGTCTTACTCTGTTCTTATTTCATGGATTTTTCGCTTTTTTTTTAAGCATTGTGTGGGTCCCATCTCTGACCCTCCTGACAGATGTCCTGGCATATGCCCATCACTTCACACATGTGGTGCCTGCATCAGCCAAGGTAAAGGTGTTAGAGTGACCAGTGAGGTCCAGCGTAAACATGTCTACCTTCAGCAGTGTAGTTGGTGTGTCAAAGAGGCTCAATGTCAGACCAGATCATGTGAGTACTTAGCTCGCTATCTAAATGTTTGTTATCTCCATTTGTTTCACTTCATACTGATGCATTAGTTCACAAAACAAAGCAAAAGTGCTGCTTTTTCTACACCACTTATCAATTGTGTTGTCAGATAGTAGCCTAATTAGTATGACTAATAGGTGATCTCATTGGAAACATTTTGTTGAGTTTCCTCTTGAAAACTTCTTGGTCCATGTTGTACTTTTATTGTAACAGTAATTGTTGCATTCCTCCCCTCTCATTGCACAGCAATTTAAATGATGAAATTCAACTCATTGTAAAGCTACTAACAACAACTAATTTTAAACAAGTCTTTGATCATAAATGTACATGGTTCTAACACATTACTCATTCAAATATAAAATACAAAAAGTTCTAACAAACTAAGGTATCAACAACTCATATTAGTCAGCCAGACAGTCTGTCATAAATTGTCTCCCCTATAGGTCACTAAGTTCAGATAGTAAATACACACATGTCATTAACACAACAAGTTAGTCATTCTGTTTCCACCTATGTTTACATTACCTTCATAGCCCTCAAGAGCATTTCCGTTATCCTTTTGTGGAAGATATGGAAAAGAGTTGGTGAAAGTAGGCATCCTTGTCTTGCATTGGAGAGGTAAATGTGCACCAGAGTTTATTTCATGTGTTTTTGTTTTCCTGTTCCCCAGCTCCAGCGGGTACTTGTAGATCTGCCAATGGCACAGTGACTGGTGTTGTAGGCTGGTGGGGTGGACTGAGTGCTAACCTGACTAGTATAATCCAGTGCCAGACGGAGGACTTCCCAGCAGGTCTTCAGTTTGTCAAGTACAGAGAGCCAGCTAATTACACATATCCTGATGAGGTGAGCTAAAAGGATTGTCAGTCTTTTTTTTTATAACAGACTCATTTACATTTAGGATTAACATTCATTGTCTTTTTTTTTGTCATTATCTTTATGTTAATACTAAGGATTCTCTTCAAGAGCTTATATTCTCAAAGACAGTTTAAGAAGTAAGTCTACTATTTTTATGGTGGCCAATAGCTTACAGATTTAGGAGCCATCAAAGCAATCTATAGATTCACTTTCAGATGGTAAAATCAAGAACTTTCATTCTTTCATTAATTCTGATTTAAAAAAGAAAATCTCATTATCCTATGCAGTATGAACACCAAAGTTTTGTCTTTTAATACCAAATATGTCTTGGAAACTAAAAAAAAAAATGTGTTGCCTGTCCTTTCGAACCTGTGAAAATGTATTGATTGAAATAGCTGAGTCTCTTGTACAAACAAGCTTATTATATCATTTTTAAAATCTAACTCACATTTATTTTTACTGTGTAGCTCAACATTCACCGCAGAACTGTAGGCACCATGGGATATATTGTAGGTAAACGTATTGAGCATGTGTATTTTCTGACCTCAAAGTTCCTTGGATTCCTGCACCCACTCAATGCTCAGCCACCTGCCAATGAGAACTTGACACTGTTTCTGTCCCTGCAGCATGCTAAGGCTCAATTGTATTTGTCTTCAGATGACTCGCCAGCAGGCTTGGTAAGTGTTCTGTAGTCACTTTACTTTGCGTGTCTGGGAACTAATTTTATCAAGTTTTTTTGTTCTTATGTTAGGCTTTTTGTCAAATGCAAATAAATCTAGATATAATTTTATATTTTAATATCTGTATGCAATACAACACAAAAAGAAAATGTTTGAGTTGATTTTTTTTTTAATTTTTTTTTTTTTTTTTATTTTTTTTTTTTTAGTTAAGTTTTAGCACTTTGTGTAAATAAGCTTGTAATTTCATATTGGCGTAAACTAAATGATCTTTGCTCTAATTGATGATGATTTTGATGTTTTCCTAAACAACGTTCTAATATTGCTTTGAGACAGAGATCAGTAGAAAAATGTACTTCACTTTCTTCTCCATCCAATGTGAAGCCATCTGCATTAGCATATCATTCCTTTTTGTTGTTCAAACAGTTGTTTTTTGTTTTTTTTTGTGACAGCCATTTCTTGGTGCACCCCCCACAGTCACTGAGTGACTGAGTGATGGATCCAAGTCTTTGTTTTGCATACATTGACAGATGTTATACTTATTGACTTGTTTACATTTCAGGAATCTGTCATTAAGAGAGATGATGAAGGTATCAACCTAATGCTTCAAGCCAAAAGAGCCTATGGGCGTACAGTGTTTCCAAATGTCACTCGGGGCTATAGATATTATCTGGAGCAGGTAATTAATATCAGAGGCTTATGGAATTTCACCTTTTGCCTTTAGTGACAGACCTTTAGGAGTGGAGAACAAAAAGCTTGAACTTATTTTTTGTTTACTTTTGACTTGTAGACAACTGAACAAGCTGGCTCAACAGAATTCACCACTGCTGTGACCATCAGCTGGAATGGCTACCTGAGGCCAAATGAAAATGACAAATATCATGTCATTACTTATGAATTTTTAGAACCATACAGGTATGAGACAGTAATCTGTTTTTTTTTTACAAATCTTTTATAGCTTTAGGTTAGTGTAGATTGACTGTGTTAATATAAACCACCAGAGTATACCATCTGTTAAAGTTTAAACTCATTTGAATCTGCTACAAATCATAAACTCACATTGCTAACAGTCTAAATATTAAATAAAGGGAAATCTTTAATCTTAGAATTAATAAGGCTAAACTTTTCTATATAGTTAATATTTTAGCCAAAGCCAAAGCTAAAAAAAATTGTCTCTTATTAGTTAATGCTTATTATCACTTATCAGCAAAGGGAACTGCAGTGCCAGTTACAACTGTTTGGGGTGTCTGACTGATGCTCTATGTGGCTGGTGTGAGCTTAAAAGAATCTGCCTGCCTCGTAATGTTAGTGATGACTCTTGTCATGATGGCCCTAGACATCAATATATGATAACTTCTCCATCTGAGTGCCCAGACTGTGAGAGTCATGTGCAGTGTTCAACTTGTGCTGCTGTAAGTACATTGAATGGTGAATACTAAATCTATAGTATAGTTTATATCAAAACTAAATATTTTCCCATAAGATTCTTTCACATGTATGTTCTCTAACAATTTCTGTATTAAGTTATCACATTTAGTAGTTAAGAGTTTGTTGGATATTGATTTGTGAAGAAAATGATTGTCATGTATTTGCAGGACCCTCTTTGTGAGTGGGTGATGGACACTGGTCACTGTACTAGAAGAATGAGACATCCTGAGAAAGCTGTTAGAGACAGTGAGAAATGTCCGCCTCCTTGCCATGAGTAAGTGTTGAAGTTAATATATAAATGCCTTATTGTGAGTTTTAATGTTTTGGATGACTTGGTATATATTTGTTCTATTATACAGGACTGATGGGTCATTGCATGATCTCAGTAAAGCATTACCTCAATCTTTAAATCCTAAGATAATACATACTAGCCCATTCATTTAAAGCTTTGATTTTTTTTTTCTATGCTCTAAGTGACCTAACATTTCACCATGCCCAGTTAGAAGGTGGTTCTTAAATGTCATGAAATGTTGAAACACATAATTGTCTCCTCCTCCAGGCGTACAAAGTGTAGCAGCTGTATAACATCTGAAAAGGGAGACTGTGCCTGGTGCGAGAACACTCGTCTTTGCTTGCCCTTCTCTGACTATGTCACGCGCTACATCTATGGCCAGTGTACTTCCTGGATTGATATATCCAATGCCAATGTCAGCTGTCGTTCCTGCAGAGAGATGACAACGTGTGACAAATGTTTAAAAGTCCTTGGTTGTGGCTGGTGTAGCAATGTGAACAATCCCCTGCAAGGTGTTTGTATTGATGGAGACTTCGCAAGTGAGATTTATTTTTTTTTTTTTCGAAAAGTAAAAGTTTTTCTTGAAACTCAATGGCCTAGAATTGATATTACATTGACATTTCTCCACAACCCCAACCACATTTACTTTCAATCATTGAACAGATACCTAGACTGAGAAACTTGCTAAAATCCTGAATGAAAAATCTAAACTTTAACCAAGATTTCAATTTGAGACCTTCAGTTGAATAGCAAAGTACTTTCCCATATCAACATTTCAATTGTATCTTTATAGTCAATAAAAAAATGTCCATAACTCAGTAATTGATGAGAAGGTCCTTATCTTCCCATCAAAGGAATTCCCATTGAATGAAAAAAATATTATAATTGTTTGTTTGATATGACAATGACAGCTTTTTCATCTTATAGCTAAATTTTAAATTACAGTAAAGACTGGGATTTTGAAGTTCTGGTTTTTAGGGTGCTCCTAGGTCTACCTAACTCTAATGGGTACCTGGGAAAGTCAATGTCGTTGGTCATTATGCTGACTACATGACATCCTCGTTAACTGATGGCCATAGAAACAGATGAGTTGTACATCATCTGCCCTCATAGATCAAAACGTCTGAAAGCTAGATTAGTGTCACAAACTTGTTTCCATTACAGGTGCTAATAACAATGAGAGCTGCAGCCAGTACCTGGGGGATTCTTACAATGTTATAACTACAGAGCCTTTTGCTTGGTCTTATGACAAGTGTCCTGATGTAGATGAATGTGCACTTGGACTGCACACCTGTCACCCTAATGCCACCTGTAAGAATGTCTATGGTTCCTACAGCTGTGTTTGTAATCGAGGGTTTGCTGGAGATGGATCATTTAAATGTGATGAGACGTAAGCTGTTTGTTCATTCATTCCAATGTTCATCACTTTCAATAGATTAACATCAATGTAATCTGCAGTCAGTTTAGATGCCGTCATGAATGGCAACTTAGTTTCTTGGTCATTACTTACTTTTAGAAAGTGTATAAATATGTTATCTGTTTTTTTCAACTGATTCAACTGACTCTTGGCCATTTTTGTGGGTGTTCAGAATGGTCAGTTTTAAAAAGATTCTCAATTTTAACATATTGTACCAACAAACTGATTTTAACAGGGACATTCATTTTAGTGTTTCACTGAATTTTTTACTAACTTCATTATAATAAATTTAAGATTTTTTACTTTATTCAGATATATTTTTACAATATCTGATTTAAATTTTTCTGATTTGTATATGAAATACGAACAATTCTTTTTGCACTACCATCAGTTAGGTGAACTTTTTATTTGAAATGTATTTGATCCTTCATTCACTAGCACTGATATGTGCAATTCAATGACCTGCTTTAAAAAAATTAGCGTCTTGCCTCTCCATTTTATGTAAACTGTAATTTAAAAATATAGAGAGACAGTTATGTTACACAGAGTTTACTCCCTTTCCTTCTTCAGCTGTTACTACCATTGTCATAATGGCCTGTGTTCAGGGCCCCCAGACTTCAAGTGTATCTGTGACCTGGGCTGGAGCAATGACAGTTGTGATGTTAACTGTGGCTGCAACAATCACAGCACCTGCAGCAGTGGCCTGGGCGTATGTGATGAATGTATGCACAACACTGCTGGCACTTACTGCGATGAATGCAAATCAGGAGCGTATGGGAATCCCCTGAAACCTGAAGGTAAGAATATTTTTAGTTGTGGGTCCAAGCTGCGGCTGTGGTCCATGTCCTGTTACTGAGACACTCAACAATGAATTTAGAGTCACTAGTAAGCTTAAAGCAAAAATTTGTCTTCCTTTCCAACAAGAAAAAAATATGATTATTGGTACTTTGTTCTACAATGGTATGAACCATATATTTAGAGCTTTGTTTTTTTTTAATCTGTGATGTAATTTTGCACTAATAAAGTTTGGGGCACACTCAAAGCCAATTATTATTTTTTATTGCTTTTAAATTCATATTTATATTAATTTTTTTCTTATCAAGTCAAATTTTTTTTTTAAACAGCTGAACATTTTTGTCACAAACAGTCATAGATTGCACAGTATATTAGAATTTAACTTTCAAATGTTAAATAAATTCATTTTTAAGAAATTAATCTCAGATGTTCAATATTAAAATGTTGATATAGTAGTTTTCTGGATTTATTTTACAAACAGATATTTTCAAACATTTCTGAGTTCAACCAGGTTGTCATTTTAGAAAACATCTAATAGTATAGCTTTACAATTTCCACCTTCTACATCATGTCTACTTTTTTTTGAGCAGGTTGTCACTTGTGTAAGTGTAATGGACATGGCGACCATAGTCTTGGTGAATGTAACAGGACAACTGGACAGTGTTTCTGTACAGACAACACTCAGGGCTTTCACTGTGACCAATGTAAGCCATCTTACTACGGCAACCCAAGGTTTGTACATCTTAAGATTTCAATTTCTTGATTGTATTAAAAGCAAAGATGTGCATATTATGAGCATTGAAAGACTTACTCTGGTGTGTCATGACACACTAGTGTGTATGAAGTATATGATGAGTGATTTATTTGAGCATCACCATTTTGTAATATTAACACGTGTTTTCTAAAAAGACTTCAAGAAGAAAACATTGTGGTGAGGACAAGTGGCTCAGGGGTTTAAGCTGCTTGGCGATATATCAAGGGGGCTCAAGAACAAAACTCAAGCAGAAGTGTGTTTGCTGAGCGCCTAAAGGGAGCATGGAAAACCTTCTTCCAGATGTTGGGGTTGTATTTTGCCCTGGCTCATCTGCCCGGGCACCCCTAACTGTCTATTGACTTAGTATGTTAATTAAGTAAAACAAGTAATGCCAATGGGCTTACATTTAGTATTTAATAACAAGCAGTAACGTAACAAATGTTTAATATTATGATATAAATGATAGTTCATACATAGCAATTATAGAAAGAGAAAACAGTCAATATTACATATGAAGTACTCATTCAGTGAACATCATTTTTTACAAATAGATTTCTGGCGTAACATAAAGGCACATCTTGGTTACGATACAATCCAGGCTCACAATGCCCATAACCAAATACAGCCTGTGAATAATGACTAAGTATGGCTCATACAAAGCCAACAGTCTACACTCAGATCAAGCTTGACTATCAGAGTCCCAAGCACGAGTTCCCAATACTGGGGGAAAAAAAAGCAAAAAAAAGGGTACAACAGAGAATGAGCAATCCAAGCCAAAACACTAGAAACAATAATGTTTACAGAGCGTTGTCTTTGGAAACAGCACACAAAATAATATTTCTTTTGTTCCATGTCCTTTTGGTGAACACAGGCTGAAGTATCACTTCAACAGCATATGTCGCCAAATACTCCCTCCCTCCACTGGTCCACAAAAGAGATTGGACAATAGTGCACTGAAATTCTTTAACCCTTAAAACACTTGTGGGAGTTTAGCCTTTAAATATCAGAATTATAAATCCATTTTGTACACACTCATTGTAAAACAGCTCAGCACTTTAAGGTTTAAGCATGAAAGTTGTGCTATATAAAAATTTAAAAAAAAAAAAAAATATATATATATATATATAAATATATTGAAGACAAACATTTTAAGTAAAACCTTTTTTTTTTCCCAGTTGCTGCTCAAATCATTGTTGAGATTTTTTTTCATTTCAACCACATCCACTTATCTACATGTTGTTTTCTGTATTGCTTCCATCTTAAAACTTAAGTCTAATTTTTTTTTTTTTTTTTTTGAGCAGTCTGGGAGGAAAATGTTATCTCCGATGTGACAACAGGATCTTCCTAACCAATGTTACCGAAGGGGCGCTGGGCTCATATAACGGAAGTGGCATGGTGGACGGGGGTCACTCTTATTGCCTCTGGATTCTGTCTGTGTTTCCAGACATCTTTTATAAGGCCAATGATGTCAAACCAGTTCCTGTTCTATCCTTCACCATTGAGAGTTACGCTGACATTGAATGTGGGCAGGTAAGAGCTTTAAACAAAATATTTTTGTTGTTGATTGATATGTATTTAAGCTATTTGATATCAGTATGTTGTAGGGGGCGTGGCGACTGAATGGTTAAGCGCTTGGTTTCTGAACCAGAAGGTCCTGGGTTTGAATCACAGTGAAGACTGGGATTTTAAATTTCAGGATTTTTAAGGTGCCCATTAATCCACCCAACTCTAATGGTACCTGAGTTTAGCTGGGGAAAGTAAAGGTGGTTGGTCGTTGGCCAAAGAAACGGATCTGCCCTATAAGACCACATGGTCTGAAAGGGGAACGTTACTTTACTTTATGTTGTAGATAAAATTAATAATTATATTTCTGTTTCACATAAATCCCAAAATTATGAAATAATTCCTTTATTAGGACATAATAATTGTTTTTTATTTGGAATTTCACATTTAAGATTAATTACTAAAATCTGCTCTTAGTTACACTTGATTTTTTAAAGATTATGTTTGCGTTCTTTAATCAATAAAATACAGTTAGAAAGAAAAAGATCACTGTTGCCAACGAAATAAAATGACATTGTGCAAAAAGGTTAGACATTGATTTCACAGAGCTAAAACATGCACAGAAATTATTAAAGGCTTCATTATAATACTTTGCTTAGCAATTATTCTTCTGTACACCAGATATTTATAGATTTGCCTACACATATGAAAAGCTCCACTAAAAGGGATGAATTTAATTCATCCTCAAAAGATGTGTAGAAATAGTTTTCGTTTATGATTTTAAAAACTTAACTTTGTTTCAAATAATCAAATTCTTATTTTTTTGTGCATGCATGTTCTTACCGCCTTCCCTGCACTGATTCAATAGATTTGCACTGCACCTCAGTTTTTAACTCCATTGGTGTCTTGAGCATACATTATAAGAATGTTAGCTTGATGACAAAACGTGAAGCAATACAAGGATAGAAACAGTCTCTTTTTAAACAAATATTACTTTGAAAACTACAGTTTATGTTTGTTAACCTACCATCATTAACTACATAATAGTTACATTATAGTCTATCTATAAAATATTTCTATATTGTTCTGTTTATTACCAAAATTATTTGTGAAGCAAATTTTTGTACAGTTATCAATATCATTCTTGTCTAATATGAAATACATTTATTCTTTTTAAGGCTGTTGTCCAAGTCTATAGTGGCATTCCCAGCTTTGTCTATGGAAATTCTCGAGATAGAATGGAAAGCCAGCGTATTGGAGAATTCTGTGGCCAATCTATTGATAGAGACATCACAATGTACAGTACCCAGGGAACTATCACCATACTCTTTGAGGGATTCATAACAAGTAAGCTTCATGCTGCTTCTTGTATGTATGTTCATTCTAGATGCAACTTATAGGCTTGTTTTTTTTTTTTGTGTGCTTATTAAATCATTTAGATGAAGTGAAAGAAATGGAGCAACCATCATCCAAAATGTCTGATAAAACACGTCTTTGATTACTTGTAGATATTTCCTAAGCTTCAAGGCTTTTAGGATGCTAATGGGTACCTGACATTAGTTGAGGAAAGTAAAATGTAGTAGGTTGTTCCAACCTCATGACACCCTAGTTAGCTGTCAGCCATAGAAACTGATAAACTTTACATCATCTGTTTTATTGAGTGCAAGGGTTACTTTTAGATACTTTATGCAAATATTTAAAGTTATTTGAGTTTATTTGCGGTATGATTAAGAGGAAAAAATTTTTTTTCTAAAATACATGAAACTCAGAACCAGAGCTTGTCACTAGATAACGTAGTCTATGTTCTTTAAACCTGGGTATTGAGCAAAGGGGCTGGTCAAGACAGTGTCCCAAAGATATCTCTCCTTATAAGCTCAATGCAAAACAGTCAGGCCTAGAAATTACTGCACAGTTCATTTCAGGCCATAGAATTTATTATCTGACCCTCCAATATTACAGATAATGATTAAAATAGAAGGAGAACATATAGTCAACTTTAAAAGCTTGTTTCTTTCCCTTTATGTTCAATATTTCAATATTTATTTAATTTGTAAAAGAAGAACATGTACATTCAATCTTGTCTATGTCAATCTCAATATGATTGTTACGATTCATCAATAGTGCTAGATGTTACAATCAAACTTGATGTCAAGATGTCACGTTGAAGCACAATCAATGATCATAATTGCCGAGGATCTTGAAATTGTCTTTAATAAGATGATCATATAGAAGTAGCTAGATCTAGTTGATAATACGATCATTCAGAATATTGCCAGTTGATGAGAGGATCATCTAGAAGTTGCCAATTGCTAAGTCGATCTAAGTATGTTACTATATTCAATGAAGAAACTTCTCTTTGTCTAAAACAAATGCTTTAATTCAAAACTTGGAAAAGCTATTCACAAATAATTACAATGGTTAAATGTACTGGAATAGAACAGAATAAATATAATTCTGCTAAATAAATCATCTGCACATAATGTAAAATATACGTCTGAATCCTAACACGTTCTGTACGACACTGGCGTCAATCTCGAATCTTTTTCCGGGTTGTCACGTGTCTAACATCCCCTCGTTGCAATGCCAACCAATAAATGCAGCTCAAAGTGCAATAATTAATATTTCAAAACCAATCATATTTATTCTGACACATAGCTCTGCCGTGTGATGGAATTCCCCCAGCTAAAAATTCTAGCTGGTAACCTTGGGCGGCTGTGTATGTGACGATCATCGCTGTTAAATTTATTCCCTAACCCTAACCCTAAACAAACTTTACTGAATCTGCTTCCATTCTTTTTTGTCATTTATTATATATTATATATTCCTTTTTGAATGCCCCTTCCTAATCCACCTTAGGCAGACCCTACTACCACTCCAGCCCATCATAACCTTATATGGCAGTGCCGAACAACTGAAGAAAACTGCACACTATTTTTCCTTGGCACAGTCTGCAAAAGAGCTGACAGCTCAGCAGCAAAAAAGCTGGCTAGAATAAGAAGAAAAATATATTATGTATAGATATTTAAATATTGTCATTGGATGTTGTCCTATAGGGTCCAAGAACAGAGGCTTTAATGCCACCTATCGTGCTCATATCTGCTCTGAACAATGTCATGGCAACAATATATGTATCGATGGCAAGTGCATCTGCAAGGAAGGTTACTGGGGACCAAACTGCACACTGCAAGTCTGCCCATCCAATTGTTCAGAAGACATAGGTCAAGGTTATTGTGTAAGTGGGAATGTTTGCTAAAAATTCCAATGTTTGCTAATATTCCAACATTTTTTTTTTCACATGTAATGATGGCCTACAGAATATCATGTTAAGTTTTAGTGTGACTTTATTCAACTTTAACACTTATATTGCAACAGTTAAATAACAATGTTGTAAATAACTTCAGTTGAACTGGTGATAGACTTGTCTGAGAAAACATAAGTATAAAAATATCTGTCTATGATTCTTATTATATTTGGAAAAGAAATACATTTCATAGAAAGTTTCTAATTATTAAAATTGATCTTTTAAAAATGAATAAATTGCTGGAAATATATCTATATCTACAATCATATCATTTTATCAGCCATTATGTCATAATTGTCATTGAATTAGGTTCTATGGACTTTATTTCTAATCTTTTCATTGATATTTTGAAGTTACTCTTAGTATATAGTTTATAAAAATGAAATAAAAAAAATTAAGTTGACACGAGGTGCAGTAAATATTTGGAATTAGTTCACTCTCTGGAGGTGTGGTGGCTGAGCAGTAAAGTGCTTGGTCTCCAAACCGGGTTTCAGGTTCAAATCCTGGTGAAGACTTGGGATTTTTAATTTTGGGATCTTTGGGCGCCTAGGAGTCCACCCAGCTCTATTTGGTACCTAACATTAGTTGGGGAAAAGTAAAGGCGATTGGTTGTTGTGCTGGCCACATGACACCCTCGTTAACCGTAGGCCACAGAAACAAATGATCTAACACAAGGTCTCAAAGGGGAACTTTACTCTTTTTTTTTTAGTTTACTCTCTAACCTAATTTTGTATCTGTTTTAGAGAATGGGATTAGTTTTATACTTTTGCTTTCTTCTAAACTCATATCTAAGCTTAACTGTTGAGAGGCTATATTTTAAACCAGCTAGTAGACAGTAGAACAAAATCTTGCATGGTATTTTCTTTGCTTTCTTACAGCTGAATGGTATCTGTGTTTGTTATCAAGGCTTCACTGGACTGACATGCTCTCAGAAGATTAGCTCCAGTGAAATGAAGCTCCAGCTCATAACTGACTCCGTCCTATCCTCTTCACCTCTCTGGCCATACACTGCCCACAAGATGTTTGCTGACCAGGCCCAGGGGCCCTCGCCCAGGTCTGGCCACACCCTCACCACATGTGGTCAGGATTTGATCTTCTTGTATGGTGGCTACAGTGGCTCTGAGGGCATACTGAATGACATCTGGGTGTTTAATGTCTCTGTGAAGACCTGGACTATGATTTTACCTCCACTACAAACAAAACCTCAAGGGAGGTAATAAAATAATGTTATTTATTTATTTATGCAAACCCATTTTAAAACTAATTTAAATGGATAATAAGTTATTATTTGACTAAATAGTCTAATTATGTATCAGAGATACCAAATGTAATAAATTTTATTCTGTAGTTCTGTTGTTGAAAATGTTAGAAATGGAATATACATTTTCTTTGACTAAAAATTGTGTTTTACTGCTGCTGTTGCTTTTAAATCCAGTACATCTAGGTTTTAATAAAGTTATTAAGTTTTAAAGAAAGAATTTAATGTGATATGTTGTGTATTAAAGAGAGACTCAAATCGTGAAAAGATTAATTACTTATGAAACATTGAAAAAAGATGAATGCAAAATTAAAATCTTTCAACTTAAAATAGTTCATATATAACTTATTTGTACCATGAACTAAACCTGAAAATGGAATTCCAGCTACTACCATGCTGCTGCTTGTATTCCTTTACTGAAAATGATCTACGTGTTTGGTGGACTGATGAAGCAAGATGATGGAGAAGTTGGACCAACCAATCAGCTGTGGAAGTTTAACATTGAATCTCATGCCTGGACTGAAGACAATGTGAGCTGATGTTCTAGTCATTTGTTTTGTTTAAAAAACTCAAAGGCTAAGGATAAAAATAGTGTCAGATATTTAAAGAATTCATCAGAATTTTAAAAAATCAAAGTCATTATTATACTTTAAAAAAAAATGTATTCTTAAAACAGTAGTAGGCAATGTGGAGTTGATTGAATATGATTGACTATATTTAAATATGTCCTTGCATTATTAATATGAAAGATTTTTTTTTGACAAACTTAACTCTGTGATTCATCATATCACTTTAGTATGTCAACAAATAAAAAAGCATTTCATACTTGCAATCAGTTTATCCTGTTGCGCAATAATTACTGTGCATTGAGTTATTTTATCTTATCTTATTATAAATTAATGCTCCTTCAAAAAAAATATTTTAACATAAAAATAAATATTTTTATCTAGACATTATTGATTGCTTCATATACACTGTTGATTCATTAGTGTCATAGCGCTATATTTGTTTTATTTGGTTACTGAGTACATTTTTAACTCCCACTTTTGATATTTTCTCTTTTTTACAATCTCCAACTTTGTATTTTTTTTTCCCCCTCAGTCTGCTCAGTGGCTGCCTGTTCTAGCCGGTCATTCACTGACCAGTGTCGGACTGACTAACCTCATCTTGATTGGTGGCTTCTCCTCGGAGAACTATTTCAGTGACAAAGTGTATGAGTACAATGCTTCCACGGGGGGCAAGATGGCGTGGCAAGAACATAACAATGGGACAATGAGAGGACTGGTGCCAACAGGTCAGCTCATAGGTTGTTTTTTTCCTCCAGTTCTTGAGGCAAAGATGCAAACAAAACCCAGCATTTTGTTTTCAAAACTTTAACTTTCTTTGTCTGTCTGTTGGCAGGATTTTTTTACACTTTTTTTCTCCCACTCCTCAGTGTTGTTTGAAACTTTGTACAATTATTCATTGTTGATGACAACACATGGATCTGTCAATAAATTAAACAGTTAATTAATTAATTGGTGGTAATTAATTAAAATTGTTTTTTTATAGAAAAGGGAAAATAAATATAATAATAGTAATAATCTTTATGGTCCGTATGGAAATTTGTCTTACAATTTGTGCATTACACCAAACAAAAAACATTATAATTATTGTAGTAATTGAGTGGTTCTTTCCATAATATAAGCTTTATATATATATATTTTTTTATAGAGCCTTACATTTTGTTCTTATTGTTATGATCTTCTCTATCAGGCCTTCTGTAAACACTGCCCTACAACACAACACATCTGAAACATCAACTTGACAACAAGAGTTTCAATAAGCACGGTGGCGGTTTATTTACAATTACATCAACAACAGCCAATAAACACAATTGGCTACACTAACTTCAAATGCTTTGCTACACTACAGAACTGCCTAACTAATTACTACAAGTCTCTCTAGCTCGTACAGCTACATTTTCGAGGACTCATTTCATAGCACACAGTCCTTACTGCTTGCTGTCCTGGACTCTACTGTCCTTTCTAACACACTGTCTCTCGTCTGTAAAGGCTTTCTGGTCACATGACCATAACATTGATCATAATGCGTGCATTAGCAGTAATGTCCCTTGTTCAACAGCCCTTGACCTGTGTGATTGGCCTGGATCATGTGTGTCAGTATGCGCACAAACATTAACCCTTTCATTCCGCCACTAGGGTTATAACGTAATGAACAAAATAGGATAATAGTTAAATATTTTTTTTATAAACAACTCAAAATAATTAGACATGATTTTAAATCGTGTATGTATATTTCTTTAATGTTTTTCATTTGTCACTTGTTGTCAAATATGTAGTGGATCTAATACATCTTCTGATTGGTGTGAAGTTTATGCTTTTCATTTGTCACTTTTCAAATATGTAGTGGATCTAATACATCTTCTGACTGGTGTGAAGTTTATGCTTTTCATTTGTCACTTGTCAAATATTTAGTTTTTTGGTTATTGGTACTTACAAAGAAAGAGTCATTATGCAAAATTTAAAATATTGTTATCAGCCACAGTCTCTGCATTACTTATGGTTCATCTTGATGGAGATTTTTTTTTCTTGTGGTTATTTATCCCAGTTCTAGAATTGCTTACTTAATAAATGTTTAATTATTTTCTGTCTGGCCTGACTTTCACAGCATACGACTTACTATGCCACCACATCTCTAAATGAGAATCAACTCTTGAGGCTTGAAGGAGTTGTTCCATCTTCCCCATTGCTGATCTGTCCAATCCTGTGCAGGCTAGACTATACTGGGAGGGCAGCACATTGTTGCTTCATTCATTGTCATCTGATTTTCAGACAAAGGCAGTGCAGGTGAAGCCTTGTTCCTGTTTAGCATTTGTCTATGATGTTCAAAACTGACCTTTTGTTTCTCTTGTGCCAGGTGTGTATGGCCACAGCGCTGTGTTTGACT
The DNA here is from genome assembly GCA_030265305.1 of Biomphalaria pfeifferi. Lineage (NCBI taxonomy): Eukaryota > Metazoa > Mollusca > Gastropoda > Planorbidae > Biomphalaria > Biomphalaria pfeifferi. The sequence goes on from JASAOG010000012.1 coordinate 1,996,735, forward strand.
CCACATCACACACCATCTACATATTTGGTGGCTACATCTTCCTGGCTGATGAGTGGAAACTGAGTCATCATCTTTTTGCTTTGGATGTGAAAGACAAGAGGTGGAGTTTTATTGACCCAGAGAACAGCAATAAAGTCAGTTTTTAGTCATAACATTCACTTTATTTTATTAATTATCATGACATTTTTAAAATGTGGGCTGGGGAGAAGTATATGCACAAATAGAATGAAGCTTGGTAGGAGACTAAAAGGGGATTGACACCTTCACAAGATAATGTACTCAAATGTGCACCTGTATTTTAAACTCTTCTTAAAGAAGCTTGTTGATTGCAATGTTTAATTCATTATGTGTATAAAGTTTTTAAAACCCAGACTAGTGACTAAATGACATCTTAACTCTTTCTTTTATAATTATTTTCCTCAATTTATCATTATTCATTTTGCTCATTTGTGTTTCACTATCCTGTTATGATTAAACTTCAATAACTTTATTTGTTTGTTATCAGAAAATGTTCTATTTGTATTAAATTATAAAAGAATGCATACTCTTTTTACGCAACACAAAATTCAAGTTTATAAATCCAAAATCAATTTAGTTTAATATGGTTCAAATCAACAATCGTCAATTAAGAGAGAAAAAGTTAAGACATACAACTAGCTTTAATTTTTTTAGTAGATATTGATTATGGTCACAGTCTAATCTAATATGTTATATATAGCCCTAATGATATCTTCAAGGAAGCACATTTTTTTTTCTATTTACAGCTTGAGAATCGTGCATTTCACACAGCAGTTCACATGACCAACTTCATGATAGTCCTGGGGGGTATGACAAGCAATACTGGCTACTCCTCTGATATATTGGTGTACAGATATGCGTGCAACACTTGGGTTAAGTTTAAATTTATGGGTAAGTTGATTGGCCAAGTTTGTGTGTGCATATTTTTCATAGTATTTAAGAAATATAAAGTGTGATTTATTCAGGTCAGGATTGCATGATAAAGTCCATTAATTTTGTTAATTTTCTACATTTCTGTAGAAGTGATTTAACATAACATCCTTGTAGTCAACCATTAGCTTTGAAGGGACAAATGATTTCTATTTCATTTGTCTATTAACTTTAAGGCCTTGAAGGGAAACTACAGTTTGTTACATTGATCAGTTACTATTACTTCTTTAAGCAGATGTAAAGACCTGTCTCTTTGTAGCTCAGTACATATATAGTCTAGCTTCTACTAGAATTTGTTTTTAATATTACAAATTAAATAAGTTTTAAATGTATTGGTATTCACAATTATGTTTAGATTATGATGAAGAAGAAGAATTGTTCCCTTTGCCTGTTGATGGAGTAGCCCTGGATGCTGTCATTGTTCAGAATGACATCTACATTTTTGGTGGCTACATTGGTGTGCACAGAGGGACTCTGTTCCAGCTAAGCCTCCCAGCTGACCTCTGTCTCCTAGTCAAGGACAGCATGTGCAACATACCCGGTTGCCAGAGATGTTCTGTCCCCTCAGAGACTGGAGATAATAAAACTGTTTGTTTGGATGTATCTAAAGGAAAGTTAGTAGTTATAGTTTTTTCTTCTTTATTACTATTTTGGTGGGAGCGCGGTGGCTGAGTGAACCATAGGATCCTGGGTTCGAATCTTGGTGAAGACTGGATTTTGAATATCTGAATTTTTAGGATGCCTCTGAGTTCACCCAACTCTAATGAATATGACTTTAGTTTGGGAAAGTAAATGCGGTTGGTTGTTGTGTTGGCCGTATGACACCCTGCTAGTTAACCGTAGATGACCTTAACACCATCTGCCCTACAGATTGCAAGGTCTAAAATGGGAACTTTTACTTATTTACTATTATTTTAGTATATCTCAAATTTTGTAGTTATATTACTAAATAGTGTTAGTCAACCTTTTCTTTTTAATAACTCTTTAGAATTAAGTTACTGTGGACTTGTTGTTTTTTTTTTCTTATTTAGCACTAACTATTTCTATTTCTAAGCCTTTATTTGGTCTGTTTGTCTCTACTACTTACAGAGAATACATGACATCTTGGCTGGTCTTTTCCTTGATTTCATCTACACATCTTCTTTGCATATTATCTTCTGTACTATCAATTCATTCATGCACCTCAAACAAATCATTTTTCTTGTGTATCTTACAATAAACAATACAAGTTTCAATGGTTTAACAGTAGAATGTGTGGAGACCAGCACAGTCGACAGACATGTGACCTATCCCAGCAAGCACTTAAGAGATGTAGTCGCTTTACAACATGTAGCGACTGTTTGTTCTCACATCCTCACATCAAGGAACAGGTCAGTTGATTTTACATGTTCTCTTCTGAGAGAGGGTCCTTGGCCATTCTCTGTGCTTGTCGTCGTTTCTTAGTTGGCCTAGAAAATAGTACCTTATTACAATACCTCTGTTCAAGTCACTCCTTCATTGAACCAGGTGGGTGGACAGACAGCTAATCTTAAAAAAAACAAAACAGCTCTAACGATTTTCCTAGAAATTTAACAGTTGATGTATATCGCTAAGAAAAAAGAATTACTAGATCGTTGGCCACACTGGGAAAACTCTTGTTTGACTGTTATAATTTTTTAAAAGAAAAAAATTAATAAATAAAAATTTGTCTGGAGACTAAATCCTGGTCTAGAGCCAACATGGCGTAGTCAGCTGTATTACCCTAACTGCGATAACTGAGTAAATTTAAAGTTGCTTCAATTTTATTGAAGTTTATAAGTGTTGCTTATATTTTTTATGTAAATCTAATATAGTAGATCTAAACTAGATCTTAAAAGAGTTCTAAATCAGAACTTTAGGTCTATTGTTAGATCTAGATGTCCATATAATGAAAATACCAATAAATAATCACACAAATATATCTTCCTCGATGGCCAAATAAAAAATGCATATTTTCTAGCAGCTGTTGGTTTCACTGGTTCGAGACCCGAATTGAACCAAAAAATGTTTTCATTATTTTATTGTTATTCTTATTTTATTACATTTGAAGTTTAATAATGGAGGTGGTAGGTGAAATGGAAAGAGAGATAGCTGACTACATCTTTCCAGCTCCCCTAATTGAGTCTTTCAACCCTTTCATAAATGTAGAGAAGAGAACCATCTGAAAACCATTGTGCAGTTCATCACTTATTACTGCTTTGAGCCCAACAGTGTTTCAGTTCAGAGCAGAAAAGAAGTCTCTAGAGCAATAAAGTCTAGCTTATTCATATCCTATGGCAACTCAATGCAATTATTCATAAATGAAGACAATTCACTTAAAAAAAAAAAAAAAATTTCACATGTTTCCTAAACTAAGCAGATAATCTAACCAGATATCATTGCTCTGTCCTCAGAGTTGTGTTTGGTGCAGTACTTGTCGTCTTGGTCAGTGTGTGCCTCAGAATGAACAATGTCCAACACAGGGCTGTCCCCAGTCTGTGTCCAACATTCTGTCTAACATTCGAGAATGTCCAGAGAATCTGTGTTCCGCCTCTGACTGTAATAAATGTGTGCAGCGTAACATTTGTATGTGGACACGTCATTTCCAGTTGTGTAAGTTGTATGAGCTTTTTTTTTAGAGAGCTTTTATGAAGAAACAGTATTTTATATCTGAAACAGTATTGGTTCACTTAAGTATAAATGTTAGCTAGTATTGGTTCACTCAAGTATAGATGTTAGTATTGGTTCACTTAAGTATAGATACTCATCAAGGTAAATTATTAGTGCAGGCCCTTTTCTATTAATAGAATAATAGAATATTTTGTGTCAATAACTTATATCATAGAGGGATCTTTTAAAATGAAAATATAATTAAAATATTTTTTTCTTGTATAAATTAGCTGTGTATTTTTTTTTTCAAAATTCAATTAATAATATAATTCTAATTAAAAAAAAGTGTCAATAATACTTCATAAACCCTAAAAATATTTACTTTAAAAATGTTCTAGAAAAATAATTGTTTTGCTTTTCTAGTCCCATATTAACATACTAATGACCAGTTCCAACTTACTATTCACAGTGAAGTCAAACACAGCTCATTTCAATGCCAACCCAATCTTCTTATGGAGCTGTATTCCCAAGAACTTCAAGGATTCTGCTATTAGCAAGTATTTTTATTCCGAGTCCCATGAGACTTGCCCAGCCCGCTGTTACACACTGGTCACATGTGAGGCCTGTCTGAGATCTAATGGCAGTGAGGGGGGGTCCAGTGAATGTGCATGGAGTGACACTTTACAACAGGTGAGTATTAGGGTAAAGGCTGACTACATTTCTAGTCAAACTAAATGTCCTTTAATTTGGGCCAATAAAATAATCTTATCTGTAGAACAGAGCTGATGTCACCTTACTTGACTTCTCATTCTAAATCTTTTATTGGTGAAATTAAACTCAAAATGGCTGCACTTATCTTCATTTCTCAGTGACACTATCATTCAGGCTATTTATAGAAGGAAAAAACAATCATCTAGGCATTGTCTTAACTTTAAAAAGTCTTCAACTCATTGTATAATAAAAAACAGTGTCTTATCCACCTAAAATATTGTGAACAGATATCTATCTTTGAAAACGTCCATTAGGAAGTCCGGGTTTTGCGCATCCCCCTATATCCCTTTAACCATGAAGAAGAATTTTCGCTCGTCGGACAGGCCTGGATCAGGAGCTTTTCATCACAAGGAGGCAGCATACCACTGGGAATTTCTTAATATTCCTATTCTGAGTCTGCCATGCACAGTGGGATACTGATGACAAGTTTTGTGTGGCAGTTTGTTTAAACTGGGCTACGGGGTCTCTTTTGAATTACTATCATTGCACTGAATTTATTGGCTCCCATGCTTCTCGGATAACCTGATGGGAACCAGTTTCACTTCCTGTTGTTCACCTATCCGCTTTCCATCAAACAGAGGTGCCTCATTGAGGCTGCTATAGCTGGAATCCTCTGTAAAAGTCTACAGAAACCTTTCATGGCATTATTTGAGATTCCATAAGTGACTTATAAATTGAGAGTCTATAATGTTTGAACAGATAAAAAAATTATTTTTTTTTAATTTACTTGATTTGCAAGAAATTATCACAACAATTGTATTTCACTGTATTTAAGAACAGTTTAGTTTAGTACTAGCATATCTTACTATTAAAGTAGAATGTATTGTATTCTTCACTATTGTCTTTAAATTTTATGATTTTTTACATTCATTCTTGTTAATATGAAAAATAATATTTTAATTTATTTTCCTCGTAATGAGCAAAAAAAAATGGAATGATGATGGTATGAATAAAAAAAAATTCTTTAACACCTGAAGTATATATTTGGCTTACATTGATATATCAATATTTACTCTGATGTCTTTCCCTACAGTGTATGCCTCCAGCCTATCTACCGTTGCGTTGTTCACTTGGTGAATGCCACTTTGTTAGGTCAGGGAGGGGGGCAACTTGTCCAATCTCTTGTGAGACATTCGACAAGTGTGCTGACTGCATAGCCTCCCCTGGTTGTGGATGGTGTGCCTTTGGTGGGATGAACGGCCAGGGTGTATGTATGCCAGGTGGCATTAAAGGCCCAAGCAAAAGTGGAATTTGTTCAGATGGAAACTTTAGCGGCAATGAAATAGGTGAGTGATTTGTCTGAATTTATAGATATGAAATTAGTCATTTGTAATCTGATCACCTGAATAATTAATTATTATTATGTTATTAAAGAAACCTAACAAAAATTTATTCTGCCAGTCATATTTTTAAAAGCCTCTTCCTTTTAAGCTATTAAAGTAATCAGTTTCTTTGGAAAAATATTGCGTTGTCAACTTTACGGAGACATTTTATTCTCAATCAACCTTACCAAGTTTTTTTTTCAATTTAAGATGTTTTGATTTTTTTTTCTGTAATATTTTTTTTTTCTTGTAATCTATATTTAAGCTAATTCCAATTATTAAATGAATTGTTGCATTACACATACTGTAGTGATTTACTGAATTGTGAATGGAACTTAAGTGTCCATGACATTTTAAACATTAAGCTTTGGTCAGGCTTAGATATTATGTCGCACATATTTGCCTCTTTAAAATTATATTCCAGTAATAGCATTAACATCTAGAGTGTAGATCACTAAAAGAAATAGGTCTAGATATATGATAATGGAATATATTCAAGATCTGTTCTGTTAGAAAAAGAACTAAGAGAAGTTTAGCTAGATCTTCTATGTCATCTCAAAAAACAGTATATATAATTTTCAATTTTTTTTTTTTTTTTGGGGGCTGCCATTATAGCATACAGATACCTTGAAGGCACTAGAAATGTCTTTTCTTTAAAAGAAGGATCTATTCAAGTATTAGATCGACAAATCAACTTCTTCTTCCCCTAACTGGGTTGTGTCCCCGCTATGAATGAAGAGCATTCCCAAGCCTTGAGTTATCTCACGCTTCTCTGATTACTAGATTGACCCAGAATGGAAATTTCCAATTTTCTATTTTCATGAGATAACTCTAATGCATGATGTTACAAGCACTTTTTTTTTTACCACAGGGAGTTATTTGCCCATGGTTCTCCCCATGTTGTGGGACACTGAATGTACAATTTGTTTCATGGCAGAATTTAATTCAGAATTTTCTTCATTGCAAAATATTTTTTTTAAATCTTGAAGCCTTTATTATTATAATAAAATTTTAAAAAAGCTTGCACAAAAAAAAAAAGATTTGAAAGAATTGTCATTCAAAGTCAATGACCTAAATGAGTTTATGTGACTCAAAAAGATCTGATCTTTCTCTCTCTTGAAACCAGTGAAATCAGATGTTCATGGTGCTCGTATCACCCAACACATCTGGTCGTATGACAAGTGCCAGCCTGAGAATGAGTGCATGAACAACCATCACACTTGTAACAACATGACACAGAACTGTTATGACACTCTGGAACACTTCAGGTGTGACTGCAAGGATGGATACATACTCATGTAAGTTTACTGCATGAATGTTCTTTCATTGGCCTGTCCACCATCCACAACTCCTGCAAAAATGAAGCTATATTTCATATTGCAATTTTGGCATGTATTTGTAGATTCTTCTCACAGCAAATGAAAGTTAAATGTTACTATAAGGAGTGTGGCGTAAAGCTTTTAGGTATATGTCCCATATACATAAGCCTTTGATCTTTCCGCTTTAAAAAAGTTTTCTGTCTGAACCATTGAGTCTAAGAAAAAGTCAATGGAACTAAAGATCTTTAGACATTGTCTTGTAAAATTAAAGCTCATGTGATTAGCTTGCAGACGAGCATGCAACGAACAAAATATTTAATCAAGTCTCACAAACATTCACATCATATCCCTTACCAATGAAACAACATCTTTGATATTAGCATGAGTCAATATACTTTACCATCCTCAAGAGGCTTGGTGGCTGAGCTGTAAAGCGCTTGGCTTCTGAACGGGGGTCCTGGGTTTAAATCCTGGTGAAGACTGGGATTTTTAATTTCAGGATATTTGGGCACCTCTGAGTCCACCCAGCTCTATTGGATACCTGACATTAGTTGGGGAAAAGTAAAGGCGGTTGATGGTTGCTGGCCACACGACACCCTCGTTAACTATAGGCTACAGAAACAGATCTGCCCTATGGACCACAAGGTCTGAAAGTGGAACTTTCCTCAAGAATTACACCTGCAAACCTTTGTATCTTCTTTTTTCACATTCTAATCCCAAGCTTCGGTGATTTGAGGCACTTGAATCCTGGTGACCAATTCTGTCCATTATTTTAATCTATTCTCTGTTGTCCTATAGCTTCACAAGGATTTATCTCGGCAACAAAAGTTATCAGGTTTTCATCTGTGGTTTGTATTTTTATGATTCGGATTATATAAAGAGATATTATGTACTATACTGAGTGTATGAAATGATGTGCATTGTCTCTCCAGTAACAATAAGTGTGAGCCGGTGTGTCACCAGAGCTGTGTGAAAGGTGTTTGTATCAAGCCTGACACCTGCCAGTGTGACTTTGGCTATGTGGGTGAGAACTGCTCTGTGGAGTGTCAGTGCAACAAACACAGTAACTGTAAGAGTGCTAAAGAGCCGGACAAGTGTCTCAAGTGTGAGAATAATACAGAAGTAAGTGCTCATATCTTTTGAGGTTCTGTTGGAGGAGGGAATCAGTACTTCATGACTCCATATTAATTCTATTCCTTCTCACTTATTCCTTAGTCTTTTTTTATTTTATTTTCATTTAAGTACAAAATTAAAATATGCACAATTAATTATCCAGCCAAACTGTTGTTGACTGTTTTTAACACTTCAAAGGTTAAAACTAATTAGTTACTTTGTATAGAATGTTTCTAATACTTATTTTATTCTCCAATAGGATATGCATAATAATTACCTAGATTAAATCCTGTTAGTCAAACACTGATATGATGTCCTTAATATTTCCTAGATTAAATCCTGTTAGTCAAACACTGATATGATGTCCTTAATATTTCCTAGATTAAATCCAGTTAGTCAAACACAGATATGCTGTCCTTAATATTTCCTAGATTAAATCCTGTTAGTCAAACACAGATATGCTGTCCTTAATATTTCCTAGATTAAAACATATCAGTTTGCTCTTTAATAATCTTCAAAAAAAAACTGTTTGCTAAGCACTGATAAATTTTCCTTAACTTTTCCTCTATGAAATCCTGTTCTTGAAGCTCTGATCAAATGTTCCTCTGTCTCCAGGGAGAGAAATGTGAGAAATGTCTTGAAGGTTTTGTGGGTAAAGAAGGAGAAAGATGTAAGCCATGTCGGGAGTACTGCTATAACCACACAGACAATTGTATGTCTAAGGAGGATTACAACTACTCTCTGGTTGGAGGCTTGGTACTTTTGTTTACTTCTTTTATTTAGCATTAAACATACAACAATTCTATGCATAAATAACATTTTTTTGTGTGTGCTTTTAAGTGTTTCTCCTACCCTTCAGAGATTTTGTTTTTGTGTATTAATCTGTTTCAATATATTTGATTTATTGTATAATTGTAGAAGTCTCCCACTGCAATGGAGAACGCACTGGCCCTTTGTTTTCACTGTGAGCACAACACGACAGGAGAACATTGCGGTACATGTATACCTGGTCACTTCAGGAGAGCCAGTGAGCCCAAAACCAACCCTTGTAGAGAGTAAGTAGTACATGCCCACATGACTGAAATACTATCTACATAATCTACTACCAAAAAAAAAAACCCTAAAAAATCAGCAAAAACAAAACTTGTTTTTAGTAAAATTATAAATAAAATACATCACTAACATTTAGTAAATTGTCACTGAAAAAAAATCATTTATTTCTAGCCGTTGTTAAGCGCTTCCACGCTGTGTCTTATGCAGATAAATCAAATGGAGGTAACACTCAAATAACGAAATAACACAGGCGAAAGGCCAACACTATAAGATAGTCGACATTGATAGTGATGTCGAACAAGAAGTTCAATAATAACAAAGGGAACCGTAGAATGTCGTAAAGCTAAATCTCTACATCCATAAAAACTGCCTCTCTCTAAAGCCTTCAGAAGTAGTCTGTTTACATTTGGCTATTGTTACTAAAATCCTAGTCTTGTTTGTTTCTAGTTGCATCATTGTCTCTAAGTCAAAACATTTCTATGAAACAAATAGCTAATTCCTAATCGCGTCATTGTCTCTAAGTCAAAACATTTCTATGAAACAAATAACTAATTCCTAATCGCGTCATTGTCTCTAAGTCAAAACATTTCTATGAAACAAATAACTAATTCCTAATCGCGTCATTGTCTCTAAGTCGAAACATTTCTATGAAACAAACTAATTCCTAATCGTGCCGTAACACCATACTTAAAGTGTGACTGTTGCTGACTACCTCTACTAGACTTGTAACTCTGCTAACCTATCCCACAGATGTCAGTGTAATGGTCACAGTAATGTCTGTAATGCTGACACTGGTGAGAACTGCCAATGTAAGAACAACACGGAGACCAACTGTGAGAAGGATGTGGAGTGTTGGGCAACACAGGTACAGCTTTTTGCAATCATGTTGATACAAATCTAACCAGATTCTCTTTGCTGGCTATCCAAGCTAGAAACTAGTTTCATACCAGATTCTTTTTTAAAATTATGAATGTAGTAGTAAAATTTTGGTTTTAGAAGCTATGTCTATGCACTTGCAATTAGAATCTTTTTTAATAGAGTAAAAATCTTGTGAGTCAGTCCAAAGCTTTCTATTCATGGTTGTATCACTAGGATTCAATGGTGAGATCTCTTAGTTTGAAAGTCAAGCACTTTACCTCTCAGCCAACATGTCCCTTTTCACTAAAATATGACTGTTTTCATTTAGAGCAATAATATTACATTTTTTAATAATGTTATTTTGTTTTAAGAGTTACTATGTTTCTTCCTCCTTTTCGCTCTATGGTGGCATCTGTTTCTAGGGGGACAGTAAATAAGGATGTCATGTGGCCAGGGCCATGAACAACTGCCTTTACTTCCCCAATGTATGTAAGATACCTATTTAGAGTTTGGGGAGCTCAGAGCTGTCCTAAAAATCCCATAATTCAAAATCCAAGTCTTCACTAGGATTCAATGGTGAGACCTCTTTGTTTGGCGGTCAAGCGCTTTACCACTCAGCCACTAGGCCCCTAGTAACTAAACTATGACGGTCTAAAGTTGTTTTCACTTAGAGCTATCCTACTTTACATATTTTACATTTTTTTTTTTTTTTTTTGTTGAAGAGTTCCTATGTTTCTTTCCCCCCCCCCCCTTTCACTTTGACATTTGTCTGTGTAATTTGTTCAGAAAATAATAGTTTGAAAGTTCTAGTGTAAGTGAAAAGTAACATTGAATGCAGAAAATACAGAGAAATAACTTTTTTTTTTTTTTCCTATGAGAGATAAATAAGTAGGGATGTAATTTTTTTTTGTTTTGCCATAGTCAATACAATTATTGTGTAGTAGAAATATTTTTGGATTGACTGAGACACAAACATAAATTTTTTTGTTTCAAACATTCTAGGAATCACTAGGAAATTGATACGTCTAGTTTTAAAGATATTTTTTTCATTTTCTCTTAAAATATTAAACTTAGTAAAAAGTAATTTGGAGGTAAATGACTTACTTTGGATGAAAAATGGTTTTCAATCTGTAATTCCAATAAAATATAATGATTTAGTCTTTTTTGTAGCATTATTTCACAGATTATTCTAATGATGAATGATTTCTCTGTTCACAGTGTGCTAGTTGTAAAGAATATTTCTTTGGTATTCCCACCAATGGACACCAGTGCTACCGCCAAATGAATGTGGACAGAGACTATTGCTTTGACCCTGACACTCAGAACAACTGCAATCAGTATCCCAAAGCGCTACAAACAGGCAAAACAGTTTTCTTTGTGGTCCAACCAAAGTATCTCAATGTGGACATCAGGATTACTATAGATGTTACTTCTGGAAGTTAGTCATCATATTTTCTTTGATTTTATAATAATAATAATAATCTTTATTGTCCGTATGGAAATTAGTCTTACAATTTGTGCATTACACCGAACAAAAAACATCATAACTATAAGAAACCAAAGTGTACATTCACACCAGACTCACGCATAATTCACATCTGACAAAGTTTATATCAGATTGTTTCTGTTTAATGATTTGATTGCCAGGGGAACAAAAGAGTTTTTGTGTCTGTTTGTCTTTGCTATCGGTGTCTCTTTTGTGATGGTAAAATCACAAAATCCTGACACAAAGGGTGATTCTTTATTTTGAGGATCTTGTTAGCTTTTTTATAGATGTTACTTCCGGAAGTTAGTCATGATATATCTTCTTTGGCTTTCCGTATTTCTTAAGCAACTACATTACTATTTTTTGGAACAGTAAAATAATTTTAGTTTCAACAGGCTGTAAAGTTCTACTTAAGGAAGATGATTCCAGCTAGAAGTGTGTTTTAAGGAAAATGATTATTTCATAAACCACTTAAGAAAAAAAAAAAGGAATATTTGCATCAATCCTAATTTCTAACCGAATATTAAATAAAACCCCTTTTTAACAAGCAAAATATTTAAAAAATATCCTTTTTTAAAAAACAAAGTTTATCTAAGGGAAAGAGCTCCGCACTTACAACTATATCTCTCAATAATATAGGTGTTATTTTCCTTATTCAGTATCAAACAAAATAATTTACTACCAATAATGAATTGACTAATTGGTTAATTTTTTAAAAATTTATTCGTGTTTTGCTATTTAAAGTTTAAAATTGATCCAAGAATGGGTGTGGGAGAAATAATGTGTACACTTATTTATCCATTGCTGTGAATACTGAAGGATTCGTTTCCCTTGTTGATATCATACAAAATAATTCATTACCAGTAATTACTTGACTAATTGGCAATTTGTTTTGCGGATTCTAGTCTTGTCTATGCCAATGAGTAATTGTGCAAAGTTTCAACTTGATCCAAGAATGGGTATGAGAGAACTTGTAAAAACTTTTTTGCCATACAGACTATCAGACAAACACACAGACAGACAGTGAGAGTTAATATAAGCTTTGTAATAAAATATATTTTCACAACTTAAATGTATGATTCTGTGTTTCCACATTACATTTGTTTATTTTAAATTTTGTTTGAGTTGAATTGAAAGTATTTCTCTCTCTCTCTTCACCAATAACAAACAGCTAACAAAAAACAGAATTCACTATTTCTTGTACTTGTTTCAGGTGCTGATGTGTTTTTGTCTAACAAGAAAGACACCTACCAGGTATTCAATGATGAGTCGTTTCGAATGCACAACATCTTCCTTGATAAGATCTACGCTTCAGGAAGAGCAGGGGAGGTGACTCGGAGAAGTGTGATGATGAATACTGATGACCTGCTGGATGAGGACATGTACCCAAGTCCCACGCCACATGGTGGTGGACCTGTTCTGATTACAGACAAAGTTCCAGACTTCATGAAGTTGAAGCCTTCTGATAGGGACTACTACAAGCTGGCACAGTTTGAGAGTGTCAAGAGGGATAACTCCCAGACACAAATACTCAAGGGTAAGAAAAAAGGCCTTAGCCACTCCAAGTCGTTACAAGATCAAACAGAATTGGAGGATATTCACAACTCTGAATTAAGAGATGCAGAGTACAATCAGCATTTAAGTAAGAATGCCCAGCATGGAAAGACTAAAGTAGCTAATGGTCGCCATTATCAGTTAAATTTTCATGAAATCAACAGACAGAAGCAATCCTCTTCTCAAATAAAGACAGGCAGGTTCCTTGGATTAATTGACAACGAAAGTATTTCCCCCCACAACGACTTCCCTCACAAGTCTCGAAGTCATGCAGCTGCTAAGAAAAGACAGCGACGAAGCGCTCATGGCTTAGACGGCAGTTCGTTTCAGAGAGGAGGGACTCTGGTGACAGATGGAAATAAAGAAGAGAAACACATGCATAGTGGAGTTCAAATGGGGGAGATAGAAGCAGGGGCATTGAACACTTACATCACTGTGGGTCAGCACAACAGCATCTTGGTGGTACGAGATGTCAGGTTCAGACTTGTCATCACTCTGCCACGGGATCAGCATGAGCTCAAAACCTCAAAGTTTTTCATCATCATCAGGTCCAGAGGTGGGAGCCCGAACACCACGTACGGGAACCTGTACTTCCGGCAGGACCAGCCCCACATTGATCTCTTCGTGTTCTTCTCTGTCTTCTTTTCGTGCTTCTTCCTTTTCCTGGCTGTCTGCGTCATGCTGTGGAAAATGAAGCAGACGTTTGATGCTAGAAGGTCTCGCCAGATGAGAGAAAGGGAGATGGAGTGCATGGCGTCAAGGCCGTTTGCAAGAATACTTGTATTAATTGAGCATGATGACCCTTTGTACCTTCCCCTCTCCTTGGGCATCAGTAGGCGAAGGTCGCGGCTGAGCCGCTACAGACACCAGTATTACAACAACAATGACATCAACAACATCAGCAGCCTGCCTCCTCCTAGAGAACTGCGGATCATCCCCATTGCTATTGAGCCCACAGAGGACGGCCTGGCTAGCGTTGGCACGGTCTTGTTTCAGCTACCTGGTGGTTCTACTGCTCCATCGCAGCTATGTCTGGGCTCGGCTCTCACCACCCGCATTAATCCACCAATCTTGACTCAAAAATGTGTCAATGTTCGGCGCAGAACTAGTGCATCATCATGTTAGTACTTCCTGTTTTATTCCATAAATCTTTCACTTGTAAGATTAAATGACAAGACAAAGGCTCGAATACTCTCAGGTAATGTATGATAATTAACAGCCGCAGTACAACCACCTTAAGGTCTGCTTTTGGGAACTAATCAAAGTTCTATCCTTAATTTGTGTAAAAATTCCCCCAAGGAACTATGCTCAGTCATTATGAGTCATATTAGTGAGGTGTGTGACCAGTTCTGATAATCTTGACCAGTTGCACAAATCTGGTTATTCGTTCAGCTGATATTATGCCTAAGTACAGATACATTTACCTAAAAGTTTCCCCTTTTTAATGTGCAATTTTGTGTGCAAATGTAAAATGTTTATTACCATATGATTTTAATTTGTATGCTTGCAATGAAACCAAAAAAAACAAAGGACATATAAGTGTTGTTGACTAAACTAATGCAATATTAAATGTTGTCCCATAATGTAAGATTGATTGACAAGATGATATCACATTGAGCTGTACACGTTCAGCTCTGACATCAGGGTAGCAATGTTCTTTGTATTCAGATGATACATGACACTTGTACAGAGAGAATACCAACAGACTTACTTCCCTTTGACCATGTTCAGCTCATTATTTGTAATCAAAGCTTAGAAGCTTGTCTGTATTTGTGACTTTGTTTTCTGTTACTTAAGGTTTGTCTCCTTCTGTGAAAGGTTTGGTTCTGTTGAAATGTGTTATTAATGACTTTTTGCTTTCCACTTTGTGGCACAATTACTGCCCCTTACTTCACTTAAATTGAAAGCCTATCAAGAGATTTCAACTTTGTATTGATTACAAATGCAGACAAATTTTTGTATGGGTGGCAGTGTGTAATGACTGAACTACATTATCTTTAGCTAATTTCCAAATGTTCATATATTTATAACTTACAAACTGGTTACACATATCTGGTGATACAAGTGTATCAAAAGTACATGTCATTAGTATGTCAGGTGTTCTTGTCAATCATATTTCTAAGTTAATCAAAATAATGTACAGAATTTTCTCCTATTTTTGTTGCAATGCTATCATACATCTCCCAAGACACATCACTACAAATCAAAATTTTGTTCGTTAAACTTGAACTTAGTTAAGCTTCGTTCATTCGACATCTTGATCTTCACAGAACAAAGTTTACAAAGTTAGAAAAAAAAAATTTAAATGTGGATTGAAATTTTAAAAAAAATTATATCTAGAACTTTGTTTTAAACTTACACTTAACGTCTGCTGAAAACAAGTTACGTCACCATTAAAGCAACATTTAATGTCGTTTTGATTGGAATACATTTTTAGCCTACTTTCAATATTGTCTTGTTTTTTATTGATCAAGTTCAAGTTTTGTTGGCAAAGTATTTCATGTCTGCTTCTGACTGTATGGTATGTATATACATCACTTTATTTGTATATTTGGATTTCTTGGGATCATACTGTATTGCATTCTGAGTCAGTGCAAAGCTTTCTATTTATGTTTATATCTTAGTTTCCAGTGGAATGTTTGCTTTACTTGTATAAGCTGAAGACAAGATGACAGCTTTTTTTTCTCTAACTATGCCAAATAGGTTTCTAAAAAGTGGGGATTATTAAGTCAAAGTGAACACAATATTTTTGTTAAAGACAAAACCTTTAAAAAGAAAGTGTCAAGTTAATTTTCTTGAGGATATGTAGGGTTTCTCAAACTGGGATGCTTCTTAACTGGTTTGCGGTAACTGGAAATTTGTGTAAAGGTAAACATCTAGAAAATGTCTTTAGCGGGATTAGTGAGGGAAAAGTTAAGAAATGCTATATATTATGTGTACCCTTAGTACAAGCTTTTAGCATGCTCATCATGCACTTTTACTGTCACTGTTTATCATAACGTCTTTAAAAATGTAACTTGAGCAAAGATTTGGGCATGTGTCAGACAATGACTTTTTGTACATAGATTACAAGGTTGTATTTTGTGAGACAATTGTTGACCTCTCACAGGCCAGTTCAACTAGATCTAGAATGTCTCTTTTTCTTTTGTTTCTTTTGTAATTTCATATGTGCATTGCCTACCTCTCCCATACAGAAATCACAATCCATGATCTCTACCTCCATAGCACCATTCCTCATACATGTGCATGCTCCCTCATCATACTTTATTGTTTCTCTATGTCTACCCAGCTTTAGCCAGTTGAAAATGTGTTATGTGTAGGATCTAGTCTAAACAGTGCCAGGCACACCTGAAATTGTTTGTGCTAATTTCAAAACATTTATCACTGAGACTGAGAGCTCCACATAGAAGATATTGTTGTGCTTTGAAAATGACATACTTTGAATATTGGAAGACACGCCTTCATCATATTCCTCTTAATGAAGTCTTGCTGACAGAAAAATTAAGGCTTATTTCGACATCACCTGTGATGGGCTTAAAATATGAAAAACATACACCTAAGAAATATGGCTTAGTTGGGCATTGTGTTAGTTTGGCAATCAAATCATACTGGTCAGCTCTGTTGGCCATGTGAGGATACACTAAATGGCTTTGTGACTTTTTTAAAAAAATCTGTATTTCTAATGTACACAAGTTGAGTCTGCTTGCAGTGATTATACACAAAATCTGTGCATTGTGGTTATTGATAGTTTCATAGCATCGTTTCTTCTCGATGGCTGAAGCTCATCATGGTCAACTTGTAATTAGTTATCATCTTTTGTGAGGTGATTGTGCACCCACCTATATAACTAGTCAATCCTTACACTGATTCTATGGTATAATATTCTTAACTTCATCATGTTTATTTCGGGAGGGACATTGGCGTGAGAAGTGCATCCTCGGAATTAATACAAAAACCAAACAAAAAAACAATAGAAATGAAAACCTGACAATGCAGTAACAAAAAAATTGTTTTACTTTTATGTTTGAATTATGCAAATGTGCCAAATTTATGTCGTTCTTTTTCTTCTTGTGAACTCTTTTTTTCACTTTTTAAATGTTGTGACCAATTGTGTTGTTTTTTTCTATTTTTCAAACAGACATTGTTGTGCTTATAGTTTCTAAGTCTCCCTATAGACTTTTGTTTAATGAACACTTTTAAATAATTGTTTGTGACTGAATTGTTCCTTGTGATGACAGAATTGTGCTGACACTGGTATTCATGTGCATTTGACCTTCCTACAGCTACATCTGCTTTAACCATTAGGACTTGTTTTTTTGTTTTTTTTAATTGGATTGTTTACACAGGCAATGTTTTTTTATTGAATAGTTGGACTTGACAGATATTACAATTAACATGACTGTTGTAGAATTGACTGATGGTACAATACTGATGTAAGGATTGACTTACAGAGCTGTGAAGTTACATTTACTGTCTTTTTTAAAACAAATATTATTTCAGCTTGTCTGGTCACTGGTTTGCATTTAAATTGCTTGATTTGGAATTTGCATTTTTTGAAAAAAAATATATGTATTGTATTTCAAAATATATATAGAGAGAGAATTATAGATAAATTTGATTTTGAAACAAATATATGAATGATTTTTTTTATATGCATATGGATGCTGTTATTGTTGTTGGTTTTAATGTGTATTTTCTATGAGCTGATATTGTTGTTGTTTTGACTTGACGCTTGTTGTGTTCAAATGTTTTGTTTTACTTTTCATTCTCATTGAAATATTTGTATTCAAAAACCATAAGACTTTAAGTTCATCCTAGTTAGGCATCACATCTGTACAAATACAATTGACTAGTAGAATTATAAGGAAAGCTTTGAGCATATTTTTTAAATTTTTGTAAAATTTCATGCTGTATCTAAATGTACCTACAGAGTTTTCTGTACTTTTAAAAGAATTGAACAACTATACAGTATGTTTTCTGTCAAAGAAACATTTCACTAGTGAATTGATCAATTCATGCTGATTTTCAATACTACTAAATAATTAATAACCTTTATTATATAAAAAAATGTTATTTGTTACAAATTTTCATTTGATTTTTTTTTGTTTTGTTTTGTTTGATTGGTGGTTACAACTTAAATATATTTAACTTTGTCAGATGAAAACATGAAGCCAGGGTTCTAGGTATGATATGTTTCTTGAGGACTAGACCTCTGGGACTTCAAATGATTCAACTTGATTATGGAGTTACTTTGTTAATAGAACATGTTTTAGTTCAGTTGCTTCTTATCATCCCAGTGGATTAGCATCATATGTTGTTGTTTTTTAAAGAAATATTTTGTGCAATAAAACTTGATATATATAGGCAAGTGATTGGATCTGAGTGCTTGCCTGTAGTAATGTTATCTGCTTCACTTCTGTCTTGCCAACTTTACTTGGCATAAACCCTTGACTCTTGATAAGTGTTTCTTTCTATCATACACTTCAAGATAAACATTGAGAGATTCTTGTGGGAGGAAATTCTAATACCTACTGAAGTGAGGGAGACACTCAGTATTCAATTGGCTATTGTTGGTCTCTGTCATTATGCATTTTTTTTTAACTTTGGAGTCTTTGGGCTGCCATTCATGTCATTTTTTTTTAAGTTTTACTTTAGTATTGAGAATGTATAGGCCCTTTCTTTTCATATGAAAATCTCAAAAATGGATGATTGCTAGTCAATTGTAATTTCTATTGCTCTGCAAGCACTCTGGGCACTAATGTGAATTACAAATCCAACTTCCTTAGTCCAGCTCGTAGATGAATTTAGAATTTCCATCATATCTGAGGGGCTAAATAAAATGAGATTCCATCAAAAATAAGTAAATGTGTTTATAAAAATGTTTTGTAAAATGTTTTACATGTTTCGGATGTTCCTTCAGAGTTGAAGATAGTTTACTTCCTAGTCCAAACCTCCCGCAGGACGATGGGAGCGGGCAGGGTTTGAACCCTCGACCGTTGATAAATCCGAACGACAGTCCAGTATGCAAACCACACGACCAGGCAGCCATCCAGGCAGTAAAATGAGATTCCATCAGAAATAAGTAAAATGAGATTTCATCAGAAATAAGTAAAATAGGATGTGTGAGAGGAGTTTGTTGTTTTTTTTTAAATAAATATTGACATTTTGTTCTCTTTTGAAAATAAAAAGGTAGATCCCAAATGACGAATATTTATTATAGTGTGTTTGATATAGCTTGTAGCTGTCACTGTCAAGATACCATATGTTTTGTCATTCTTGTCAATGAATTGTACTGCTCTATTGGAAGGGAGGAACCTGCCCTCAAAACGTATTTCTTGATATCAACTACTTGTCTTAAGGTAACTTTAGGAATTGAACAAAGAAAAACGTTTTTTTTTTCCTTGTTGATGCTTTTGTCACCAATGAACAAAAAAAAAAAAAGTATCACTAATATTGTTTCGTTAACACTTACTGTTTTCAATTGTACCAAACCATTCATTCACACAATATGTAACCATCGAGTCCTTGATAATGTTTGAAAGCAGTGTCTGAACACTTTTTTTTGTTTCCTGTTTTTTTTTTGTTGCTTGTTGTTTTCTTTTCCTGACCAACTACGTTTCTAAGACATCTATTTCCACGAGGCCATAGCATACACCTCAGCCTCTAGATGGCTTGATAGTAACTCATGAGAGGGAGAAATGATTGTTCATCTCTACAGTCTTGATAACTCCTGAGCACAAGCTTGCTAGTCCACACCTGTGTAGCTCAGTTTGTTGGTTGGCTATGGAGAAATGACATCGATCTGAATATGTTACACCCTAGCCATGTTCTAAATACACAATACCTGGGCACCTCAGTTTCAAAACAACTTCTACTTTAGTATTGTTCTTTCTTAGCATTGTTGCTTTCATGAATTCATATTTCAGAACTGACAAATTCTAAACTCATAAATTCAAGTTTCACAACTGACATATTCTCAACTCATAATTCATATTTCATAACTGACATATTCTTTACTCATGAATTCATCTTTCACAATTCACAACTGACATATTCTCAACTCATTAGTAAACGTATTTTTAAAAGATTTGCAAGACTATATATTTGGATGTTGTCCCTTGGATCCAGCTGATTTAAAGCATGAGGTCAGAAGGAGAAAAGTTTTTGAATTCAAGTATAGAAAATCTTACCTTTTTTTTTCTGCTAAATATTGTAATCATACATTTAGCTTGTGAAGTACTATTTAATATATTTTATTGTGTAGATATTACGTCAGTAACCAGTAACCACATCGATGTACTTACCTTTGGAAATGACCACAGCATTGGCCAAGACTTTTCATTGTTACACAGTCACTCATCTGATTATATCATCTGTTGATCTCATTTCTCTAGTAGAGATTAGCTGTCATCAATGTTATTAAAAGTTATTGAAATCACTTCCAGTCTATTTAGATCAGATTCTGCTCTTATGAAATAATAGGACTTATACTTTACAGTTGGTAGACCTGACCTAGATCTACACGTTTGTAAATTTTTAAAAACTGTTTAAGTCTATTTATTAAGGCTACTAGTTGGGGGAGAAAGTAGTATTGTTGCATTGATAGTAATGTTTTTAATGTTAACTCGTGGCACATTGTTACTAACTTTTATTGATGTTCATGACCTAGTTTTTTTCCATTCATTAGACATAGATGTAGATGTTTTATTGGAGTTTCATCTTTGCTTTGTTCATCCTAAGTAAAGTCTACGATTGATCTAACCCAACATCATGTTTTCACGTCATCTTGGTTTAAACAGACAATGAAGAGAAAATATCAAGTTGATCGAATGTTGATTAATTATTGCACCTGAAGGTACAACACGACAACTTTAGAGCTGGTGGGGCAGAAGCCAATGGACACTGCTTTGCTGTGTGTCACTGGACAGTGACTAGGTTGGTGGTGTAAGTCTGGCATGACATTCTATTCAGTCTCTGTTAGGTGTTCTACAAAGTGGGGCTCAAACGGTATTATTCCTTATGTAGTCATCCTAGTCAATCATGTCAGTCAACTTGACATCTAGAACTAATAGCAAATGTGCAACGAAACGTTATTTCCTCTTATTCAAGTCAGCCATGACATCATTTCCGGGATCATAACATCACCAGACAAGGCGTCATTTGAGGTTATATCATAAACAGAACTACAGACAGCCTAGGCGTCATTTAGGTTATAACATAAACTGAACTACAGACAGCCTAGGCGTCATTTGGGGTTATAACATAAACAGAACTACAGACAATTTTATTCTCCCACTAATCCGCACATCAATAGGGGATGGGGTGGTTAAATATCTGTGTATTGGTTACCAAGCTGGAGATAATTGAGTTCAACTCTTGGTGAGACTGGTATTCGTGCAGTGCGTTGTAGAATTAATACGCGGCTTAAAGTGGAAAGGATGGTCGATCATTTTGTCGAGAGAATCCACTAGTTGTTGTTTTTTTTATTAATATTCTTAAGTACATAGATCTATAATAGTGTTGTTTCTTTTTAGAAGGAATAATGTTAACTACATGTTTTAGTTTAACATAAGGTTTTGAAATAAGTACTACCAACTACAAGTTGTAGATTAAGAGCTCGTTTTGTTGAAAACAAAAGGATGACTCATACGACTAGGACATAGTTGTGTAGTGTTTTTCCTGACTCATGTTCAATATAAAATTCCGTACCAAATGTAATTCCTAGACGTATTTAGAAATCGTGTAGCTTGGCAGCTTGGTCAGACTAGTGCCAACACTGAAACCAAGCATGTTGGGTTCTAACGTTTTATTGAAGTAAAGCAAAAAAAACTATCCCTGAGTCTTACCATTGAATTTATTGAGTCTTCTCTCGTCTCTCTCTTGTTTTGTTATTGAGATTTAGAATTTCTTTCTCCACCACTATCCTTTGTATACTCAGCTCTTAGCAAGACGCAGACCAGACCCATACACAATCTGTTTACGTTCATTGTACATACTTCGATTAGAATTGTTTCTTATTTATTTATGCTTTATGTTTTTATGAAAATCTGAAAATCATTTTTTGTTTGTTCATTATTATGTTCAGCTTTTGAACATTTTATTTTTTGTTCACATTATTTACTTGGTGGTATGACGTCATTTTTATATGGAGAATAAATGAAATTATGAAATTCAGTTGTTTTTTCTATTTTTATTAGCTGCCTCCGTAGAAACAAAAAAATATTGTGTTTCTGTTGTCTGTCTGTTCGTTCGTCATGCTTAGAGATTTAGAAAAACAACTCCTTTTTTTTCCATCATCATTTTAAAAATAGATGCAAAATGTATTTTTGGTCAACCGAAGAATTGTCTTTTTATTCTTATGGATTAAAACTAATTTTAAGTAAGTAAAAAATGCTTGAATTGTGTGTTATTTAGTAAATGGGGACACTTGTGCCGTCTCACAACTGGATTTGCATAGCCATGTGAAACACTGCACTCATCTTTAATCTTCAGAATCGAAGACATTGCCATTCATGGTGTTACTCTAGATCCAGAATATCTCGGGTTCTCACTACTACTCTGTAGTCACATTTCCTCGAGTCAGAAACTTGATCCTCAGGGACTAGTATTTCATTTATTTTATAGACATACTCCCCACGGGTTACTTCTAAGTACCTAGGTATAAATATATAATTTAAAGATCTACAGTTTACGTTGAAGTACAACGGATGTCAATGGGATAAAGCTACCGCTACTTCATGTTTACACATTCAATAGAAGTCCATCATGCTTGTAAGATAATCCCCCCCCCCTTTTACACCCTCTGATCATTAAGACGATGGTTTTAATTTATCAATTCAAGGTCACTGCTGTGAAAGTGATTGCGGTTGGAGTTCGTGTGCAACTTTTTTGTTAAATGAATGTCATCATTTGCCAAGGCACGCGTGTCAAGAAGTCTCTTCTTCAGATTTGTTATACATTTATTTGGCTAATTTTGCTACCAATGACAAGGGGGTTAAATGAAAAAAATGGAAAAAATGAGAAAAATTTTAAGCTTTTGGTTGTATTGTGTTTTGCACTAATGTTATTACTATTTGTGCCCCCGAAAGTTTTGTGTGGCCTGTCTGTCGGTCCGTCCCGTTTAGATCTCAGAAACTGGAAGAGAAAATTAAAATCGGATATCATGATATTTTAGATCATTCAAAGTTCTGCTTTTTTCTTTACCATCTAATTTTTTAAAAATTATATATGCCAGGGTTTTTTCAAATGAAAAACATCAGGGGAAGTAAGTATTATTAAAATGTTCACAGGCTTCTTCATTTATAAATCAAACTTCATTCATAGATTCGCGCATAGGTACAATGCAGACAACTTTAAAAAAAAAAGTGACATCAGACAGAAACAGATGCCCGAACACGTTTTTTTTTTTTTTTTTATTATTATTCACTTAATTTTGTTTGAAATTCAACAAGAATATCAAAAAAATTACACTATACACTGTAGCCTAAGTATTATCATTTACAAAACGTTAGACCGCACTTTTAGCTATGCACGAGTGGCATGAACTTCAACATTGCTGTGATGTCGTCGAGGTTGTGTTTGGCCTAATCATTTTGCTGGTCGGCATGTACTTTGATTGCACTCCCTTTTGTTTTTGCTCCTTTCCTCCCCCGTCTTTTGATGGTTTCATTGTAGGTTAACGAAAGAGAGGGATGAAAGAGGTTAAGTTAGAAAACATTGATATAACACAGAAAAAAGTAGGGGCGACAATTAACTCTCTAACAAATACAATGAATACCAGCACATATAGAACTAGAAGGAAATGAGAAGGCTGATACACTCGCCAAGAGTGGGAGAACAAATTCACAATTAAATTGCACTCTATCAAGAAGAAATGAAGAAACTATAAGAAAATAAAATAAATGAGAAATTGACAAGCCATCGTCCGAATCACACGAAAGATGATGCCTATTATAAGCTATCCCGACAAGATCAACGTCTAATCTTACGACTCAGGGCCGGACACAACAGAATGAGACAATATGTCCTTCAAAATTGTTCTCATGAGGCCCGTACAAAACACTGACCCTAAAACACCACAATAGAATATGGAGAGCTCCCTGATTTGGGAACCATTTCGCAGTTCATCTCATATATTTTTCTTAGTCATCTGAACGTTCCAACATAAAAATGAGAACAAGGAAGAAGCTCTTTAACAATACTTAATTGGAATAGACTTTAACTCACACAAAGCCGCGAAATTGCAAACCATCCAACTTATTCACTACTCAATATGGGTATAGAGTTCTACTTTCTGCGATTTGTACAGAAAAGTAAGTTTTCTTTTTGTTTATTTTTAATAATAATAATAATAATAATAATCTTTATTGTCCGTATGGAAATTTGTCTTACAATTTGTGCATTACATAGATCTAAAAAAAACTACACTTAAGGCTTACAAAAAAATATTATTTAATAAAGAAAATCTAGATTTAAATCATTTTTTACTATTATAATTAATGGCAAACTTATGCTTATTATGCATAGTATGAAGTCATATTAATGATGGAAATTCTTATAATAATTATAATAATTTATAGGCCTATACAGTGCTTTTTTTTTTTTTTTTTTTTTTGTAAAAGAAAAATAGGTGCCGGTATTCAGTAGTTCATTGCCTAACTTTTAACTACTAAAAATTAATAATGTACGTTTAAATACAAGAAAATTTTTTTTTTTTTAAATGTACCGGGGCCTATAGCACTGTCACATCCAATATTTAATGAAAGAAGATTTATATTTTAAATAATGGGTAATTATATATATTTATATACAATTCGCGTTTTTGAGAATTTACTTGTAAGTGCCCCTCTAACCGTTCTGCATTCTCCAATCATTTAATAGAATGGGTTGCCTGAGTCACAGATCAACATGCATAACTAGATTGGTA
This sequence comes from Biomphalaria pfeifferi, assembly GCA_030265305.1. Classification (NCBI taxonomy): domain Eukaryota; kingdom Metazoa; phylum Mollusca; class Gastropoda; family Planorbidae; genus Biomphalaria; species Biomphalaria pfeifferi. Next base: position 2,021,692 of record JASAOG010000012.1, read on the forward strand.
TAAGTAATACCAAAAAGCTTCAAACTCATTAAGGCTGCTATTGTGTTGTTTATAGTTTTCAGACTACACATATGTATAAATAAAATACATTATGTAACCCTACGCAAGCATACATCCAGTTTTCGATGGGTTATCAAATTGTATATATTTTGACGAGAATTAGGCTTACACCTATAATATAAAACATGGGCGTAGCCGGGAGGAGGGGGAATCAAATCATCACTTACCCCCGACCTCATTGTCTGAAAAGGAAACTTTACTTAATGCCACAGTGGAGCCAACTTAAGCCAACTACAGTCACAGAATTTCCTAAGCGTAGCGAAAACGGGTTTTGTGGTTATCCTCCCCTCCAATACAAAAACTATAGCAAAAATATAACCATTTTCTAGCAGTCCCTGCACTCCATTATATAAGTGCAATGAATAGCAGGTTTGGTTTTTGAATTTTTTTAGCGGAAGAGTAGCAAGCTAATTGCATTATAGATACCTCAGAATATGTAATAAATATATAACCCTACATTCGAATTGGTACAGTATATCAGTAAAATTATTAAGAAATAATCATTAAGAATCTTTTAATACCGTTGTTTTTTGGCGAAATAATGCACAAGTGAAAAATCTCAATTCATATAGCTCAGTGATGCCTAACATAAATCGACCTGCGGGCCATTTTAATTTCCGACACTCGTAGCTCGGGCCACATGACCGAAAAGGTACAAAAACGAAATGAAATTAATGTCAGTGGAGTCACAAATACTAGAAAGTATCGATGTAGATGATGTTATAGATGCCTTTGCTGCACAGAAAGTAGGACGTGAAGCTATAACTCATTCTTTTTCATTTCATTCTTTAAAAAAATGCAAAGTTAAAATTTAAAATAAAACATCTTAGAGGGTATCGGGATACAACAACGATGCGAATATGAAAGGAATGGTACAAAAATAGATAAGAGCGCTTTAGGTACGGAGTCCAGCTCAGTCTTAATGAATTTTTAAAAAAAAAAAAAGGGGGGGGGGCGGCATTTTTAAACTTTGCACGCAGGCGGCCACAACCCTCGCGGCGGCCATGGCTCTAAATAATGCTAACTCTTCGTACTAGTGTTTTGTTTTTCTTATATAATATAACACAGACGTTACTTCAAAAAAGATGATGATTACGTGATTCGTTAGTAATAGCTACACGAAGTACTTTCTCGTGTTAGCCAATCTGTGTTGTCTCTTCATTAACTGTCTGATCACTTGAAGGTATTCAAGATCATGGTGAATGCCTGCCTTTAAAGAAAGGTGGGGATTTTTTTTTTCTCTTCCTTTGGTTGTGCATCAAAGTTGGCATGACACCGCAGGCATGCCATTGAGTCTTAGCAGACACTTGCTTACCGTTTCTCCCAGTGTTTAAAATCTTGGCTGCCTTCATGAAAAGCCTTGACGTTTCGCACTTTGTAAACCTCGTTCTGAAAATAATTCCTTATCCTCAGTGGCAATTCGAATATTAAAATGATAAAAGTAAGGTCTATTGTGCAATATATATTGTCAGCGTTTAGATGTGTGACAGATGCTGGAGAAGAAAACATTAAGAGACTGGAACAGACACAAAATAACTAATGAATATTCACATTTGACTAGAGTAACACCTTTACTAAAAATCACTAAATTTAGAAAGCCTTCAGGATAAAAGACTCAAACGTAAAGTAGCACTTATGCATAAAACACTGAACCATAATCTTCAAATACAAAAACAAAATTTAATAAAATACTCAGAAAGACACAAAAAAATAAAAGCGCATTCCTCGTTCCATATACTAGGACAAATTTGTACAAATACTCCTTCTTCCCTAGTGCTATTAGAGCATGGAATGGGTTGCCTGAGCTGGCCAAGAAAACCAGTGACTTGGCAGAATTTAAGTCATTGGCTAACATGCATGACTAGATGCATGACACGTAAGACGTAATCTTCTTTTTTTAAATCAGCGTCTGTATTTTATAAGATAAGATAAGAGAGGGAGTATATATAGGCCCAACAAGTTTTCATTCAAAAAAAATAAATTCTCATAATTAATTTTCAGTTGTTGTGCGCATGCTTATTGTGAAATTAACTGTTGTAAGGTTGTCACGGTAAATATTCCAAATTAAAGATTAAGGGATAATGTATATTATTTAGCCCTACAGCAAACGTACACCCCAAAATTTTTTCGTTTCTACAGGCCTACTATGTCACGTCAGACAGGCGATGTCTATTGGGAGATCGTTTGAAGTAGGTTCTATGTGCCCAAGTCTTTGTAATGGGAAGCAACATTCCATATGCACTAAGATAGGCTCATTGAAAACATAGCCTACTTTGATATTTCGCTCTTCAGCCAATTAGGCTAGATCTGGTGACTAGGCATGCGCGAATACTTACTAAGGATACTTGCCCGGTACTAAAAATCATTACTAACTTTGTCAAAAAAAAAATAAGTTTATTGTTGAACGCACATTGTTTAGTTACTTAATGAACGAACAGTTCTACGCAAATCAAGACATGATTCTGCTACTGCTCGCTTGAGTACACTCCATTAATGGCTTTATGTGATTGAAATTATCGACTAGGCCCTATAACATAGCCACATAGTCATTCTACATCAATAAAATATACATTAGAATTAGATAGTCACAGTGGCGTCACTAGGCAGGTGCGTGGGGTGCGGTCCGCACCGGGTGACACCCACTAGGGGTGTGACACCCAAGTGAAAAGAGTTGTACTTTGGAAAAGGAGACAACTTAGACAAACATATGTGATTAGCTAGATACTCAAACATACCTTGATATATATTTTTAAATTAACTTTATTTTTGGTAGGCCTACAAATGTCCAAAAAATCTAATTGTTGAAAATGGGGACGCAAAGGTTGTCTTTCTTTTAAGGACAAAAGTCGGTTGTATTTGCATTGCAATTCTTTCAAAATTTTATTATTAATCAAGTAAAAACAGCATTTTTATCAAATATAAGAAATTAAATTTTTATAACTATAACCTTTCCCTATTAACTACAATATCGATTCAAGCGGTTTTTTTTTTTTTTTTTTTTTTTTTTATAAGTCTTTAACAACGCAATTCTAATGACTTCTACCCTCTTATGGCAGAACTGATAAATTTGTCTCGACTGACGTACAATGGCACTTTTGACGTATGATACGTGAACAGAACGGGCATGCTACAAGCCCTCTTGCTAAACACGAATATGATCAAATGAGGATCAAGCCCATTAAAATTTTGCATGTTATACTGCAGTGTTTCTCAAACTGTGGGAGGAATGACACATTTGGATAGGGAGAAGTGTTTTAAATTATTTTATTTGTTGTTGTAGTTATTAATCTGCGTCTTAATGTTAATCCAGTCAAATGTCTTTTTTGGGCCAGACATTTTCGCAACTGTTGAATGTCGTTATTTTGACGACTTTTGTGTGACAAAAACTAAATGCTTAGCAGCGTAAGTACGTACCGAACAAGATAATGATCTTAAGACCATCTCGCCCACTACGGACACGCGTGCGCTATGTATAGCTCGATTATCCGTCGCATTATAGTATCAACAGTATTGACCAATGTTGACTCCATCTTTAGACTTAGTTTGGCTTGCAGTTTTTACTTTTTTGAATGAAGGAATAGTGCGCTCTGATTGCAAGAAAACACTTCAATATCGGAACGTCCTTGCTTGTTATATTTTAACTTTTTTTTTTTTTTACATGGGCTCCGCATACTACGAGAAAAAAAAAGCGCCGTAGACACCAGAAAAAAAAATATTATGAAGCCCAGAGAACAGGAAAACGCCTGGCGAAGCATTCGGCGCTTCCACTAGATCTTTTCGCTTTTCTTACGCTATTTCCAGCAAGAACTTTTTTGAATCTACAAAAGACTTAAACAATTATCTACAAAACAATATTGACGAAACTAAAGGCAAAACGGACTAGCTTGTAACAAACATTCACTTTGTACATTTCGATTCTAAGCACAATGTGAATAATTATACAAAATAAAAATTTTGTCATAATTTTATGTCTTTAATATTTAAGTATCTTTTCTTTTTCATTACCTTTCTTAAAAGCCTTCTGAAACCCAATGCTTGAGCCATCAGCGATTCCCCCTTTTAGGTACCCAGCTTACTAAGGGGGTGCGATCAAAAAATGTAAAGCGAAAAACCAAACGTAGAAATTTGAGAAACACTGTACATTTGCCTCCAATTTTTCTCACACTTCAGATTTAGTCCGTCCATCTCTTCTTATGATTTATTTTCTTAACCTTTTCGTACAAGGAGAAATGAAGCAATCTAAAACCAAAGAAAGTGAGTCTCTGAAGTTTCACCAATAAATGACTAAGGTTGCGACAAACATTTTTTGGTCTAGAATCTAAACTATTTGAGATGAATAAGGTGAGCACAGTGTTAAACAGTTTCCGTAATGTCTAAAAGTCTTTAAAGTCTAAGCTGATGTTAAGTCTGTTTCTTATTCAATAAACTTACATTTTCATATATGTAATAACCATGGATATAATGTCATAATCAAACACACTTAAAATAGAATAGATACTAATTTTACATTTTGGTAACAATATTGGGAAATGTTTGGATACTGTTGTCGGGGGGGGGGGGGGTGGTGACACCCTGAACTTACCGCACCGGGTGACACCGGCCCTAGTGACGCCACTGAGATAGTGAACTAGTTTGTGGTTCCCCTTTCAGACCTTGCGTCTATAGGGTGTTAAGGCAAGCTAATCTGTTTTAATAGTTTTTATATTAGTGTCTAAGTAAACTAAAAATTTAATATTTTATTTTATATAGCAATAGAAACTAAGTTTCTATAAGAATGTTATCCCAATATACTATTTTGACTAACAGAACTAATAAAAAAAGAATGATATTTGGTCACTTAATCAATTTATTGGAGGCGAGGTGGCTGAGTAATCAAGAGCATGGCTTCCGAAGCAGGGGACCTGGGTCATGGTCACAGGCCCGGTTACATTGAACCCTTTGGTGCTATGGAAGCTATGCCACTGGTTATGGTTATGGGACGCGGTGGCTGAGTGGTTATGCGCTTGGCTTCCAAACCTGGGGCTCTGGGTTCGAAACTCAGTGAAGAGTGGGATTTTGAATTTGGTGATTTTTCGGACGCTCCTGAGTCCACCCAGCTCAAAAGTTACAAGGCTTGAGTTGGGGACAGTAAATGTGGTTGGTCGTTGTGCTGTTCGTTAATTGTTGGCCATTGATGGCCAAAGAAATAGATGCCCTTATAGATCGCAAGGTCTAAAAAGGGGAACTTTACTTTTTTTTTTTAATTACAATTGATAGACAGATTAATGCCCTTCTTTTTTTTTTTAAACTTTGGTCATAATCATGTTATGGTTTCGACTGCAAGAATTAGTCTAACAAAAGCCTTTTTTATGTCTAGAATTACAGGCCTGAATCTAAAGTGGTAGACGCTAAAAAAATGTTTAAATGTTTATTCTTCTAAAAAAATATTATTCCAAAACATTTTTCAGAGAGGTAGTTGGTAGTAGGTACATCATTATATTTATTAATCTGATAAACATATTCCTAGCAGTCATCAGAACTATCCTATGGACCTACTAGCAACTAGGCTAATTCTCTATTTGTGCAGTTGCGCACTTTTTTTTTTTAATCTTAGATAGTAGGCCTACTTGTAAAAGAATTATTAAATAGCACATATAAAATTATTTTTTTTATTTCTCTTTCTGCACATGAATATCTTCTTATCTTATCGATTACAGACGATTTTTTAAAAAAGGAGATAATTACGTCGTACGCATTTCATTTGTCAATCAAGTCATGCATGTTATTGTTAATCAATGACTTAAACTCTGTAAAGTGTTGGTTTTCCTAGCTGTTTCAGGCAACCCATTCCATTTTCTAATGGTACTAGGGAAGAAGGAGCACTTGTACGATTTTGTTGTATGTATTTTTGTTAGTATGTATATAAATATGCGAATAGATCTATATAAATAGTCTTTCATAGAGACCTAACACGTTGAGACTAAAGTTTCTAAATTACTAAATTGGCAGCACTGCTGGGTTTAGTTTTTCAGAAACATGAGACTAAGACAGTGGACTAGCACCGCGGCACGTACATTCCTTATTTCGATTTTTTCCCCTCTTCAGCCAATTAGACTAGATCTGGTGAGTAGGCATGCGCGAAAAGAGAAGAGAGGGGGTTCGAATGTGTTTCCACACAGATGTAAACTTCCAGTTCTAGGACTAAAGTTTATTTTGGTTTTTAAAAAGATAACAGACATTCTAGAATTTAGGTTGTCTAGATCTAATAGATCTTTTTATACTTGACGATTTTTATTAAATTTAAATAGACCTAGGATTCTAGATCTAGTTGCAGTGCATTTCTTTCTTTCTTCAATTTCTTGGACTTGTTGACAAAATAATGATTCGTAAGTCGCAATCATCAATGACAGCAGTAGAATATAGAAATAACAGAAGGATCATGACTTAGAATGGGGTATTACAATTATTTACATGCTATCACTATCATGAAATGATTATGATGATATTATTGATATCTACAAGTACAATCTACTTATCTAGATATAAACGTATTACCGTACTTTTGTTTTCATGAATAGATGTAGACTCTAGTAGATCTACATTCAACATTGTCAATGAATCACTAGATCTACTCTACTGACTAATCACTGTAATTTGATTGTTAACAAAAGTTAAAGTATCTAAGTCTAGATCTATATTGACTATAATAGACTATATTACTAATATAGATAGATCTAGACATGTGTACTATAGATAGGCAGGTAAAAAGGGAAATCCCATTCCTCTTATTCAAGTTATTCCCATTCAAGGCAAGGGAGGTCTAGAGACTATAAAGATCGATCAAGATTATCTAGAACTAGAAGGATCTTTGTTCTTTCTAATCATCTAATCTAAGTAAGAGCTAGTCTAGATCTAGATCCTCTGAGTCTATTATTAGTATTATTATAAAAATAGAGTTCTGGCTAGGGGTCTAAGTCTAGTCTAGAGTAGAGAAGTCTAGACCCAGCCCTATGGCGCCTATGCCATACTATACTATATCACTATAGATATATGATTTTATGCCCTAGAATTTTATTAAATTTATATAGATTAGATCTAGACTATAATTTATAATTACTAGTTCTATAATAGATTTAATAGATATAGAGAATCTAAATATTAATATTAGTATTAATGTATTAATTATAGATCTAGACATAGAAAAAAGATCTGATCTAGATTCTAGATGTCTAAATATAATTATAGAGCTAGAGATATTATATTTTATTTATTATATCACAGTGCTGGGTAGAATATATATTTATATAGAATTTATATATATATACTTTTCTAGAGTAGTTAACTAGAATCTATTAATAGCCTGGTACTAGTATATCTAATTTATATTACTAAAATTACTTGTCTTGTAGTAGTAGTGGTAGTGGTACTAGCAGTAGATTAGACATTGATCTACTTAAAATGTTAAATATAATCTTATATTTATAATACTTGTAGGCATACTACTACTATAAGTCTTACTCTATGGAGGTACTATGACTAGAGTTTCTTACATGCTAGATTCTTCTTAGACTTAAGTAGATAGACAGTCTATAGTTACAGACAGTTACATCATCTTTACTTTACTTAAATTACTTTTACTATAGTTACATATCAATCTATAAATATAAGAGTAAATAGATATCAATATTAGATTAAATATAGAGTTTGATCTGTATTCTAGTTTATAAATAGGTTTTTGTCTAATGACAAGGTCTGTAACTAAGTAAATGCCTTTAAAATATAAATCTATATTGACTTTAAGCTATATTTCAATATAATTTCTATAATATGCAATAAAAGTAGACTTTAGGCCTCAGATAGAGCTTAATTTTACAAACACATTTAATATATATAAAGTAGAATGTGAGGAGTGTGTGTGTATGTATGTATGTGCCGCATAGAAACCCAAAACCGTTTAACCAATCTTAATGAAACTTGGCAGAAATGTTCCTTAGATCATGGCGGAGACTGTAGTTTATGTTTAATGTGGAAAGCCTTAAAAATAAATTTTAAAAATACCTAAATTATTATTATTAAATAACCAAACTTTGTAACAAATTGGGTAAACACATTTTCACAGTATTTTATAGTTGATATCAATATATGTCGGCTAAACTGGAAAACCCATTTTTACATTCTACTTTCATTATAATATAAAAAAAAAGTTAGAGAACCTTTGTTATGTTTGAGAGATCTAAATCTAGTCCACCAGATCAATAATATTCAAACTAAGGTCTGCAGGCCCCAGGATATCTGGCTATAAAGGCCTTAATATTATAGGCCTGACATCTAAAATTTGTGTGCTGCTTTGAAAGTTGCTACCCCACTGATCTGCCAGTGATACATATTATATATATAGAAATATGAACTGGTAGCTTGCTTTTTATAAACATAGTATATATTAAAAATCTGGGAGTTTATCCTTATGTCTATTTTATTTTTAAATAATAGTGAAACAACTTAACGAATTCTAGACATTTTCATGGTCTGGATACAGTCGTGTGGATCATTTTCATTTAAGAAGCTTCATTATATAGTGATAGACAAGACTGTATTCTAACTTTTGGATTAATGCCTGATCTGGACTTCATTTTCAATGTTGGATACCTTCAGTAGTGTAGGGAATGTAGTCAGTTCTATTCTGTGTTATTGTTTAATTATGGTGCTGCAAAGACTAACTGGCACATTCTTTGGATTGCACCTTCGGTTGTGGACATTCATACTTCTGTTGATACTGTGTGTGCTGACAATCTACAGATATCTGGACGGATTACACAATCAAATAGTAGTTCTTGGGATAACTCAGCTCAAACTTGGTAAGCATTGGTCAAAATAATTGTTTTAGTGCTTAGAAATATGACAAATAGTATGTTTATTACACATATATATTATTTATAAAGATGTTTTAACTGATTATCAAACTGTAGAGTTCACTATATATATATCCATAGTTCCATGGTTTCAATATTGGCTAGATCTGTTAACTAAATTAAAAAGTTACAGATGACAGAAGGTCACTTTTTAAAAGATATATTATTCCATATTTTTTTTGTTTGAAAAAAAAATCATAAACAAACAAGGTTACAAAGACAGTTTGTGTGGAAACACAAACTTAAAATCGGCTCCCGAAATAGTCCACCCAGGCAGGCATCAATATTTTCAGAAAGAACATCTAAATGAAATTATATCAAAAACAAATGAGAGATAAGAATGGAGAAAGAAGGTTGACAGATCTTGTGTAGTGCCCCAATGGTGCTGCAGATCAAAGGATAGGTGCAAGTGAATGCAAAGTTAGATGTGAACCTGGCCTAATTAGTTCCCCTTTCGGACCTTGTGGTCTATAGGGCAGATGATGTAAAGTTCATCTGTTTTTGTGGCCTACGGTTAACGAGGGTGTCATGTGGCCAGCACAACGACCAACCGCCTTTACTTTAGAGCTGGGTAGACTCAGAGGCGCCCAAAGATTCCGCATTTGAAAATCCCAGTTTTACCAGGATTCGAACCCGGGACCCTCGGTTCGGAAGCTAAGCGCTTTACCGAGCCTCTCCTGGTCTGTAAATAATGTAATTGTTTTGAAAAGGCTTAACTTCTATTCGAATTTTCATATGTTGTGCTTAAAAGAAATGAACAAGAAAATGAAGTTTATAAGATTACTATTCGTTTTAAATTAGGTCTAACTTATAATGCATACTAATTAGCTTTTTCTCTTTAAAAAACTGCTTGCATAACTGATTTAAAAAATTAGATTTTTCGCTTTCAGAAAAAAAAAAGTAGCCGTTGCATCAGAACTTTGAATGGTCTAAAATATTGTGATGTCGGATTTTCAATATCTTTTCTAGTTTACGAGATCTAAACGGGACGGACGGACAGACATTTCAAAGAAAACTAATAGCGTCTTTTCCCCATTCGGGGCTGCTAAAAATGATTGAATTTTTTTTTCTGAAATAGCTTACAACAAATAAAATACAATAAATTAATAAAATACAAATAAATAAATAAAATACCACTTGAAAAACCTTTAATTTTAAAAACATTATATTCTAGTAAACACTTTGGATTTAGATGTGGATTAGTAATTTGATTTATTAAATGTATGAAGGTCATTATAACTAATTATTTGGTGAATGTAAATAAAAATGTTTTTAAAATCTATTAATTGATTCATGCCTTTGCATACAATGACCTTTTTTTTTAAATTAACACTTTAAACCATTTATCAACATTAAGATCTAGACTTTCTATCTACCTACGACTAACGAGAGAAGGAGCCCTGGTAGGTAGATCAACTATGACGCAGTCAGATATTGTTCAAATTAGAGCTCAACTCTTTTTTTGTTTAGTTGGCAACAATCAACTTCTATTTAGCGTCCTTGACATTGTTGGGATCTCCAAATCTCCACTATATCTTTCAAATCTCCACTATATCTGGTTTGTTCATGGAGTCTTGTTTGGACCTTCTCAAGCCTGATCGTCACCACTTTGACCCTTCAGTGCCTTAATGACACGGTCAACTAGGCCCCCTCGTTGAAGTCGATGGCTAATTTCGTCTGTCGGTCTCCTTGAGTCACTCCAGTACCAATCTCTGACATTGTCTTGTGTAGGTGACACTCGTTTTAGCGGTGACAGCGCGACTAGCTCTCTCCCCCACCTTTTTAAAATTTTTAATATTCTAAACCATTTTTTTTGTGTGCATAGAGGTAATGATTGAATCAGAGCGTGGGTCTTTTTTTTTTTTTTTTTTTTTCGTTTGCCGAGGAAGGCGACTCTCTCCTAAGCGTTACGTAGGAGCAGTGTGTTTGTAGTGTCATTAGAAAACAAATTTGATACATGTGCGCTTTACAATATTTTTAGTTCTGAACAATTCTTGGTCACCATTGCCGTTAAAAAAAAAAAAAAAGTAAACCTGGTAAAGTCAAATGAAAGACTAGCAGGCCACTGCTTTCAAATATGTAGAGGGGTCAGTGATGCTAAGTAAAATAGAACGCTCTTCTTGAAACTTTGGACTTTAGTCAGCTTCCATAATCGCTTAATCTCCAAGCTTAGGTTCCCATATTTTCTTTCTTTTTCTATTTCAATAAACAGTCAATTAGGAAGATTAAAATCCATTAGTATTACTATTACTACTTTTATCTGATAAAAGTATTAATGATAATGCTAATGGATTTTAATATCATCTCAACTAAGTTTTTCAAAGCGATTCCCGAAAACCTCTAGAGCTAATAGAATTTAAAAAAAAAAAAGATCATACTAACCCTAACCCTAAACCCTCAAATGACAGTTTACAATGGCACCCGAAAATCACCAAAATCCCCAAATAGCACAGTACAATGACACCCGACACTCACCAAAATCCCCAAATAGCACAGTACAATGACACCTGACACTCTCAGAGCGACAGTATTTGTACTTGGTTCAAAAGAAATGTTCTAAAAAAAACGTAATCGAAAACATGCTCATAGAATGTTGAAAACTTGATTGATTTTTTCAAGCAAATGTACAGAAATGAGTTACAGAAGGCAAGTGTGCTAATGACTTATATATTCTTTTGAGCCCAAGTACAGACCACTAGAGATAATGTAGAAAACAAGAGAATTTATTCAACTTAGATTTTCCACTTATTCCTTACTGGTATGAGTGCTCTAGATCTAGAGCCACTTCTACTGAAAGACTATAGAGCGTTCTGACGACTGATTCTGCTCAGCTACTGGGCTCACGGGTCATTCAGCGCAGGTGTTAGCTCCCTTTTAGTCTCGTCTGCCCTTCTCGCCATACGCAATTATCGGCCCTTGAGCTTTTTCTCCCCATCCCTCTCCCCCTCCCTTTTTTTTTTTCGTAATGTCTCAGCTGTCATTCCCCCCCCCCCCCCCCCTCTTCATTATTCCTCATGTACTGGACATTCAGTGTCGTTGTGATATTGAGGCGCGCAATATTCTACCCTCCCCCCGCCCCCACCCCATGCCTTTTTGTTACCGCCACCTCTTGGCTAGAATGGTCTGCCGCGTCATGTGGATGATGGCTGGTATTCTAGAGCCTTCCCATTGATCGATTGGATAAACTCTGTCAAACGGTGTGACTAAGGTGATACCAAAATTAGATTTTCTCTCTAATTCACTGCTACACGTAAAATCGATGCTACGCGTTGGTCTCCCCTGAGTAAAGAAAAATATCTAAATTCAAATCATTTTTGGTTTCTTATTTTTTTTTCCTCGGCCTTCCTTGCAGCTAGTTATTCTTTGTAGTGGATCCTCTTGCTTCTTCTTCTCTTTTGTATTTAATGGGTGTTAAAAGTAATGGCTCTAGGGTTACAGTAAACAGGTGTTCTCGTCACCATATTCCTTGACATTTTATAACTTTTTTTTTTTAGATCCGCTCTGTCTGTCTGTCTGGTAAAAAGTTTATACGCGTTATTTTTTGCACACACATTTTCAGATCAAGTTGAAGCTTTGCACATTATGCATTTGCATGGACAAGACATGAATCAATAAAAAAAAAATCAAGCAGTCAATTAATTATTTTGTTTGATACCAAGAAGGGCAATCAATCCTTCAGTATTCAAAGATAAGTCTAAATATGTAGGGTTTCGTCTCCTTAGTTAATTGAACACATATTATTTCTCCCAAGCCCATTCTCGAATCAAGCTGATGCTTTAAATAATTATTTATTGTACCTAACAAAACATTAATCAATTAAACGATTAACCAATTAATCAGTTAATTATTGTTAGTTAATTTTTTTATGTCGAATAATAACTGGAACATATGCATGTGAGACATGGAAGTCACCTGTCAAAATTGAGAAAAGACTAAATGTGACTCAACAAAAATGGCTGAGACGGATTTTGGGAGTCAGTAACACAGATCGGGTATCAAACAAGGAAATCCTATGCTGAACTGGGAGTCGAACACTTAGTGAGGTTGTGACAGAGCGTCGCATGAGGTTTGACATGTTGCGGGACATGTTCTACGACAAAATGAACTTCGCATACCAAGAGTTGCGATGACATGGAAGCCAATACGAGGAAAGCGCAAACAGGGACTTCCTCGCCTCGTATAATTTGGCGCCACACCTTCATGGAGGACCTCAGAACCTTGGACACCAGATGGGAGGAGGCTTCAGACACTGCCAATGACAGATCTTTATGGAGACAGCTTGCTGCCCAATGCGCGATCGGCGCGGGAGGGCCTAAGTCTAAGTAAATGGAAATAACTTCTACATTATTGAGATATATATTTATACCTGTGGAGTTCTTTCCCCGAGTTAAGCTTTTTTTTTTAAAGAATTTTTTTTTCTTATGCATTACAACCCAAACCACTACATTGAACTAAGCTTGAGCCTCCTAGATGTATGTTGCTTGCATCTAGTGTCACTACAATGAACTAAACTTCAGCCTCCTAGATGTATGTTGCTTGCCTTTAGTGTCACTTCGTTGCTAGTTTAAATCAACAATGATCAGTGTCTGGTCAATGGGCAGACTACATTCATCGGAACCTGTGAACCTGTGGCCATCTGTCTTAAAGAGTTCAAACAGTAGTTGTCTCTCTCCTAACGATTGGTCGTCGCTCTTGGTAAAGTCCATTCGTCAATCTTCCCGAAATAGTTAAGAGAGTCGCTTCTAGAAATATAATGCTGTCTCGCCGGCTATGAAGTTTACTGGCGAGTATTTTCTATTGTAAGTCTGGTGATTCCATATGATCACTTCAGTAGAATGTTAAACCTTTATTTCTCTCTTCACAAATGTATTCGAATATTTATTTTTTGGTATCGTTTACGCTTACATTGTCTGAGTAAGTTGCCTGTGTGTGATATAGGCCAGTGGAGTCGCAGACGACTTGGAGCAATTTTTTAAAATGACATGGCATTCTTTTTTAGCGCCCCCGAAAGGGGAAAAGACGCTATTAGTTTTCTTAGAAATGTCTGTCCGTCCGTCCCGTTTAGATCTCGTAAACTAGAAAAGATATTGAAAATCCGACATCACAATATTTTAGACCATTCAAAGTTCTGATGCAACGGCTACTTTTTTTTTTTTCCTGAAAGCGAAAAATCTAATTTTTTAAATCAGTTATGCAAGCATTTTTCAAAGAGAAAAAGCTAATTAGTATGCATTATAAGTTAGACCTAATTTAAAATGAATAATAATCTTATAAACTTCACTTTCTTGTACTGTTTTTATGAAGCGGAAATTTTATTACATTATTTATAAAACTACTGTTAGTCCTGGAGAGGCGCGGTAGCTGAGCGGTAAAGCGCTTGGCTTCCGAACCGTGGGTTCCGGGTTCGAATCCTGGTGAAGACTGGGATTTTCAAATTCGGAATCCTTGAGCGCCTCTGAGTCCACCCAGCTCGTATGGGTACCTGACATTAATTGAGTAAAAGTAAAGGCGTTGGTCGTTGTGCTGGCTATATGACACCCTCGTTAACCGTAGGCCACAAAAACAGATGAACTTTACATCATCCGCCCTATAGACCACAAGGTCTGAAAGGGGAACTAGTTAGGCCAGGTTCACATCTAACTTTGCATTCACTTTGATCTGCTGTACCGTGAAGCTGTGAGTCTCAGAGTCTCGAGATTTGAAGCAAGAAGAGTGGCCAGGGTGAAAGAGCGCCGAACCAACAAAAAGCTGAGAGAAGAAGCAGGCCTATCTGCAACTAACCAAACCTACCCATACCACGTATGCGGCCGGCTTTTTAAAGCGAGGATTGGACTTTACAGTCATCTTCGAGTCCATAGGAAATGAGAAATGTGCTCATCATCGACCACGAAGGAAGAGCTACTAAAACCGAAATGTTCCATGATAACACTATATTGTCATATATAAGTTTTGTTATAGTGGCACTCTCCAAGTTTCACGTCTCTAGAAATGATAGCAGCTCTATTTAGATGTCAGAAATTAACGGCATGGCCAGCGGTTTACGACAAAGCTTGTTGCCAACGTCTGGTTTGTATTTAGAGTTGTATCCACCATTCTTGGCCGTGTCTGGAATTAAACTACGTTCACTGCATATCGGACTCAAGATATAATAAGGATGGCGATAAAGAGACTGTTGAATAACTCATTATAACCATGTTGATTTATTGGTGAGATTAACACCCTCACTATCGCATTATGGGATAATATCAGCATTTTGCTGTACATATATTTCTCTTTATAGGAAAAGCTGTATGTCCATGAGAGAGAGAGAGAGAAAGAAAACGAAAGACGAGGGGGGGGGGGGAGAGAAATCAGGGAGATAGTGTCAGTGTAGCGTGGGATGCTCCGTGCATTTTTCTCCTGCGGTCAATTCCAATAAGTAGCCCCTCCCTCCTTTTCGATCAAGTCTTTTGGCCCATCCCTGCTCTCAGCGCCAGCAATCGTTGTTTCTGTCTGGTCAAGATACCGACCTATTGTGTCTGGGTTGTCTATGTCCCTGTCGTGTCACATGGATTCACAGCTTAGTTCGATCTCATGCCACAGATTCATTAACTCTATCGACTCAAAGCTTAGATATTAACATTGTGGGGATTTTTTTTTTTTAAAGTTGGCATTAATAGTGTAGATGCAGACCAGACGACCTATGTAAAACATTACATTTATTTCATTTCTATTACCGGTACTCCAAAGTCCTTTTTAATGTAAAATTCAAAATCATGTTCACCTATAATATAATAATTATAACTTCAGTTTAGTGTTCCAGACCAAAAGGTAGGCATTTCGATCATTAATATAGAGCACTGATTATTTGTTACAATGGGCCTTAGGTGTACCGAGGTGCCAAATAGCCAGTACTATGGCCCACCACCCATACATACCTTTTCGAAATAGATGTCAGGTTACTTTTCCTTGAGGATAGTGAGCATTGGGATCTTGAAAAGTGTGACCCCTGTTAGGGATGGAATGAGTAACCTTCGATTCCTTAGACCAGAGTTAAATACCACTTAGGCCAGAGTTAAATACCACTTAGGCCCCACTTTCCGTTGTGAAAATCAGGTTGACTGCCTGCTCGTGTGGCATGCTCTCTGGACTTTGGTTACGATGATCTCGAGTTCGAATCCTACCCGCTGCCATTCTCTGCCGTCTTGACATTATCATCTTTATTTTGTGAAGGAACGTCTGACAAGTGTCTAGCTAGCAAGCATTTAGTCGACGTCAGGGATCATCTGTGTCTGAAGCAGAAATTGACGTATTGGAAAGACGTTAAGTGACCAAACACATCTGGGTCCCCCAATAGTTTCGAGATATTAAACCTCAGTATTTGCATTCAAAGTCATTACTTCCACCCCCCCTCCCCCGAAAAAAAAAAGCAGTCAGGGAATCTACCGTTATGCCATAACTCCACTAGCATTTACTTGACAGCGTGTTTTGCTTACTGGTTAAGTCTTCCTTTTGACAGTATGTTTTGCTAACTGGTTAAGTCTTCCTTACTTCAGAATTCTGGGAAGGATTGAAAAAACAAACAAACCCAAATCAGTTGTGTCTTTTCAATGGTATGGATGCTTTTTTTTTCTTTTCAAAATTGTAAAACGAATTGCGTATAGTGTGTGTGTGTGGGGTATGCAATGTACATAAGATGCTCCTTTAACCTTCATAAAAACTTTATTTTAGATATGGATCTCTAACCCTCCCTCCCCGGCACTCTGTTGTATGTCAATTCTGTATTCGCCACTGTTGCTTCTTTCCCGCGTCACTTTCCTGTGAGGTCAAGGTGTGCTGGGTTATCATGACCCCTTTTCTAGCACTTCTCCGGAGATAAAGTTCCAGAGTTGTTTTTTGTTATAGGGTTGTAATATAAACAAGAAAAAACAAATCCAAACACAGAGGTACATCTTGACCTTTGGCGAGTCCAGTTGGAATGCTTAAAAAAAATCAATTCAAACCGAATGACCTTTCGAAGACTGCTACTGTAGTTATGACCTTAATAAAGTGAGTTAGTATGCACTAGCGGTCACTTTCACAGGGTGAGTAAGTATAAGCCTACACTAGCAGTAACCTTAACAGGGTGAGTTAGTATACACTAAGAATCCCCTTAACAAAGTGAGTTAGTATACACTAGCGGTCACTTTAACAGGGTGAGTAAGTATGCACTAGCTGTCACCTAAACAAAGTGAGTAAGTATAAGCCTACACTAGCAGTAACCTTAACAGGGTGAGTTAGTATACACTAGCAGCCACCTTAACCGGCACCTTCGATATGGGATCGCGGAGGTCATGCCTTAACAAAGTGAGTATAAGTCAACACTAGCAGTAACTTTTTACAAAGTAAGTTAGTATAGACCAGCTGTCACCATAACAAAGTGTCTGCTTCACTTTTAGTCATCACCTTAACATTGTAAAAATGAAAATTGAAAACGTAAAGCAAGTGCAGATAACCGAATAACTTTTAGGTACAAAATCTCCACCTCGAATCTTGCACGGGCAAAATGAATAAACGATTGTTTATATATGGCTCTAGCTGGATTTAGGTCGTGTACGAAACGTGACGTCACACTCTCACAACTCAGAATGTTGAGTTGACACTTGAAGTATCAGACAGACTTAGCAGCGGGGGTGTAATTAACGCTGACATTGGAATGATTAGTTTGTTGGACGCATATTTTATCATCAACCAACTTTACATGTCACGGCCTCTCATCAGATGAGCGTCTTATCTCTTACAAGGTTCTAATCGTGATTGGCGCTGACAGGACGGTTCTAAAATTGTGGAAAGTAGTTTCAATTGTAAGCTGTTAGGGACACACATTTCACTTATACTTTCATACAGAAAGCAGTACTGTAGTTTTATGTCATATACTCAGTGTGGGATAACGTTTGATGACCCTAATAGTAGCCACCCTAGTCATCCTCTTGAAAACTTCAGTTACACAATTCAAACATGCATATACCTATTGGCTATTTTAATGTTTGTTTTTTGATGGTATGCTAAAAAAAAAAAAGATACATTCTGCTATTCAAAATACAAGAAACAAAGATAAGATATTGAACTTTGAAACGCCAATGTCTGTTTAACAGGCTGGCTCAATATTATTGGACAGGATCGGCCTAACACGAATAATAGGGAGTCGGCTTCGTGAATACATATATAGACAGTATAGATCTTGTTACTCTTCTAGTAACCTAAAGTCTTTTTATAGCGGCCCCCGAAAGGGGAAAAGACGCTTTAAGTTTTGTGTGGCCTGTCTGTCCGTCCGTCCGTCCCGTTTAGATCTCAGAAACTAGAAGAGAAAATGAAAATTAGACATTATGATATTTTAGATCATTCAAAATTCTGATGCAACGGCTACTTTTTTTTTTCCGAGCGTGAACCATCTAATTTTTAAAATTATATATGCAAGCAGATTTTTCAAAAAATTACACCACTTTTAAATGAAAAACTTCAGGGGAAGTAAGTCTTATTAAAAAGTTCACAGGCTTCTTCATTAATAAATCAAACTTCATTCATAGATTCGCGCATTGGTACAAACAAAATTGAATCTAAGGTCACAATTGAAAAAGTATCAATGGATCATTATAAAATAGATTTTCCATTTATTAACTAATTCATAGAATAGAATACTAATTCAAATGTTTTTAAAAAGAATTTTAATACGAACTTCGTTTCAACAGTACGTTTAAAGAAAAAAAAACTACTCTTAAAGCGCGCAGTTTTCACATATCCTCATTTATGATTATTACATAACTGATAGGAATACGAATATACGAGCATATAAAGTATGTTTGGTTCAACCGCACTTCAAATATTAAAATCTTTACTTATGGACATATCTTTGAATATCTCACTATTGTATTATTATTTGTTGTTGTAAAACATAGATCTGGATAGTACTGGTTAGTACCAGATAATGTTGTACATTTGATGCCTATTTTTTTACTATATTGTTATAATTTTTTAGTAAAAAAACATTAAAATATACTTTTTTTTGCATTAAAATGCTTAATTTGTGTGTTTTTCAATGTTATTAACTAATCTGTTTTCACTTAAAGATTGTAAAAAAAAAAAATATTATTTTTTTTTATATAATGTTCCTCAAGGGGCCACTTCCTGCCATGTACACTGCCAGTGTACATCTCACAGAATCGTTACTATATGGAATTTTTTCAAAAATTCTTTTTGCAGTGTCTTAGTTTGACCAATAGAAATTGATGTTCAATAGAAAATTTATATTTAATGCAGTAATAAAGTTTTGGTGGTTAATGGGTTTAAAATCCATGGGCATTTAATTTTTGTCCTTCCTTCTAAATACATATTTTTTTGATCACCGCCTGGGCTCTTGCTATGGTCTCGGCCATTCCTTATTTCTAAAACCTCTCATTAGCGTTAGACTAGTGTCATGTGATGTCGGTCTTATATCTAGATGCTTTTTTTTTTTTTTGTAAAACTGATTAAAGGATTTACATTTTGGCATAAACAGTTCCAAAAAAACTGCCCTACAGCCTGGCTAATAGATAATTACTGACTTGGAGTTTTTGAAGCCACGCGGAGATAGCTGGAAAAATGAAGCCAACAATTTTCTCTAATTAAAAGATGTAATCTAGATTTAGATGCGACACGAAAGTAGTATGCTAAATCTGGCTTCTTGCGGATGTGAAGATTGGCTTCGTTAACAAACCTGTTCGCTTGTCAAGTTTGTTTTTTAAACTCGGTCAGTTATTGCAGTAGTAATTTTTTTTTCATAATCTCATTGATAAGTCTTGTATCACCCCAAGAGACAGTGCAATTAGCACATTGGATCAACTTTCTGTGTTTTTTTTTTCTGTATGAATTCACTAGCATTACCCACCGGCTACGCCTGTTGATTAGTTCCCAGGCTATATAGTGTTGTCCCCTTCCCTTTGATTTGAATTGAATGCAAAATGTTGTAGCCTTTGATGTTTAACAAAGATTGACTAACCCGGGGGCAATCGAGTCGACATGGCCAGGCAGTCAACCAGGTTTCAACCAATGGTACTTTGTTTCGGTTGATCTTTGGATTACACTTAAATAGTCAATAGAGTTTGTCCCACGTCTAGAACTCGTACAATAAGTTTTACGGGCATGAACTTGATTTTTTAGCGGCCCCCGAAAGGGGAAAAGACGCTATTAGTTTTGCGTGGAATGTCTGTCCGTACGTCCCGTTTATATCTCGTAAACTAGAAAAGATAGTGAAAATCTGACATCTTGATATTTTAGACCTTTGAAAGTTCTGATGCAACGGCTACTTTTTCTTTTCTGAAAGTGAAAATTTTAATTTTTTAAATCAACTATGCAAGCAGTTTTTTTTTTCATAATAATACACCATTTTTACAACTATTCACTATTAATAGTAACAAACACAGGAGGCTATTTAGTAAGGGGGATAATCATTTATCATATTTTTAACACATTTATGCAAATGATTCTAGATTTTTGTCAAAAATATTTTTTACTAATGTATTGCTAAGTTTTATAAGTTCTGTCGTATTAACTACTACGTTTACAAAAAAATATTAACTTTTTTTTCAGAGAAAAATTTATTTAACATGCATGTCACATAATGGGGAACTAACTATTTTTGATTACTTGTATAGTTAGGAGTGATTCCCCTTATATAGTTTATAAAAGGCCTTGCAAACCGTGCTTAGTTACCACTTGACCAGTGTTGTGAATAGTATTTTTTTTCTGTTCGTGGTCGTGTGTCATGGGGTACTCGGAGAAGTGTGCCTTGCTCTGGAGATCTTTGGGCTAAGTATATCTTTAATATGATTGTATTTTGTGTAATGTATAATTATTAGTAGATATAGCCTTAAATGATTTCCAGGCAGTATATTTTTACCCTGATGTTCTGCATCCTGGGGTACTCCCAAACGTGACATATTTTTGTAACCCTTTTCAGAGGGATTCAACCTGTATTGAATCATCAGATGGACTTTACATATTTTTATAGCCTTGTCTCTGAGGGATTCAACCTGTATTGAATCATCAGATGGGCTTTACCAAACGGATGTCTATAGGTGGGATTCTATGAAGCTTGTAGGCTCATAGGTTTCCCTGAAGCCTATAGTTCATCATGACCCTTTTGTTTTTTTTTTGCTAAAAGTGGCTAGTGTCAGCCCGAAGCCTGTAACCCCAGAATGGTCAATAGTGGTCATGTGTTGACCTGAGGCCTGTGACCTTTATTTTTGATAACCAGAATGTGACGATAATGTAACATATGACTAGGCCTGTGTGCCAAATTATTTTTGAGTATCTTTTGTTTACTTTTTGTTGTGTCGGCCAGTGGAATGATGGCCATGTATTGACACATTTATTTTACTCATGTAAATTAACTTTGTACATATCTTTACCTGCGACTTTGTAAAGTCTTTTGTTGCATACATTAGTTGAATTGTATACCTGGAGGTTATACCTAATAACCTAGGCAGTACAAGAAGGGACCAGTACACCTCTGGACGAACGTGCCTGCACACTTTTAACACTGACCTTTTGATCTAAATACCTAAATCTAGCTATAATTCTAATTGAATATTTTTAGCTATACCCGCTAATAGGTAAATTAATTGATCAAAATTTTGTTATATTGAGTGTGGTGCTCTTTTAGAATCAATCCCCATTAATTTGTAACATGGGGTACTCTTACAAGCAACATCATCTCATTTGTAACATATAAGTGGAACATAATTTAAAACAACAATTAATTAGTTTTTCATTATTATCACGTGAACTACAAGAGCGCAATACAATATAAAATACCAAGCTATGAATTTAAAAAAAAATTATGAGGCCTTGAATAAGAGATTGGCCCTATACAAAACAATTAGATCAATAAGATAACCATTATATGAAATCAGTTAAGCCAGGTTCACATCTAACATTAACTTCACCTCACTTTAACCTATCCCTTGGTCTGCTGGAACGCCGGGGCACTACACATGATCTGTCAACCTTCTCTCTTCATTCTTCTCTGTTTGATAGCATTTCATTCTGGGGGGGGGGGGGGCGATTTTGAGTTTGTGTTATGTTGAATAGTTTAATTCTTGATCTTCCCCTTTCCGTCTCAAAGACATAAAAGAATATTTGTGCCATTGTTTGAAATATCTCGTTGGATTAACTCAAACATTGCCGGGGTTACATTTCTTGGGTGACCAAGTAGTCTTGATTGTTGACATGTTTTTTTTTGTTTTTTTTTTTAAACTTACTCAACTTTGTCGTCATCAACTTTGTGTGTGTTTTATTTTCAGAGCGAGCAGTATTAAAGCTTCAAGGAGACCGTGGCAACGTGTCTAGCAAGTGGAACACATATTTTGATGACGTAAGTATGGCCATTTATTCCGTTCGGAGTTTAACTGTAATGGACTTTATTTATAAGTTATCGACTATACAAAACATCACTTTACCTTCGAAGTTGCTTACCGGTATCTTGTCTCTTTTCAACAGAAGATAATGACTGTTACGCGTACTCATGTGTCAATATAGTCAGGCTTGAGAATTAGAGATTTACACTTTGATATGATTGGTTTTCGTGGCTGATTCAGGCAACCCGTACCACTAAAGAAAAAGCAGTTGTACGGATTTGTCCTAGCATATGGAAAAAGAAATGTGCTTTTATCTATGTCTCCTCTCTATTTTATTAGGTTGTGCTTCTGTATTTGTAAGTTATAGCTCAGTGTTTTATGTATTATTGCTATTTTACTTTTAAGACTTCTGTCCTGAAGTGTCTCTAAATTTAACGATTTTACTAATGGTGTTATTCTAGTCAAATATGATTATTTATTTAAAATATCACGGCTCTATTCTGCGTCTATTCTAGTTTCTTAAGTTTTCTAGAGTTGAGGGATCCTTAACACACAAACATATTCTTATATTGGTCTAATCAAGGTTAAATAGCATTTTAGTTTTATGTTCATATTTGATGCTTTGTTTGATTTTAAAATAATTTCATCAATATGGGGATTCTATAACTTTTCATTTATTGTATCTTGTGTTTTTAGTCAGTGTAACTGGTTATCCATGAATAAAATAAATAGTTTTTATTTGTTTAAAGGTGTTTTTTTTTTTGTTACTTTTAATAACTGGAGTTTTTTTTGGTGGACAAAGATGTTCCAATTTGATTTCCATTTCTGTCATTCTTCTCTGTGAAATTCCAGTATCTTGTTTTTATTGTTCTATAAATTATGCAACCCTCTGCTAATAATCTGACATTTGTTCAAAAACCAATGCATCCAGGTAGGTCATTTATGTAAATTAGAAACTTTAGTGGGCCCTCAGACTGTTCCTTCATGTACACCTGATTTTACTATTATT